>SAXG01000160.1:0-33357 GCA_012932865.1 Amylostereum areolatum | reverse complement strand
GGGCGGGGGATGAGAGCGACGAACGCAGGTTTGGAAGCCCGAAAAGGGCCGAATCCGCCGGGGGCACGGTGGTTGGGGAGGAGATGGGGAAATTGTCTCTGTTCGCGCTGTCTGGAGGGTGGTAGGAGGAAGCAGGGGACGCGATGACTGTATCCTGTGGTATTGGTCGCAGATGGGAGGTCGAAGCAACTCCGGGAGACGATGAGGCACGCGAAGTGGGCAGGTCGAGGGCGTGAGGACGGTCTTGAACTGCTTGGGAGGGACCTGGGACGGAGCTGTCTTCCGGAGGGCGGGCGAGAGGGAGGTGGCGAGGATTGTGTATTAGACGGGGGAGAAGGTGGGAGCGAGAAAAGAAGCGCATTATTATCGCCGTCGTCGGGTGGAGGGGATGGGCGGTCGTCAGGTGGCGAAGGAGAACGAGGAGGCGAGTCCGGTCGCTCTTCTGCATCTGACGTTCCACCAGTGGCCCTCGCACTATCTCCATCCGAACTCTGCTCCTGGGTGGCTGCTGATGGATCGGGTATATAAACCCAGTGACCCGGGCCTGCCGTCGTGGTCGAGTGGACTCCGAGCTGTTGTGGTGGGTAGTTTCCGGCGTTGAAGTTCACGATGTAGACCTGCTGCGGGTGGGATATTGAATTGGGGTTTGGTAATTGGGCTTGGGGTAGGAATTCGGGTGAGGAGCTGCAGGGCGCCGATCGTGGAATGGGGGTGGGAGGTGGGTCGGTGTAAACCTGAGGAACGTTGGAACGTAGGACATCGGTGTGTACGACTGTGGATGGAAGTGCGGTTAACGTTCCAAAATTCAGACAGGTGGACAGAGTACGCACCATAGAATTAGGGTATCCACGGGAGGCGAAGAGCGAGATGCGAGACGACGCCACAGTCCGACGCTCAGGCAGGCTTGAAGTTTGTCGAGATGCCGGCTACGCATCTGAAGTCGATCTTATATCGTGTCATCCCGTCCCTCTCGTCTCGGAAGACAACAAGGCAGAAGCTACGAGGAGAAGCGCCTCGAGTACAAAAAGACCTCGTCACGCCGAACTCGGAGCTCCTGGGACGTGGCGGCGGAGTCTGTGCCCAAGTGAACACAAAGCTCGCAGTCAAAAAAAAACAATACGCACCCACTGCACTTATTTTTCGTGTTCTTGGAGACGAGGACCTGGGTTGTGATTAGGGCGCGCGATCGGGGTGGTGATACTGATGGGGGCGCATGTAGACCCTTGTCCTTGTCCTTATTCTTTTCGCTTATGGGCCGTGCAGGGTTATGCCAATCGCATTGGATCAGTGCGCCGCGGGAGATTGAAATCCTCACGGGCTGATTCAGAATCTGAGCAAGGTCGACGAAGAGGATGGGGACCGGGATGAGCCGGGATGACGGAGATTCGAGAACGCGTCCAGTCTCAGCAACGCCGCGTGAGTCGCGTCAGAGTCGTGACCGTGACTGTTATCCATCACCCGTCACCGAAGTCACGACTCACGCCACACCAGACAACGGATTTTCAACAGTGCATGAAGCCACCATGGTACAAGCCCATTACATTCATCCTATCCGTTCGTACCGGTTCCATTACAACAATCATTAAGAGATTAACACGGAGTCATCCATCCATCCACTCGGCATCCCGTTCATCCAATTCCGAAATCAATCTTCCCTCTCCGACCAGACGTAGTCGCGGATGCACACCACCGGGATCCGATTCACCGGACGCTAGGCCTTCGTAGCAGGCAAAACGCGTTTCACTTTATCCAGCAAAGAGGGCTTTCGCGCGTGCTCGCCGTGACGCATCTCGCGTTCTTCACCTGAGAGCTTCAGAGGGGACGCAGGTGCGTTCGTGCTGATATAGTAGAAGGACCAAGGGAAGAGAGGGTTGGTCTCTGCCTGTGCGGGAGGCCTAGGTGGCGAACGTTCCGGTCATTCAACGGTATCGGTACGAAGGATAAGAACTGAGCTTACCTTGGTTCGGAGGGAGAATCGAACGGCGGGTCCTCACAAGACGAGTCAGCCGCGCCCCGTTCGTCGCCATATTGCGGGGCCTGGATGTGTATGTTCCTATTCTGATGTTTGGAGGCTTCACCGACTGCGTTCTCTTCTCAAGGGCGGAGGAAGATCCCTCGCTGGCGAGCCTTGAGGACGGGCCAGCCAGAGGAAGTGCGAAGGAGGCTTGCGGCGCCGCGCCCGAACCCTGGCCATGCCTGCGCCAGGTATCCATAGATTCACCGCCGTCCGTGAACATAGCCTGGTTGGATATGCATGAGCTCAGAAAAAGAACAGAAGCCGAAAAGAACATAGCCTGGTTGGATATGCATGAGCTCAGAAAAAGAACAGAAGCCGAAAAGACGGCGTACGTCAGGTTCCTCCGCACGCGGGCCCATCTCCCGCGCCCCCCCCCCTCTTCGTGACCCATCACCTCGTCGCGTTTCCCCTCTAGGTTGACGTCGAAAACCATCGTATCGCCGCTCCTGGACAAAAGAGCTTCCATCTCCTCCCGGGCGCGTTGAGTGGGGACCTCGCGCTCGCCTGCACCAATATCTGAGCCGCACTCCACGAAGATCGACGAGGTGCGAGGTCGTTTCTCATATCGCGGGCCGGTACGATTGGGATCCTTCGCCTTGCCCTTGCCCTTAGGAGACTCCGGCACCCGCGGCTCTTCTGGTACGACCTCCGGTTGAGGAGCGCGACGCGCCTTGCGCCGACGACCGAACTGGCCTTCGTCGTCTCGCGAGCGTCCCTGCGGAGCCTCCGTGGCGGGCACGGCGGGGAGATCCTTCGGCTCTATCAGAAGAGAGGGGGGATGTTCCTGGACGTAGCGCATGGAGGTCTCGTGCATGTGTGTCTGGAAGTCGAACAGCTGCTCGCTCATAGACGGGGACGGGGGCTCGGGGATGACTTGTGGCGAGGGTTCGGGAACGGATTTGGAACGTCCGAGTTTGAACGTGAACTTGTCGCGAAGGGTCGGGGGGGATCTGTGCTTGGTCAAGGCTTTGGAGGTGTTACGGTGCATGTCGGCGTCCCGAGATCGCAGTGCGCCTTGGAATGGAGTCGGATCGGCGAAGTACACGCGGGGGGTCGTGTTTGCAGGAGAAGGGGGTGGTAGCCTGGCTTGCGTGATGCCAACGGACGCGTAAGTTGCCCAGCGGCGATCCTGGTGGCCGTTGGAGAAAGAGGCGGGCAAGGGCATGCGACTGTACCAGAACCAGCGTAACAACAACGCCGCGGAATCCATCCGTTGTAAGCCGATCGCCACGGCCAAAAGTAGAACAGATATACATACACACCTGAAGGCAGAGTAATCGCGTGGAGATCGTATGTCCCTCCCTTGTGCGTCGCGTCGGTCGAGGACTTTATAGCGGGCGGGGAGGAGGGCGGTGCATCGTATAATAGGAGCCTGGAACGAAAACAAAAGTCGCCATGGCCGAAAGTAGAAATCCTAGGATCGCGGGGTTGGCGGAAAACAACAAGACCTCATCGCGCTCGTGATGCCGAGGAACACTGTGGAGGACGGAGTCTGCGCCATTCCATTTAGAGAACAAGGGCGGGCGGGGAGCGCGTCGTCGACGCCGACGACGAGCACCACCGGCACGTTTTCCGACGCGTCGGTCCGATGTTTGGCGACGCCAAACAACGCCAGCCCGTGTGCCGTGGCGGGGCGGGCCGCGCCTCTTTCCTCTTGCGCTATTCCACCATCTCGCCCGCACTTCCTGCGATACCCTCCCTCCTCCCTTCGTGATACCACTTTCATTCCTCCTTTCTCTCCCGCCTGGTCAGCATACACTTTCTTGCCGCCCTGGCCGCTGTTCTGCCCTACGTGCCCAAGCTCGAGTGGTTCACGGACAAGACCTGGCCGGACATCGTGTTCAAAATCTTCCCTTCAAACCGCTGCGCCGCCGGCTCACCTCCCCCTCCCGCCGCCCGACCTCTTTATCAAGGTCGACTCTGTCGTTGAAGATCAGGATGACGGCGGCGGCCTCCTGAAATCTGTCCTTTTCCCGGTAGTCTCAGGGCCCCACTTGTACCGCCAACACCCTTGCCCCGCCCCGTGTGCTACACCATCGTCGACAGCCCTTAGATGTGGATGCCAATACGGACCGCGGTGGAATGGAACAAGCTTTTGAACGCCGTTCAAGATAGGTTACGCGCTGTGTCGGCTGTCGAGGTCTTCGTCGCGCTGGCTGTGGCCCTCGTTTTGCTTTCGTTCACCTCCTCCAGGATCGGCGTCAAGGCGCGTGTGTCCATTCACCTGCTCGGTCGCCTGATATCCGGAACACTCGCTCTTCTCGCTCTCGTCGTCCGCGGTCTTGGGTTTCAAGATCCAAGACGGCAATGGCTCCCGACTCCGACCCCAACTCTGTCCGGTCCAGCGAATCACTGCAGGCCCTTTCGACCTCTCCCTGATACCCAACCTAGACTCGCGAGCTCTGACGACGACCTTAGCCATCGAGCCCTCCCCGAACAATATCTCTTCGCCTTCTTCTCTCGCACTTCTTGGCTCCGTCTCCCAACTCTCTTTCACTTCCAGACAACCTGTCCACAGAGTCTTCCAAATCCGATTTATCCCAAGTGGATAGTACCACTGGCTCCTCCGGATACCTGGATGCCCCACGTTCGTTTTTCAAAGACCTTGATTCTCGCTCAGCCTTGCCGTCCTCCAGCCCCCAGGCTCAGGCCCAGGCGCCTCATCCTATCTCTTCTCTGTCTTTTGAACATTCCAAGGGCGCCTCCAACATCTCCTTTCCGCCGTGGTCTGAGGTTCGAGCCCGAGCCCTCAACGATGAAGTTGCCAGAAAGCGTCAGGTTGCCGCCTCGCGATCTCGAAAGACGTCATTCAGCCGACCAACGGACCTGGGTCCAACCACTACCTCCCTCTAGCGACACTTGCGTCTTCGGAATGGCCAGCTGGTCACTCGCGCGGCGTCACCACCGGCCAAGTAAGAGAAGGCAGCAACGTGCTCGCGCGCCGCCCAACGCCCCCGCCTCTGCTACGTCTTCCTCTGTAACTCCATCGGATGTAACCCAACCCACCGACTTCGCTTCTGCAAGACGGGCATACCTCCCGGCCTGTGCGAGTCCCATCGTCCGTCAGGCCCACGTTGAACGCATTCCGAAGAAGAAAGCGTTTGGTATTCTCAAAGCAAAACGGCACTTCTACACCCGAGCACGTGCGCTCCAAGTCTATTCCGTACGGAGTCCGATTCGTGACCGGCGTTGCTGGCGAAGGTTGGTGTTTCTCCTGCATTTCAGCGTTTCCTCGTTGATGTGTTGTCCTTGTAGTACTGAGAGTGCCAGCACCGCTGCGCCGCCGCCTGTTGGACCACTTTTGTATTCCGATGCAGTCAAGTTAACGCGCGACGCGGGAGCTCCGTCGGCTGTTCCTCAAGAGGCTAGCGGTGACAGCACAGACGTGCAACCTATTGCCTCCGACCTCGCCTGCATCGACGACGGCGGGTTCACCAACGCGACGATTCCCTCACCTACTCCAAGCGCGAAGCCCGTGGATCCTCAGGCCCAGACTTCACTTATGTTTGGGGACACCGCTCCTAACCCGCCCAAGGATGCGAGATCGCAGGCTACCGCCAGTTTCGCCGCCGAAGTCGCAGCTCTCGGTCTCGACGCCTTTGGCCCGCCTGCACCTCGGCCCCTGACCCGACAACAGCGCAGGCTGAGGGCGTTATCCAAGACACTGACTAGACTGGCAATCGTGCAGGTTCGCAATTTCTCTGCTCTGGTTGGTGTGACTGGATTTTTGACCGATGGCTTCTTCTCAGGGCCTTGAATCGCTGACCAACGAGACACGTCCACAGGAAGCTGCTTCTGTAAAGGGAAACGAGACTACCTCGGTTGTCGACAAGGCTCCCAGTCCAGAAGCGCTTACTGCGAACATGAACAACCCCCCGGCCGCTCCTGCCGCCACATGCCAATCTCCAGATATGCCACCATCGAGCGCCCCTACGCCGTCCCCCGTCGAGGCTGTTCAACCCTCCGCCGCATATGTTTCAGACCGCGCCTCCGACCTGGGTTTACCCGCATTCTCCTTCGGGCGCTCATCTTTCGTCAACTTTGCATTCAAGGACCTCTACAAACCGTCGACGCAGTATAAGGTATGTCTATGTCCCGCCGTCATCAGCTCCAAGGACGCTCATCTATCCACACTACCGCCACCAGAGCTTGTCTGACGTTGGGGGAACGGACGCCGAGCCAGCCTCTATGGATGTCCAAGCAACCTCTATGGATGTCCAAGCGACCTCTGGATCCAATGATGTTGTCACATGCGACCCCACCAAGGCCTCGACCGCCTCTCCCAAGCGCGCCGTTCGCATCGGCCCCAGCGCCGTCCTCTCGCACCTCGCGACGACGACCGCCTTCGGCCCTCGCCCCCGCCTCCGCTTCATTTCGGACGGGATCCTGCTCGAGCACATCTCGCACCTTCCGGGCGACTACGGGCGGTTCGTCGCCGCGCTGAGCCCGACCAAGGTCGACCCGATGGTCGTCGGACGGTCGTTGGCGATGGCGTTGACGGAGACGGAGGCGCTGGAGAGGGAGGCTGCTGCCGGAGTCCCGCCGTTGGGTTTCAACGTGGTCGACGGCGGTCAGCAGGTCATATATTCGACGAAGTGGGCCCACGCCCGGGAGCACGTCGGGTTCGGACAAGTCAGCCTTGCCTTCCCTCGAGTCGTCCTATCCTCAGAATCTAATATCCTCCTCTCTCTCTCCAGCTCCCACCGCCGCTCCCAGACTCAGCCTCAGACCAAGTACATCCCTCCCGGCGCACGCACGCGGATGGCGTCCGAGTCGCCCGCGTCGGAGGGCCCGTCCACGCCGTCCTCGCTCGCCCTCCACCACCGCCCGACCGTCGTGCGCATCCATGCAGACGCCGACACGCCCTCCGACGCGGAGCTGTCGCCCAATTGGCGCGTCGCGGCCGAGAGCCCGCTCGCGGCGCGGAGCAAGCGCAAGTGGGCGGTCGACGGACGCGCGCCGACGATGGCGGCGTTCGGGGCCCCGCGCGCGTTCGACGAGGGGCGCAGGGCGGCGCGGGTGTCGGTGGAGGAGGAGGAGGAGGGGAAGAGGCGGCGGATGCGGACGGAGAGCAGGCAGGTGGGTGGGGAGGGTGCAGGCATGGTTCATGAGGTTGGGAGGGTGAGGGAGAGGAACGGGCAGATCGTGTTGCCTGCTGGGGAGCCTAGGGCGCCTGGGGAGGGTTGGGCGCGGGGGAGGACGCGGATGCCTACCTCGCGGTTGGCGATGTGAGATAAATGTGTGTGTGTGTGGGGGGGGGGGGGGGGGGGGGTGTCCGGCTGTGGAGGGGTAATTCGTTCGAGTTTTTCTTGGTCTGTGTTTCTTTACTGTAACTGCGTGTGTTGTTTTGCGTCCGTATTTCTGTTTTGTATAACCCCCTGTCGCCCCTCATCCTGTACCGTAGCTGTGTATTTTCCATCGTTCGAATGAAGACAGAAAATGTGCCGTTGAACTCATGAGAGGGGGGGCTTAACCGCCGAAACTTCAGCTATAAATTATTTGATCCTGGCTTGATTGAGACGACTTGCGGCCCTGATCTCCTCGACAGCTCGGCCATTGCGAATTTCCCTGTGATGGCAGCTATCGACCTGCGTGCCTTCCCTCTTTCCTTCCACCAGTGGAGGATACGACCGGGAAAAAATTGGTATCATTATCATTATCATTATTGCATTTTATATGCTCGACGGTGTCTATGGGACCTCCAAGCCTCTCAAGAGCACAACACCTCTCACGCAATGTTGGCCACACACTCTGAAAGCTAGAATCTATCCATGCGCGCTCAAGCCCATTTGACCAAGCAGTTTTCGGCGGCGCCGTTGGGCGCGTGCTGCGCAGTGTGGTGTGTACTTGAGGCCGGTAGGCGGGTCTCTGAGCCTAAACATGACGAAGAATCCCTTGTAGGTTGAAAGATAAACCACAGCTCGATTCCTGGAGATGTTCGGCGGGCGTCAAGCAGTGGTGGTTACCGAACGAATCATTCGTCTGTAGCGTGCGAGCCTCGAGGCAAGCATGGCCATCCGAGAACAGTCTGGAGTGCTCGCTCAACGCACCCACGTCCCCTCGATGTCTTCTACTGGGCGGGTGAGAGTGGCATAGGTACGAGGAGGGTACGTATCAATATGACGGATCGCCGGGGTGCGACCGATCGCAACCTCCCGATGAAGCATCAGGGAAGCATCAGGGCGGGGTGTTGAGCGTTGAGCGCATCCGGGCCAGGAATCATGGACATCATGCATCAACCGCCGGTCGTGCACGCTGCTCTGAGGATTTCGGAACAGCAGTGAAGTGATTTATAGCTCACAATGATTTGTGACTTGCCCATTTTGACATGTATATATATCGTTCCATCAGACATCCGCGTGGTGACTGCGAGCTTGAGAGCTTGAAACAAGCGTGAGCGGGCTCGTCTCGCGGGGCATCGTAACCTATTATTGCCTCCACACCCTGATGCGCCACTGGACCGACATGGGGAAACAAAAGCCGATGGATGATGCAGGCCGATGAATAATGTCTATCGAGTGCTTACTGTTACGAAAAAAAAAATGGACATGGACATCTCAATCTTCAAGAGATTCTGAGCAGGAAAAATGACGCACGACGCACCGTTTTGTCTGTCTCGCAGTCACCTGGGTGGATGAACCCGTACGAGACTCCCCCAGGCCCAAAAGAAAGGATCAGGAAGTGGGCGGCGTCGGTTCCCGACGAGGTTCGTCGGAAGGACCGCCGAGTGTCATTTTTGCGACCTGTCCGTCTGCGTCCTCGATCTCGACCTCCACGGCATCCACCACCTCTTCCGCGTCGCCTTCCGCATCTGCACCCGCGCCCGCGCCGCCGTCGTCAAGCCTCATCTTCCCGACCATCCACTTCGCGCCTTCCTCCCAGCCCGCGATTTCCGCCTCGCCGAGCGGCGATCGTCCCGCCGCGTTTTTAATGTCGATGAGATCCGGGCCAGGCCCGGCGGGGAATTCGACGAGTTTTTGTGCCACCTCGAGATGGGAGTTGAGCGCGGCCCAGTGGAGCGCGGTCGATCCAGAGGAGTTTTGGGTTGAGAGGAGAGAAGGGGGGACGATGGGGAGGAGGAAGTCAAGGATTTCTGCGTGCGTCTTTCGTGGATCAATGCGCACCGACTCCGACGCCCGACGGAATGATCTGCGGGAATGGCGAGCTCACCTGTGTGTCCGTTCGCGGCCGCCATGTGCAGGACGGTGTTACGGTTGTCGTCGTGGATGTCGGTCAAGGCTGCGGCACCGAAGCGGTCGACGTACTGACGGAGGTCGTCAAGATCGCCATAGCGGCAGGAGAGAAGAGCGTCATCGTTGTCTTCTGATGTCGGCGTTGGGGTCGGCGTGGCCATCGTCGGTGTGATAGACGTTGCGGACGGCGTCGAGGGAAGCGCCGGTGAAGACGATTTTTCGGATAAGGGAAGATAACCCATAAGCAAAAAGGTTGAATTACGAAGACCGAGCCGAGCCGGAAATAGAGCCGCGCCCGCCAAGCGCCTCCAAGCGCCTGCTGCTCGTTGAATTCTGTCACAGCCGCAGGTCCACGTCCACACGCACCCCCTTGTTTCGCCTGCCCTGCGCCTCGAGAAAAACGGAAACATACAATGAGACATGCCACAGAAATTCCGCTTTATTCTTGCACTGTTCGCGTCTCGGAAACTCCTGGAAACCCTCGAAATTCGAAACTGAAGCTCGCAAATGACAGTTCCCCACACATTCCCCCTGACGAGCCCTGGCGATATCCTCGACCTGTCCTCGGCGGAGCACGATCGCGCGTAAGCTCGGGCAACGATCTGAGATCCCGATGTTGATGGAATATGTTGTCGCCCGATTTCTTTCAAACCGAGGCCACGGGAGCACGATCATTCTTTCCCGGTCCTTACATATATAACATGTCTCCGAAATCATGTTCCCCCGATCACTGTCTGCCTGCACGAGCTACCCCCCTCCCTTTCTCTGCGCTGTCGCTCGCGGCCGACGCCAGTTAACGCTTTCAAGTCATGTCCCATAGTTCACCCACAGTTCTTTTAGTCTGGACGGTCATGTCTGGCCTTGTGCGTAGTCCGTGGCTTTCCCTACACCCTCTTCACTGACCCTGCACCTGTATATATCCAGCTCGCAGCTTTTTTGTTTTCTCATCTGTGGGCTTTCGATCGCTTCAAATGTCTTCGGTACGTCTGTGCAGACATCGTTGTTGAATTTGCGTTGACGATGCGGATTGGGTCCTTGGGGTGGCTAGATGGAACCAAGGTTCTCAGGGAGCGTTCAAGCGGGTCATGACGGTGCGTGACACTCCACTTTACATGGGCACGATCTGACCCCGACCGTAGTATTCTTATTGTCTCAGTGTACCATTAATTTTCGTGTATTCCTTGGGATCCTGCATCATCAAGTACAAGGAGGGACTCATCGCCCTTCCCGTCTACGGCAGTGAGTCCTGTCGACTGCTTGCACCTGATTTTTGCTCATACCCGACTGCCGAGAGCAGTTATTCCCAAGCCGTACGAACTGTGGTCAGCTGCGAACCAACGAGCGTACCTTCCCCTCGAACTCTGTCTTTCTATAGCATGGGGACTGGAAATGTGCGTTTTCTCTCCCGTTTCTATCTCGTTCCGCGGATGGCCCTGATGGTATGAAATGGTTTTTCTGTTCCTCAGGGTATCCCACCTCGAAGGTACGCTCTTACATGCCTGCGTCATACGCTGATGGGCCTGACCTAACTTCAATATTGGTAGAGCTCTGCTTCTGGCTCTTCGTGGTGAACGCAGGTCCTATCCAGAAGGAGTGGTTCTCAAGTCTTTACTTCAAGATTTGGGCTGTCGGGTCTACCGCGGCCGTCATATACATGCCCCTGACGACTATCTTCACAAGACACGACCCTTTGAAGGTGGTTCCAGTAGTGCTCTCGCGCGTGACCCTGCTCATACATCTTATCACCCGCAGTGCGAGGCAGCCACGTTCTTCGCAGGTAGCCTAGGTAGCGCGCTGTTGACCATCGCCTTCTTTCCCGTGCTGTATGTCCTTTTCACCTGTTGTCTCCGCCAAGATTTAACGGAATTTGTCTCCAAGGTGGAAGTTCCCGCCTTTTCTCCGAGGTTTGGTACGTGCATTTCAACTGCCACCGCGGACATCTCCCTTCATAACATTCATGTGCCGTTCCTCCAGCGGAAAGATGGTGTCGATATGTCCACGATTGTCCGTCTCACCAAGTTTCACGAACTCAACGTAAGCCCGGACCTTCAACGTTCCGATCTTACCCTGATACCCGTCCCCGTCTTAGACCATTCGCGTTTTCTTCCGTATGATGTTCGCGGCGTCGCTATTCATACTCGCCACCGACGGGCTACGGCCACACGAACACATCAACGATTCCTTGTGCGCACCCTCCCACTTTCGATAGATGTATAGATTCGATTGTCTGATTGCACAATCACGGCTATGTATAGGATAGGAGCGGGTACGAGCCGTCTTTGCGCGCCTGATTTCGCATTGAATCTTATCCATCTTCCCTCCAGACTTCCTGACCATCACGGGTGGCGTTGGCGTGGTGGTGTCCTCAGGACTAACCCTCGTGGTACAGATCACCTTCTTTCTCCTCTCTGCCCCCTATCCTCAACATATCCTGTGCAGATCTTCTTCCCTCGGTCCATCGAAGGCGAAATCGAGCGAGAAACTTCTCACAATCGCGGTATCTTTAGCACGAACACTCGGCGCAACCTCGCATTCATCTCCCAGGAGCAAGAGCTCTACGGTACTTACGACGTCGAGATGGCTCCTCACAAGGACGTCCCATATCAAGACAAGTCTGAAGAGGACGAGGATGTATCCATGGCGGGCTCTGGCTCCGTAACGCACGGCTGGCGCAGCGGCGCACCGATGATTATCGCCCGCCCCGTCCCATCGCTCGCTCCTAACCCCTCAAACCCGAATGCCACCGCGAACCAGTTCCAAAAATTCAAGCTCGAGCCGAATCGGCGCCCTCACGCGCACGAGATGATCGAGGAGGAGCCTGTGGGGACGTTTGCCACGACGGGGACGAATATGACGGTCGGCACGCGTTTGACAAAAGGGAACCTCCAGAAGCACGACGACCGCGCTGGCTCGAGGCAAATCTCACATTTTGCGCAGACGTTCCGTTCGCCGATTGGTACGTTGTTGGCCATGTGCAATTCTCCACCCCAGTCCCGCTGATGCGTTTACTTCATTCTCGTAGACTTCAGGCGACCGGGCAGCTCGCTATGAGCGTCTCGAGTTGTTTTCGTTCTCGTTTCTCACTGTAATGATCTTCCGTGTACTCCGCCAGCCCGCCATCCAGCCCCACTGTACACTACTCCATACTCCGTATTTTGCCATTCAATCCCCTTTTTTCGTTCATGGAATGGATGGCAGGCAAGCAACGCCGTATCTTTGTTGGTATTTCTTCATTTCGACGCACGGCACCCACACGATCTTTTCCTAGGGTTATTACTGTCGTTATTTGTATAGCGAATATAACTTATTAACCTACCTACCTTGCTTTGTGGATGTACAGCGTGCTGTCGATTTATCGCCGTGTACATACTTACTGGTTCGCTCGCGGAACGGAAGTGAACTCGAAGACGAGGCGCAAAGGCTTTCGGCGCTTAGAATGGTGGGAAGGCTGGGACAAACGTTCTCTTGCTTTTAGCCTTCCGGTGGTCGGACTCGACCAAAACGCTCCTTTTGCTACCCCTCCGTCGACATATCATCGAACCACGTATTATAACTTCCACCCACCTCGCATCCCACTGTCCAGCCATGGTCCGTCATATCATCGAGTCTGAAGATGAAAGCGCCTCCGAAAGCGCTTCTATCGTTGCCAAAGACCCGTCGCCTCAAGACGATGAAGACGCCGAGGGTGAAGAAGAAGTAGAGATGGACGTCGACGTTGAAGAGGAAGACGATGGTGAAGGCGAGGTCGATGTTGAAGGGGAGGAGGTTGCTGAGGTCCGTGCGTACTTCATCCCCCCATCGTAACCACCGAACTAACCATGCGCGCATCCCCTTCCTTCCTCGATACCTACTCTGGCAGGATCCATCAGACTTGGACGAGCTCACGTCCGCTTCCCCCAGTCCGCCCGTTCAGGCCGCTTCTTCCTCCAGACAGGCTGCCACCTCGGCCTCCAAAGGCGGCGCGAACAACAGGCTCAAGATCACCCTCAAGCTCCCCACCGCCCCACAACGGGGTAAACGAAAACGCGTCGAATCGTCCGCGTCTGAGCCACCCTCGCGCGACATCGAGTCGGAGGACGAGGACGAGGCGCAAGGCTCAGAAGGCGGGGACGAGGATGAATCCCGGTCAGCGTCGGCCATGGGCGATCCTGGGCGAATGACGGCACGCCAGGCCGTACTGGCGAGCGTAGTAGACTCGTCGCATGTCTCTCTAGGTGGGATATCCTCTGCCCTCTGCGTCCTTCCTTCTACAACAATCTGCTTACACTTGTGTCATTCGTGCTTCTGTAGACTCGTCGTCACGAAAAAAGAAAGAGCTGAATGAAACGGAACTCGCTCTCCGGCGTGAAGAGACAGCGCGCAAGCGCAAACACATGTCCGAAAAGAAACTTGAAGATGAGAAAGTATGAATTTTCCACTTTCCTCCTCCGTTCACGCTTCCTAACGATGTCGCCGTCCTCAGGCCGAGACCATCAATCGCCTCCTTAAGAAACAGTCCCGACCACGGAACAAACGCAACGCCCTTGCTACGGCAGACGATCGCACCCCGGGAACGCCCAACGAAGGCGAAGGAGACGAAGAGGTCATCGTGGACGCCGTAACAGAGATTCTCGCCCCTGTGCCCACATTCTACCGTTGGATATCAACCTCACGACCACCTCCATCGTCTGCATCCAACACCTCCGAACGACATATGCAGCTGTCCTTCTCCGTCCCTGTGGCTGCATTCCCTGATCCGAGCTCTGTTGAGATGAGGATGGACGTGGACGACACGCCAGGGAGGACGAAGGGAAGAGAAACGCCGAGGTGCGACGTGGAGGGGTGTGCGGGTGTGCGGAAGTACAGGCTTGTTCGGGATTGGACGCGCGGGGCATGTGGGATGGACCATCTCAGGTCGCTCGAGCGGGCGGCGACAGTGTCTTGAGACCGGGGGTTGTTTCCCGTTGGTGTCATTCATGTATTTGTAGTTTTTTGCGGAATGACTCTTTAGTGCTGAGTGCTGAACGACGGGCCCGGACTTGAAGCTTGAAGCTTGAGCGCTGAGCGCTTGAGCTTGAGGGCTGGAACGAAATGCAGCTTGAAGTCAATGTCGTTCCATTGGACGACCGGTATTCTTCTATTAAGATCATATCATGAAGCACCCGCATGAAAAGCCATCGTACTCAAAAGACAGTTGGTATGTACGCGTTTTCCTCCCAATAAGTACGATTCTCCGACATCCTACTAACCTACTTATTTAATACGCTTGCCCCCGTGTCTGCAGGCCTTCTTCTCTTCTTCTTCTTATCCCAAATAACGACGGGAACGTATTTCCGGTATTCCTTCACATAATCAGCGTCCAACCCTGTGCAGCAGTCGAAGCGCAGGATTCGTGGGCCCGCTCCTGCCTTCCGATATCGAGTGGCAACCCATGCCTGAAGACATTCAGCGTAATTCTGAGGTCCAACCTTGCCATCGTCACTACGGTGAGGTAGGTCGAGGTCAGAGTAGGCGACGAGGAGCGATTGTATATGAGGGAAGAGAGGGGTCGGATCCACGGGATCCGGGGTAGGTTTTTGACCGTCACTTCTTAAGGTCATCGTCATCACTTGGCTTGATACGGTGGTCTCTTCGCCCAAACGGCTTAACAGGTGAAGAGCAGCGTCGTCCGTGACCCGGATATGGCGCACATCCTTGCAGCGAGAGAATAGGTCGACCCAGCTCGCAGGCGTCCAGTTCGTCTCGCGACAATCCCCCACTATGATCACTCGAAGGTCGTCGAGGGGTAGAAGGCGACATATAAGGCCAAGGGCTTCGAATCGCTCATCGGGGTCTTCCTCCTCTTCCAAGTCGAGGGTTGTACAGAACGAGAGATGCAGGGTGGGAGCTGAGCTGGGTTCAAAGTCTGACGACGGCTTCGTGATCGTGACATCGTTCCAATCTTCCCATACTTTGATATCCAGGCCCTGCCGGTCAGAGATGGAAAGAGTGCGAAGAGGAGGCGATACTCCAACGCGCTTGCCAACGTGGGCAAAGAAGGAGGGAAGGATATCATCGTAGTCTTCGAGCCCGTCGAAATCTTCGTGGCCGCACCCGACGTAAATTGTGCACGTCACGGGAATCTGTACTCTAGCCAAAACGCGTGCGCAGATATTTGCGTATTTATCCTCGATGGCAAGCTTGCGTAGGTTCGGAAGGGGTATGATTTGCGGTGCGGCATCGGTGGGGTCTACGGGAGGGATCGTATTGGAAAGAGAGAGATATTCGAGCTGGGGCATCATGCGAAGAAAGTTGAGGAAGTCATCGCACGAGTCCGGTTGGGTACGGCTGGGCGGTCGGGTCTGTTTCACCAACGCGTCTTCGGCATCAAACACCATCACGACGTCTGGCACGTCGGTGCTGCTTAATTTCGGGAGTCCTACTTCGAGGTGTGTGATGGAGGAAAACTGGAAAGCGGGCCAGTGGTAGATATGGCACCCGAGGATCTTCACACTGTGTAGCTTCGATGCTTCCTTCTTGAAAAGGACGGGAGGGAGCAAAGTGCTCATAGGGCTGCGTTCGCCAAGCCTGATTATGGGGGAGCGGATATCCAATGTCTTGAGACACGGCGCGGGTCGTGCAAGCAGTCCTTCGACGAGTCCTAGGCACTGCAACGCGTGGCCGATGTAGAGATGTTCTACTTGTGCGACGTGTGCGAAGATGGACTCGAGGACCTTGGGTTCGAGCTCGCACATGGTATTGGCAGAGCCCTCAGGGAGCGCAATATCCAGCAGCGTAGATTTTGATCGGGCCAGCATCTCGAGCGGCCACCGCGACTCCTTGTCATCGGGTTGGAAAAATATGGTCCTCCAAAGGCTAGGGCATTCGAGCGCAGTTTGACGCCAGTCGTGGCTGACATGGCTAACCTTGATCCAACCAAGGCTTTCTTTAGAGGTGGAGAGACTGGAGGTTTTTTTCCACGTTGGGGGCTCGTTGATGACGGCGAAGGAGAAAATGATGGCGAGGACTTCGGAGGGAAGGCGAGCAATGGGAAGAAGGGCATTTCGATACGTATAGACAGCGCACATAGCCGCTTTCATCGCCTGTATTTCATCTTCGAGCGCGTTGAGGTCTCCTGTCCCAATTTTCCCGATAGCGGATGCTGTTATCCCGACGTCCTTGAACCTCGCGAGCCGCGTTTGCCAGTAACGGTCGGCCTCTCTGTAATACGGGCGCTGGAGTCAGCAGACATAAGTGATTAGGGGGCCTCATGTGTGACGCACTTTCGAGGCTCCGGATTCTCCAAAATTCCATCAGGAGACATGTATCCGCACGTACAGGAAAGGAATAGGAGGATGTAGACAAAATGTAGAGGCAGAAACTCTGACTCTGAGCGCCAACGTCGTCAACGCGACTAGTCACGTGCGCGCGTCGATTTGCGATTTGTTGTCTGACACTGCATGGAAGTCAAGTGGAAGATAAAGCTTGGATATAGCTCAGAGACAGAACAACCGTGACATAAATACTAGAAGAACATGAGTACATAGATATGGTTTGATAGATTCGAGCATTAGGAAGATCATCACAACGTTTCTACTCCTCCCCATCGTCATCGTAATCTTCATCGTCCTCGTCCTCGTCCTCGAAGTCGGAGCTTTCCTCCTTCTCCCATATAACGGTCGGGACGGACTTCCTGTATTCTCCAACGAGCGCATCATTCACCCCTAAACAAGAATCGAGCCGCAATGCCTGCAACCCCGCGTTTCGCTCGTGACGTTTCGTCAGCCAATGCTGGAGGTGCGTGGCATAAGATGCAAGTTCGCGGCCGGGGACCTGGCAATTCCGTGAAAGATCGGCGTCGTCGATGACGACTGATTTCAAGTGAGAGAAAAAGGGCATGGGTTCTGAAGTCTTTGGACTCTGCTTGCGGCCCTCGCGCTTCTTCTTCGACGTCGGCGCCGTCCCTGACGTCTGCGGCGGAGCATGGTTGCCCTCGCCGAGGACGCGAAGAAGGCAGGGAGCGGCGTTATCCGTGGCACGAATATGCTCTACATTCAAAGAGCGGTCGAAAATGTCGATCCAATCCGAGGACAGCCAGTAGGGATCATGGTAGTCTTCCACGACGATTGTCCGGAGGTCCTCCAAGGGCAAATGGAGACAAAATATTTTCAAGGCATCGAGCCGCTCCAGTGGATAGTCTTCGACATCTTGCGTCGGCCACGAAAAGGAGAGGCGAAGGATTGGTTCCGAGGTCGGCTCGAACTTCGGGAATAGTCTTGTAATGTCGACGTCGTTACAATCGTCCCATATTTTGATATCCAAGCCACGATCGTCAGAGATGGTGATTGTGCGAAGCGGGGACGATGCACTCGAGCGCTTGGCGACGTGCGCTGACAAGAAAGGAAGAAGTTCCTCATAGCCTTCCAGCCCGTTGTGTTCCCCATGTCCGCTCTCGATGTAGATGGTGCATATCTCTGGAACTTGCAGCCTATCCAAAACCCATGCACAAGTTTCCGGACGTTTGTCTTCGACAGCGAGTTTGTGGAGGTTAGGAAGGGATATTGTGGCCGGCGCGTCGTCAGTCGGGGCGGGGGAGGAAATGATGTTGTGAAGAATGAGAGATTCCAGGCCGGACATTTGATGCAAGGCCTTCAGGAAGGTATCGCAACCTGGCAGAAAGTATTCACTGGTATCGGGTGGTCCATTTTTGATGAACATCTCGTCGGTAGGATCAAATGCCATGAGAAGGCTCATGCCTTGTGAGCGTTGCATCTTCGGGAGACCGATTTCAAGATGAGTGAGGGATGGGAAGACGATGGACGACCAGCGGACGTGACATCCATAAAGTTTCAGGCTGCGCAGGTTTGGTGCGTCATTGTCGAAGAGGACGGGGGGGAATAGCATAGTCATGTGGTTCGAATGACCCAGGGGACCGGGAACTTCGACCAGGGGAGTTGAGATATCCAACGCCCGGAGACAGGGAGCCCGACGTGAGATCACTTTTATCACGATCAGTAAGTCTTTTACCGCATTCCCAACAAGAAGGTGCTCTATCTGTGCCAACCGCGCGACGATGGGGTCCCACGACTCCCGTTCGAGCATGTCCTTCGAGAAATCGCCGACGCGCTCGACGATGGGTCCTGTCCCCGTGAAGTTGAAAAGTGTCTTGAGATTCAAGGGACGCGTCGCTCGAATGATTGTTAACGGGGCAGCCTTGGAACGTGCCAGCATCTCGTGGGTCCATCGTAAATTACTGCCCTGGAAGGAGACGATGCTCCAAAGACTGGGATAGGCGAGCGCGGTGTGGCGCCAGTGTCGGCTAACGTGGCTGACTTTGATCCAGCCCAGTTTGGATCCCATGGACGGAGAATAGGGCCTTGGCTTCTCGTTCCAGGTCGGGGTTTCGTTGATGACAGCGAAGGAAAAAATAATGGCGAGGACGTCGGCCGACAGTCGAGCAATGGGGATGAGGGTGTTGCGACGCGTGTTCACGGCGCATATGGCAGCTTGCATGGCTTCCATTTCTTGCTGGATTGTCTGTAGGGCTTTCGAGACCGTCGCACCATCGCTCGAAGCCGTGACGTTCTTCAGCTGCACGCCGAGACGCGTTAACCAATAGCGCTCCGCCTCCCTGGGGTGCGGCGGTTAGTACGGACGATACAA
Source organism: Amylostereum areolatum (assembly GCA_012932865.1). Classification (NCBI taxonomy): domain Eukaryota; kingdom Fungi; phylum Basidiomycota; class Agaricomycetes; order Russulales; family Stereaceae; genus Amylostereum; species Amylostereum areolatum. The sequence continues at coordinate 14,526 of SAXG01000160.1, read as the reverse complement.
TTTGCAGTGTTCAACGCACTGTCGAGACCCGATTTCCTTCAAATCTTCCTCTGAAGACATGGGTGGTTGCAACGTCGATGAGCGTTGTGAGCAACCCAGTCAGTGTCCTCCGAGTCGCCGGCGCCGTCACCGACGCGACCGGTCACGAAACACGTGTTCTCCCGTCACAGATTCACTATCAGACCGCCCCACTTTACATGATCCCCAAGAAGCCGACCTACGCAAGTACTTAGGCTGGCAGAGGGGTCCAACTAATGCGGTGTCCATCGACAGGAGTAGCCCAGCCCAAATCGGCTCTCCAACGGCGAACCCCGGGCCCGACGGTACCAACTGAGGGACTCCGAGTCCAACTTAACAAGACTCCCCCCACGTTCGACACCCCGTACAGGTAATGGCACATATAGCATGTCCTACGCAAACAAAACAAGACACAGACTAACATCGGCTCAGTAGATACTTAGTACAGTATAGTAATGGTGTTATACAGCAGACTGGTCATGGTACAGTAAAGCAAGTGAGCAAAGCAAGTTACACAAAGCAGCTACAACGGCACAAGTTCAGAAGCACCGAAAACGAGCGAGAGACATATTCACCGGACCCTCCATCCATTGACGCGCCTCACCCGTGGATACCGCGCCCTGACCATCGCCAAAAACCTCTGCACGGCGGCGTCGTTCTCTTCTCGTTCGAAGATCACCCCAGGACATTTCACGGAATCCACCACCTCCGCCCGAGGAAACAGCCTCATCAGCTCCGCGAACGATGGATGTTGGTACCGCCGCGCCATCCACCGGTCAGGCCCGAAAAGCGGGAGGCGGAGGGTGGTGCGCAACAGCGTCGCGAGCCGCTCACGGCGTATGCCCACGCCCGGAAGCGCGATGGCAATCAGAGACGGGAACTGGGCCGCGAACGCGCGCAGAGTCGAGGGGCTATCACCGACGCGAGGGACACGCGCCGGAGCGTGTTCGGGTCGACGGAGCGCAACGCGGGCAGGATCCCCGAGTTCAGCTCGAGCGACGTGATGCTCTCCAAGTGAGCACTCCGCGGCGCTCTGTCCGCCAACAAAACTCTCAGCGTGTTGTCGTTGCACGCGACCAAGTGTTTGATGCACGGGAGCTTCGGCCTGATCTCGGACTGGATGGGGACGTACTGAGACCAGCAAAGCCCCTCGATCGTGGGGTGGGAATCTAAAAGGCGAAGCATCCTTTCCTCCACCGTCGGAAGCGGTGCGCTTAGGTGCTGCAGACAGAGCCGTTTCAGAGAAGGAAGGTGGTATCCTTCGAAGGCGGACTCCGACTCCGAGTAAAGCCTCGCACAGTAGGGCATGTGAAGCTCCTGCCCGAGCTCAAATCAGAGAGCGACCGGGTTCTCTGTGCTTTACAAGCACGTACCTCTAAATCCGGAGAAAGCGACAGCATGTGCTCGAACAACGGCAGAAAACTCGGTGGCGGGTCGAACGACGCAAACTCCATGTGCAGGGACCGCAGGTTCGCAAGCTGCCAAAGCTTCCGATTCCGATTCGGCGGTGCGTCAATCGCTCGAACAGACCTGGAGGAGAAGGGCGATAAGAATACACACCGGATGGTTCGGCCGTCGCAGCAGCGCGTTCCCGGCTTCAGACAGCATGGTGAACATCGAGAACTCCGTCAAGGCGGGGAAATGGGCCGCGACGAGCTCGATAACGTCGAAGGAGACGGGGATGGGTAGAGGCGCCGGTCCCTCCAACTCGTCGAAGTCGAGGTGGATCGGGTTCAGGACTTGGAGCTTGACGGAACGGACGCGCACCATGGCGCGGAAGGCCGCGGCGATCAGTTCCGGATCGATGTCGTTCCCATGGGTGTCCGCCGCCGTGGGCAGCGCGTGAGGCTTGTGGTCTGCGGCGTGCAGGCTCCAGAACGAAGAGCTGGATTGGGTGCGAAAGTCGCCCGGTTCGGCGTGGGCCAAAACGAGTTGGCGCACGTTCCGCGCGAGGTCGGGGCGAGAGGAGAGCTTGGCCCACAGCGCGGGGTTCCGCGCGTTCGTCGCGACGGTGTGGTAGCGAAGGCGGTCGGGGATTATGTGTCGCTTGAACGTGGAAGAAACAAGGGCGAGAGAAAGGAGATCGGTGCGCGACTCGAGTTCGTCTGCGATGGCCTCCCGAAGCTCCGGAAGGAGGGTGGACAAAGACATTGGCACGGGCGCAACTGAAGACCGAGCACTTACACTTCGATTGGCAGACGTTAACGTGTATAAACGCGGTCGCGGTCGCACGAGACTCACCAAGCTTGAAGCCCCACCTCCAACCTTGAAACAGAGAGAAAGACCGAGAGGGGAGAACTTGAAGGTATGTGTACGCAAGTCGCGGTCGAAGCGATATCGACAGCGACCTCGCATAGCCCATCACACCAATCCGTATCTGTACCGAATCTGGACCAAACATCTGCAGATTTGGCGCTCCAACTCGCCCCAACCTCTTTCACGATCCCATGATCGCCCTCTGCCAATGGGCCGGCCTCTGGCCAGATTTGTGATGCAGTATGATATGCCAGTGGATACAGAACACCGAGTGGTGTACGTACGATGTCAGTCTTATTATGGTCTTCCTACTCAAAGTCCACAACCACTGTCCTTGTCCGACAAATCCTGACACGAACGAGCCAACTTGGTGATAAGGAAGTACCCTCAGTTCCAAGCCTCCTTCGCGAACACGCCCACCACCGCGTCGATCAATATCGGACTGTACGACGCGACGTCCGCCGCGGTGAACACCCGCTCCGACTGCAGCGCGTTGAGCACGTCGAGCACCTGGCCCTGCTCGAAGTCGGTGAACACGAGGTCGATCGGCGCGTCGTCCGCCACGTTCGGGGGGCTCGAGCCGAAGAAGTCCGGGGTGTCGAAGTGGGGCAGGGCGAGGTGGGGAGTGTCGTCGCCGACGCCCGGGCACGACTGGGGGGGCATGGGGTGTCAGCATCGGGAGGGGGAAAAGACGGGGCAAGGAGAGACGGAGACGCACGTCGTTGGTGACGTATCCCAAGGTCAGGTTCGCCGCGTCGCGCCTGGCCAGCGTCTCGCGCGCGGCCATGTCCGCCAACCACCTCCGATACCGCGTTTCGACCTCTCCCCTGGCATACGCCTCGCGCTCGCTGTCCACCGCCCCGCCGCCCCGCTTGCGCAGCTCGCCCTCCTGCGTGAGCGTCGCGAGCGTGCGCTTGGCGACGTCCGCGGTCACGTTCGCGACGTACACGAACGCGTTCGGGTGCGTCGCCACCGTGTACTGGTCGTTCCGGTCGAAGACGCCCTTGTAGATGTCGAAGCGGAGGACGCCCGAGTTGGCGATGATCAGGTTCGGGATCGAGGCGCGGGAGTTGTTCGTGGCGAGCGCGATGGGGAGGGCTTGTTCGCCCATGAGGGAGAGGAGGGAGCCATTCGAGGGGTAAGGGTTCCTGAGCGGCGACGGGTCAGAAACGACGGGAAGGGGTTAAGAGATGGTATGGGTATGGGGACGCACCGGGTGAGGGTGTAGTCTTGAGGCGCCGTGCCGAAGACGGAACTCAGGTCGTAACGCTGAGCGATCTCCTCCAAGCCTTGTGTAATGCCTTGCCCGAACCTTGTGTCAAAGGTCCTGTTGGACTGGGAGGTGTGGTACTGTCGCAGAGTGAGCTGTGGACCCAGAAGACACACGCAGAGGGACGTACCTCGTACGTGACGCGGTTAGGATCGAGGTAACGTCTGGTGAAGGTGATGTTGCCCGTGCTATTTTTCTCGTCCAGATTCGCGCCTAGATTCGCGATAAACACCACGCAAATAGGGAGCAGCGGAGCCCCACTCACTCATCCATCCTACAGCGAGATGTCAACCAACGGTTATGAACGACGCAAAGACGCGGGACCTACCCACGGTCTCCATGTACCGTCCGCTTTCCAACGCCATAGAACGTCCGTCCAGCTGCACACAGTCGCGTATATGCGTGTGCCCACCGAGGATAAGGATGGGCGTTTGGGGATGCACAGCACGAATGGCATTGAAGACCAGCGGCCCTGCATCCACGACTGTGAGCAACAGCCAAGGACACGGAAGCACGCGACGCTACGCACACTTGTCGTTGCTGACCGGCATGTGTCTAGGGTATCGAGCGTACATATCATTCCCTTCAAAAATGGTGCAAGAAGACTCACCCTGTCAAGAGGAAGAAATCCGGTTCCTCTTGTATCGCCTCCGCGAGCTGATGCATGAAAAGAGTCAGTCGGCATACCGGCATGTAGGAGCACGATACAACGCACCCACGCCTCCTTGACCATATCCTCCACCTTCTGCACGGTCGTATTGTCGTCGTTTCCTGTGAAATCGAACAGGACACCCAAGGATGTGACCTTCCGACCTCTGCATCCCCCTATCAGTCATAGCTCATAGCTCGAAGACCACAAGAAACGCGTACTTTGCCGTCGTGAACTTGACATAACGATCTGGCCACGGCCGCGTGAGCATAGAACGACCTCCCGCGCGCAGGGAAAAGGAACGCACTGCCAACGGGAACGCTAACCAAATTCCCGGCCGCGTCCGGTACGGTGATGTTGACGTTCGAGGAGAGGTACCGCCCGTTGAACTTGGGCACCAGGTTGCGATGCACGTCGAGGGTGTCGTTGTAAACGTAGAGTTCGTGGCTAGGAGCGATGCCGAGGGGTCAGAGCTCCGGCAATGCGGCTTACGAAGGGATCCTCACTTTCCGATGGCCAGAAGGTCGTAGGGGAGCTGGGCGAAGTATTGGAGAGCCTGACGAGAACAAGTAGCTTCTGTTCAACAGTCCCAGCCGAAAAGAGAGCGAACGAGACGCACGTCGTGTCCATCCACCCCACCCGCAGGAAACCCGTCCGTCAAGCCCGTCCCTGCGCACATGATATGTCCACTCAGCTTCCCCGATTCTCCAGCCCGAACCAAACCCCGCGAAAGAACGCACCGTCGTGCAGGTCCCCAGAGTCGACCAACAGCAAATCGACGCCCTTTCGCTGCACGATCCGCGGGGCCAACGTCAACAACGAGCCGAACCTCGCGAGCGACTCCGCGCACCTCGGCGATCTCCTTCATATGCGCGACGAACGACGCGAACTCCCCAAGGTCTCCGCTATGTACATACGACCTCCCGTCAGCCGCACCCGAGCGACGGCAAAAACGGGGGGAAACCGCACCTGTAGTTAGGCTCCGGCTCGGACGCCTTCTGATGCCCAAGCAGCCACCCATGGCTGTCCGTCGTATGGATGATGTTGACGTCGCCCCACTCCAAAGGGCGCGTCGGCGCCGGGAGCTGGGACGGCGACGACGGCGACGCGCGTCGAACGTTCGGGTTGAGATGGGACTGATGCCCGTGGTCGTCGTGATCTTGATGGCCGTCGGCGCACGCCTCGACCAAGTTGAACGCCGCGCCGGCGAGGAGGGCACAGAGGGCAGCTTTCATGCCTGCGGATCTGGAGGACGGTTGGGCCATCGCTGGCGGGGCGCTTCAGACCGAACGGCGGGGGGGATTGGACAGGCGGTGGGCATGAATCAAGCTGGAGATGTCACGAATATATAGTGGATGGGGATCACTGGCCGCGGACAGGCTCCAGTGAATCTGATCCCGAGAATTTGGTTGAGGGACCCGTTGATATCGGGAGGTGACGGCCTCGACAGCCAGTGAAAAGAAAGAAAGAATCATCCCTCAATTCGCAGGTGAGCGTAAATAGCACGGTAAAGGCGCTGGGGTGGGAGACAACCCGTCTCGACATGGGTAGATGCATGTTACAGTGGGAGTAAGGAGTACGAAGTACGCAAGAGAGACTTGCTCGCGGTTCCTTAGAGCAGGAGTTGTTACTGATAGTACCCGGCTCCTAACGAAGATTCGAAAGGCACCAAGGTCCAACTAGTCAGTAGACTTTAGTCTCCTGAGGCAGACGTCGGCGGAGTCAGCCCTCGTACCTCGGTATCCCCTCATCAGACGGTCCAACCACCTCATATATCCCCTCAGAATTATGGACTGCGTAGAGGGTACGGTTGAAACGACGGACCCCGCATCCTCCTGACACTCCCCGAGCCAATATTGGCCACTAACACCCACTGCCCGCCCGCATAGCAGCGACCGTGTCGCCCTCTCACCTCATTCATAACCGACAGAGCATCGCATTAAAAGTGGTCATGTAGACCCCAACATAAGCACAATCCGGTATACCCCCTCCCCCCTCCCCCCTCCCCCGCCTCAGCCCCGGACACCTCAGTTCCACGTCTCCTGCGCGAACACGCCGAGCGCGGTGTTGAGCATCACGCTGCTGTACGTGCCCACGTCCGCGCTCGTGTACGTCCTGTCCGCCTGGAGCGCGTTCAGCGTCGCGAGCAGCTGGCTCTCGATGAAGTTGACGAAGACGAGGTCGATCGCGGTCGCGTCCGGGACCGCGGGCGGCGTCGACGCGATGAAGTCCGGCGCGGAGAAGAACGGCATCGCCGTGTGCAGCGTGTCGTCGCCGACGCCCGGGCAGGACTGCGTCACGCCGGCCGGGGCCGTCTGGTTAGCAGCGTACGGGACGAGGACGGTGGGAGGAAGGGACCCACGTCGGAGGTGACGTAGCCCACGGTGAGGTTCCCCGCCGCGCGCCGCTCGACGGTCTCCCGCGTCGCCATCTCCTCCAGCCACCGCCGATAGCGCGTGCCGACCTCGCCCCGCGCATACAGCTCCCGCTCCCGCGCCTCGAGCAGCTCCCGGCGCTGGTTCGAGCCGTCGCTGTTCAGCGTCGCGAGCACCTGGGTCGCGACGCCGAGGGGCACGTCCGTGACGTAGTAGAACGCGTCCGCGAACGGGGACGCCGTCAGCTGGTCGTTCTTCGTGAACGCGCCCTTGAACACGTCGAACCGGAGCCCGCCCGAGTTGGTGATGATCAGGTTCGGGATGGTCGCGCGCGTGTTGTTCACGGCGAGAGAGACGGGCAGGGCCTGGGGAGGGTGAACGGTCAACGCGGGGGCGCGGGCGGACGGTGAACGGGGGGATTGTATACCTGCTCCGCGACGAGAGACAGAAGCGAGCCGTTGGACGGGTACGCGTTGCTGTTGACGATGGTCAGATCACGCTCTCGACCGCGCAAGAGTGACGCATACCGAGAAATAGTGTAGTCCTGGGGCGCGGTACCGAACAAGGAGCTCAAGTCGAACCGCTTCGCCAGCTGGTTCAGGCCTTGCGTGATCAGCTTGCCGGGCCAAGTGTCGAAAGTGAAGTTGCTGCGGCCCGTATGGTACTAGACGATTTAAAAGAAGGTCAGATGGAGGGTCGTCGTGGCGGGTGGTGAAGAATGAACCGCACCTCATACGTGACACGGTTGGGATCCAGGTAGCGGCGGCTGAAAGTGAGGTTGCCCGCGCTGTTGTGCTTTTTGTCGAGTTTCACGCCTGCATCGATGATTGACTCGCGCTCGTTGAACACATGGGAATACTCGACTCACTCATCCAGCCTGCGACAAAAGAATGAGAACGGCCCCACGGGAGGGATAGCAGACAGGCGTACCAACAGTCTCCATGTATCGACCGCTCTCCAGGGACATGGAACGGCCATCGAGTTGGGTGCAGTCACGGATATGAGTGTGTCCACCGAAGATGAGGATCGGAGTGGTGGGGTGAACGGCGCGGATAGCGTTGAACACCGCGGGCCCTGAGATACGGATTTTCATCAGCAAAACAAAGTGCAGGAACAAGGATTGAACTTGCAGTTGTCTTTAACGACAGGCATGTGCCTACAACGAACTTGAGTTGCCTTTACCTCTTTCAAACAAGAGCATTTACTCACCCTGCGAGCAAAAAGAGGTCGGGCTCCTCCTTGATAGCCTCGGCAAACTGGAAAACAGCCACAAAAATCGGTCACAAGAAAAAGGAAGATGCAATGGCGCTTACCCATGCCTCCTTGACCATGTCCTCCACCTTTTGTACGGTGGTGTTCTTGTCGTTTCCGGTGAAGTCGAAGAGAACGCCGAGAGATGTGACTTTGCGGCCCCTGCGCATCACAGTCAGCCTACGAGGCGCCAAGTCGAACCACAAGGGGAATTGCGTACATCAGCGTCCTGAACTTCGCAAAGCGTTCTGCAAACGGAACGTGAGCACACCGTGGAGTAAACTACTGTAAAGGAGGGCATACCGCCAACGGGGACGCTGACCAGCTTCCCATGCTTGTCCGGGAGGGTGATGTTGACGTTGGACGAGAGATAGCGGCCCTTCCACTTGGGCGCGAAGTTCTTGTGCACGTCGAGGGTGTTGTTGTACACATACAGCTCGTGACTAGTCATTCAGGCCGTCAGCAGTCCGCCTCCCCGATCATGCTCGAGAAAGCGACCCACTTGCCGATGGCCAGCACATCGTACGGCAATTTTGCGAAGAACTCGTTGGACTGGGAGGGTGTCGCGCGTTAACCATGAAAGGCCCATGAAGGCAGCAAGCAAAAACGCACGTCATGCGCATCCACGCCTCCGGCAGGGTATCCGTCTGAAAGACCGGTGCCTAAACCGAATACGTCAACCTTGGAAGCCCGCACGCAGACAGAAGGAGCAGCTCACCGTCGTGCAAGTCGCCCGAATCGACCAACAAGAGATCGACGCCTTTTTTCTGCGCGCATACATCCTCGTCAGAACGTGTGCTCCCCATCGCAGCGCGAGAACCTCCGCACCCAGGCAATTTCCTTCATGTGCGCCACGAACGACGCGAAATCGCCGAAATCGCCACTGGAGGAGACACGCCTCAGCACACCCTTCCCTTGCACCCCCTGGATGCGCGAAGACAGAACGCACCTGTAGTTGGGCTCGGGCAGCGACGGCTTCTGGTGTCCAAGCAGCCACCCGTGGCTGTCCGTCGTGTGGATGATGTTGACGTCCCCCCACTCGAGCGCACGCGCAGGGGGGGTCAGCGGGCGGCTCGGGGCGGCCCTCTTGCTGTGAACATGGGCTTCGCCCGCCTGCTCTTCGTGCTCGGCGCATCCCGCGACGAGCGCAGCGCCCGCGAGGAGAGAGAAGAGAGCGGTCTTCATTGATGCGCGCGAGGAGGAGTGGGAGGAAAGGAGGAAGGAGGGGTGCGCGGGGGGGTGCGCGCTGGACGACGAACGTGGGGTCGAGGATCGCCCGTGGGTTTTATATAACCACGACAGGTGAGGGATTCGCGCTGATAACAAGAGACAGCTCGCGTGCGCACGCTCAGGGCAGACGCTGATAAGTACGCGATTTACGAAGCGGGACGTTATTGGTGCGTCCGATCGGCTGGGGCGCCATCACCCGCGCGCTGCGATTGGGCCCGTCGGTGTCGCAGAACGTGGCAGACGGTCGCGCCCGACGGCGATGAGAGGGTTGTGTTGGCGAAGTGGGAGAAGAACGCGTGAGAGAACGTGGGCGTCGAAGCCAGGCATTCGAAGCCGGGATCGTCCTCGAACCGCGTGGTGCACCCTGGTGCATGCGCCCTGGTGGTCTGGTGAATTGCATACGGGCACCGAGGGCGGCCAGGTGCCAGGACCGAGCCAGGACTGCCAGGACCCAGCAGGGCCCCCCCTGAGGCCTGAGGCCTGAGGGCAGGATCTCAGCTTGATCTCAGCCACACTTCAACACTGGTGCCATTGTGCCAAGCCGTGGTTTGGAATTTGGAACTGGTTCTCCTGCTAGTCTCCCAGAGGCAGACGAGACACTTTCGTCAACCTTCTCAAGTTCAGGATCCTCCGTGTCTGGCGTTTGCTTCTGATACAACGGCCCTTGTCGGGAGGTCAAGGGAGCTTGATTGCCGAATCTCGGCATATCACGTGCACTGTTATTTCGATTCAATATTCATAGTCCCGGGTTCGCGCGAGCATCCTCAACTCAAGGCCAGAGCAGGCGACAGAGAGATTGCAGTTACAGTGCACTCCATGGAGGATCATCTTTGATTATATTGATACACAAAACAATGTGTACCAATACTACTTTACATACTGGGCTGTGAAGAAGGGCACAGACTTAAGTTACAGTACTGCAGTTCCGATGTTAAGGCTTTGAGCGATCAATCATGTGCAGTTAATGTGGAGCAGATGGTGGTGAAGTCAACCTGAAGAAGATGGAACATCAGCAAAAGAGTGCGGGTATAAACTGTGCGACAACGTATGGGTCATTCTTCTCTGCGCGATCGAGCTGCATTTGGGCGAGTCGTCGAACAACAATGCCATGCCATAAGTCGATTACGGGATTGCGCCTGGACAGAGCCGTCGCCGTGTGATGAGGGAAGAGCCTGAGCCTGAATGAAGGCGCAGACACGGAGAATAACAGCCTGCTCGCTTGACAAGCGGTGAGAGCGGCGAAAGACTTCATTGTGGGACAAAGACGATGGTGGACTGAAAGAACGTGAGGTTTAAGTACGTCGGACACGACGACGAGCGCGGGGGCGGAGTGTAGGAAAGCTGAAGCCAAGCGGTAAACTGAAAGCGGGTCCAATGCCATCGGGCGTATCCCTGACGGAGGGCTCACAGCCCTTTCACAGAAGGCACTTACTTACCCTGGATCGGATTTGGCGTGGGCCATTGAAGTTCAGAAGGATCTCCAGTGAGCGCGATGAGAAGCAGCTACGCAACGGGGACTTCGAGAGGTGGTTATTCAAGGATTGTGTTGACGGTAACGGAGTATTTCAGGCTACCTGGATCGGGGAGGAGAATGAGTACAAGGAAGCCTGCGAGAGTGCGAACGGGGAGAGCATTTATTCATTTATGTTATTTACGAGCAATAAGTGTGCTCCGAGCTCGGCAAGGGAGCGACAAGGCCCTTCGTTCGGAACTTACCGAACTCCCCCGACCTCTCGACAAGCGCATCAGTGGGAAAAGTATAGTCTCGGCTCCAGACGTTTTCGCACTCGAACCGGCTCCGCGAGGACTCGTGCAACGTCTGGGGCATTTCGTCGCGATTTCCGACGTGCTGTCACAATGATGCCATCAGTCACGAATTGTGATCTGACTAAGCACAAAACGTGATCCGGCGCGTCACGTACGCGTCCTCAGCACGGCCGTTCTTCTGATGTTTAACGTATCGTTGGCCGGATTGTAGTCGTTCGAGATTAGATAGCTTGTACTATTATGAGCTCTGAAGGTCTCTGAGGTGATGAGAGGTAATACAGAGCAGTTTGGACCTCGAGAGTCATGAAAATCTACTCATTGCCGGTCTTTCACTGCTACTGAGTGGTTGCATGCACTGTTGCACGAGCACACCAACGTGGATTACCTTGCATGGTACTTAAGCTACAGATTACTCATGTTAACTTGAAAATCTCGCTATGATTGTACATGTTACATGAGCCTCTGCAGTCCAAGCTTGCCAGTGGATGATTCACTTGTAGGTTACTTGCCTTGCAGCCCTTCACTCCAAATCACTACTAGAAAGAAGGCAACTTAAGCACTGATTTATCCCCTTCATTCTGAAAACCTGCGACCCCGGTTGCTTCAACTCTGGGAGTCTCCAAGTCATTGTCAGCTATCATGGTTTACTTTTGCCATAGACTCCTCAAATCAACGGCAGCGAGACTGGGAAACCTTACACATATGTCCTAAGGCATCGTGGATCTCAATAGTATGGTATTTCCGATGCTTTTCCCTTCTCTGAAGAGAGGGAAAGAGGAGATCAGTGCATGGGGGTGAGGGTCACATGTTCCGAGATCACATGCTCGTAACGCTTTTATCGCGCTGTGACAGCACGTCGGAATCCGCGACGAACTGCCCCAGACGTCAGAGAGGAGGGTTGTGCAGGGGTTTTGTCGCGTCTTTTTGCCTCCGACTTTAATCTCCGCTCGGTTCCTTCCGATAGCCTATCCCTCGGTCCCATCCTCATATCTCCCCTGCACAACCCTCCTCTCTGACGTCTGGGAACGAGACTAGGAAAAGTAGACTATCTCCTGCCAGGCCCCCGGCGTATCCCCCAAGAACTCCGATCCTAATGCGTACGGATGGAGGGGAAATTTGGAGGCAAGGTCCGATCCTAATACGTACGGGAAAGGGTCAAATCGTCGACCTAGTCCGATCCAATTACCGCCGAAAGTGGCCAAGTCGGTCCTGGTGTCCGATCCTGATGCGTACGGATCGGCCTGGCAGGCTGGGTGCGACGGCTTCGCCACGACGCCACCGACGCGTCGCGACGCGCACCGCGACGGCGCGGCCAGCGCGCACCTGCATCTCTCGTCCTCGTATGCCGGCTCGTCAAAATCCTTCTGTGCCAGCACCTCGACGGAACTATTCGCGTCTACCGAGAATCCCGCGAGCTACTGAAAAGGTGGACTGGAGGCCGAGTCTTTAACAAACACTGACGAGACGAGCAGGTAGTGTTCTGTTAAAGACTGGTAGAATTCGTCGGGCGTTGATAGGCGTTTGCGCAAACGCATTAATTTGACCCGATATGGACAAGAGAGTACTACTCTCGCACAATACACGGTTTCGTTTGTTTGAAGTGCGCACAAAGTGCATGCGATTCGACGTCCGATCCCGTTATCCGTACATGTGGCGGGTGGAAGGGACTCTGATCAGGAATGCGTACGAAACTGGTACAAAAAGGTGACCCCGATCCCCAGCGCGTACGGGAAGTAGGCCAAATGGTGCGTACGAAATGGCCCAAAATCGCCGATTTAGGATCGGAGTTGCAACCGCATACGCCGGGGGCCTCTCCTGCCCGCTCCGGAGATTTTCAACCCCCCCCCCTTCGTATTCCATACCTCCTCGCGAAACTCCAAGCTCCAAGCTCCAAGGCTCAACTCCGTTAGTGACAATTAGAATGTACGCTACTCGAGTCGACTCTCACTATATCGATTATATCACCTCTTCTGCGAACAGCGAACATGGTTTCAGATGCTATTTCATAGTGTCACTGGCAGAATTAGCGCGCACGCGCGCGGCGCAGACAAAATCTACTACGACCAAGTAGCCATGCTCTGGACCATGGCCCGAATCGCCACGATTGTTTGGAAGGTGCAAGCGCGTGCTCAAAATATCGTCGTGGTAGTGATAAACACTGCGTCGGAGATGTCTGAACGATAAATATAGTCCACGCGTCAGCCTGAGCGTCGGGGGAGAAATAGAGAGATAGCATCATACCGATCCCCCGTTCCTTCAAGGCTTTCTTCGTGTTGGCTTCCCGTTCCCCTTCTACGAAGGGCTCGAGCACCAAGTCGTCCGGCACGCTCGCAGGATGGTAAGGCAGGGGGTCCTGCTGGGTCACAATCAAGGCGAGTTCAGTATCCCTGGGTACGGTCATGATCACGATCGGCGTTTCCCTATTGGTCCAGATTTGGTTCCGCAGGGAGAAGACCGCGGTCCAACGCCCAGAGGGTGGCAACGTCAAACCAGTGTCCTCCTCCCACCATGCCACGATTCGACCTAAATCCACTTCCCACCCTCCTACTCTTCGAACCCTGTGCTTGGCAGCCTCGTAAGATAGTAGGCTCTCAGGCTCCATAAGATCTTGAGAGGGTATGGCGTATAACTAAACGCGTAACGGGTGAGCTTCTCGGGAATTTCGAGTGGTAACAAACACACTGACCGTATTCTGAGAGATGGGAGAGTTTATATCACTAAGGAAGTATGCTGAGGGCGATGAGTACGTTGGACAGAAGGGGATCGACCTTAGGCCTTAACGCTTAAAGCCTTTTAGTTTTATAAGTACCTGCGTCCGTGGTCACATGATCTGAGCCTTTTCCTTCAAGTTGAACGTTGAACGTTGAACGTTGAACGTACGTTGAACACTGGAGGACTCCCACATTCAAGGAAATTCAAGATCTCAGCTTGATCTCAGTCACACTTCGACACTGGTGCCAACTTTGGTTTGGAATTTGGAACTGGTTCTCCTGCCTCTGGAGAGTTTCACCCACCCCCCTTTCGTATTCCATACATCCTCAGGGCTCTCTGGCAGCCTCTTCTACCGATACCTCCCAAGAGAACCAAAGCATGTGCGTTGAATATATTACACCAAAATGAGTGCTTTCCTGACTGATTGCTGTCGCCGGTGTCTCCGAATAAAGCCAAAACAACGGCCGGTGCCGCACCCGCAAAGATGGTTACGAAAGTGTATACCACTCCTGCTGCTCAAGCTCTCAAGCTACATATGCGTCCTCAAATGCAGCCGACACCGTGCCGCCGTAATCACTGGACCGTCAACAAGGTTTTCCGTTCTTCCCCGGACAGGCCACCATTCCACCGGTAAATTCGACTATAATTCATGCGCCTCGACAGGTCTCGACGCCCTCATCTCACGGCACCTATCCTCTGGCCGTGCCTGAGCGTCTGGAGCGTACATGGAGAGAAATACTAAGAAATAGCATCATACCGATATTCAGTTCCTTCAAGGCTTTCTTCGTGTCGGCTTCCCGTTCCCCTTCTATGTAGGGCTCGAGCACCAAGTCGTCCGGCACGGTCCGCAGGATGGTAAGGCAGGGGTTCCGGCTGGGTCACGATCAAGGCGCGTCAGGCTTCCCGGTCAACAGAAGCAATCGCAATCGGGTGTTTCCTCATGGCACCCCACATCGTCCCTCAGGCCTCAGGTCTTGGACCGCGTTCCAACGTTGGTT
>SAXG01000016.1:600000-957816 GCA_012932865.1 Amylostereum areolatum | reverse complement strand
GCAACACGGGCTCATTAATCATTGTCTGGTACGGCCCTGTTTCATTTACGGTCATATTCTGTCATACAGTCGATTTTCGCTGACCGGGCGTGCCTGCGCCCAAATGGAAGACCCCCAGCGTCGACGCCGCGTGTCCCCCCTTCAAAACCTCGTCCCTCATCACGTCTCGCTCTGACCTTCGGATCAATGCTCGCACAGCACGTTTCCAACTTCCACTGCGAATCTGGTTGGCTTTCGCACAGATCAGTCTGTTCTGCTTTCGCGATAGACGTTGGGCATGGCATATGTAACACTTTAAGCTTCAGGTGTGTACAAGTGAGCCGGTCTATAACTCGTGCACGTTCCAAATGCTGTCCCAGGACTGTCCCATTACACTTCTAGATCATCGTAGACCCTGTTCTTCTCGAGCCAGTCAACACCAGCCTTCAGATACTTTTTCATGTACTTCGCGAATCAGGTCATCGAGTTTATCTCCGTCGATGTCGACGACTCCGCCGGGTTTGGAAGGGTTTCATCTGCAACCTTTTCCTGTGATCTGGTTTCCTTGCTCGTTTCGCCAGTATTTGATGACCCTATGCTACGACCTGCCGCTGAATAGGCCCATGATCGAGGTGATGGGTGGTGGGGTGGGTTTCTTGGGCCCACGCGAAAGACGTGTTAGCGCATCTTCCGCCTCCTCCATGAGCTGCAGCCATTGTCTCAGCAGGGGCAGAATTTCTTGGAACCAGGGAGACATTGTGTATTCTCTGTCCAGGGCCTTGAAATACCTGATAATAAGGTGCTTCGTGTATGAATATATAATGCGCGTTGTGGTGGTCCAATGCTCGTCGCCAGCTGCATTCCTCCGGCGTGGCATCCGGATTGAACGTGCCCGCCCAAATAACGGTCCAGATAATGCTCTCTACGTCGTCAAGTGGGGGTTTGAATAACCTCTTTGCCGATGTTGTCCAGGAGGTGCATGGAAAGAAAAGGTTGGACTCCCTGGAGACATGTCAGTTCGGACGAGGGGGCAGAATACCTGAGAAGCTACACACGATACGGCGGTATGAAGGCCTCTGAACTTTCTCCCACTTTACAGCATGGTCGCCGTCACCAAGGACGCCGAGACAGAGCCGGAGATGCCGATGAAGGAACTCGAAACCCTCCTCGCCGAAGCACGCGTTGGAGCGGGACATCTCGGGCGTGCGATATTGAGCTTCCTCCCTGAGGAGCATGGTGGTCACGTCGATCCCGCAGTGAAGCCAGCCGGAAAAGTAGGCATTCAAGACGGCTGTTCGTAAACGATTCGTACGTCAATCCAAGCAAAGCGGGACCCGCAAGAATCAAACATACCAATCATTGAATCTATAGCAACATATACGCTCATTGCAGGAACCATCTTCTCCCGGTCAAGGAGACTTCCACATTTTGTGGTGCAGCGAGCTCCCTTGTGTACGGCCGTATCGAAACGGAGTGTCTTCTTACTTTTATCTTGAACGATGTCCGACGACGGAGCGACATATGGGTGGGGATCCTGTTCACGATCAACGTTACCCGCCGAGACTGCGGAGATCCTGCCGGCCGTGTCTGGAAACCCATGTTGGCCTGAAAGCGCAGAGAGAAACGCCAGTTCGTTGTCCTCTTTCCCTTCGCCGGCATCATGCAAATCGGGGACCGTGAGAGATTCATGATATATATTCGTGTCGGGAATGACGATGCGTAGGCCGAGAGAAGAACGTCGGTTGTTCATTGTAGTTCTGTTGAGATAGTGTCAGTTATACTACTGTACCGCTATGTAGTTAGGCAACTGGCAACCGTGGTCACATGACCGTGCGAATTGTCCCGGGGCTGCAACCGGGCTCGGGGACGGGGGACACTCAATTAGGCAACGCAACCAGTTCGTCCGGGCCAGCCGAGGCCAGCCGCGCCATTGGGTGTGTACGGGTTCCGTATTATGTGAAAATGGTACTTGTACAGACCTTTATGCATGTAGTGAATCCCCAAACTTTGCCCAAGTCGGTGACTGAATGACCTCGGGCCTCAAGACACAGTGTCTTCTATGATATACACACTCTCATGCTATACGGTGATTTTGGGACGATTTTGGGGGTGATTTTTGAGCGGTTCTCGAGTGATTTTTGAGTTTTTCTCGCAAATGTTCAGAGCATGCAACCCGGCCTGAGGGACAGGGGACAGGTCGCGAAATAGGCAACTGCAACTCACCCTCGGGGACAGGGGACGTTGCCTAACTACGTAGCGGTACAGTATGGCGTGGCCGACACAGAAGGAGTCTGGTGGAGACTCGGGAGGAGTGATGACACGCACCGATCCTATACTCGCAGGAGATATAAGAGGGGGACACCCGCGTCGGTACTGCCAAGAAGATGGTGGTTGGTCAAAGTATACGCGGTCGACTGTTCAATGTGGCGTCGGCTTGGTGCTGAGGATTGTGATGTCTTCAAATATCGGAGCACGGAGACAAGGGTGTCGTGGTGACCTGAGGGGATTGGATGCACGGTCACGGTTGAGGGCACAGGTTTGGGGGTAGTGGACGTTGAGCGTTGAGTACGTCGAGGTTGCCACGGTCGGTGTACGACGAAGTTCGAACACTTGTGATTCGGAGAGCGCCGAGCCGCCGATTCTCCGGTTAGTACTTATCGACATCGATCGGCTGAGGCCAGATGATGTCTTTCCAAAGCGCCCTCTTGCCAACGGGAGGCCACTAGACTAGCGACAGAAATGATACTTCTTTAATTTTACTAAGTACCGGGAATTGACAGCTACTTATAGGGTTGCACTGGCAGTTCGCTGATTGATTCAAGAGGTGACAAAGGTCGATAGTAGGGTAAAGAGAAGATATCGGTCGATGGAAGAAGTTAGCGGTGGTGGAGATTGTCGTCATCGGAGGTCCGTGTACCCGAGACCGACTTGACGTATGTAGGAGGGAGTATGGTCAGAGGACGAGGAAGCCTGCATTGCGCTACTTTAGTTTGTACTGAGAGGAGAGGAGGAAGGAAGGCGTACCGGGGACGACGGATACGCGCAGCCCCTATGCGCTCTGCGACCGCAACATTGTTCTCATCTGGACATGCGCGCTACCAGACTCGTCTTCAACGCTTCGTCATAGGACACGACACCATCGAGCGAGACGAACCCTGTGTTTATGCTCTTCGCGACCCGTCTTAGCCATAGCCTATCCGCCAGAAGAAGGATGAACGTATCTGGTCCCGCAAGGCAGTCACCATGATATTTCACCGTGAAAGCGAGAAGCTCCCCGAGCTTGTCAATACTGCCCTTCGACCTAGGTGATAGGTATAGTCTCGTCGACAATCTGTCCGAGATCATGAGCACCGTCCACGCGAATAACCTGAACTCGACTCACCTGCGCCACGTACAAAATCTCTCAATTCTGCCAATCTTTCCCCCCAAACCACACAGTATTGAAGAACGTGACCCCTGCAGATTGAACGCCATAGGCTGCCGTTCCGTATCCGCGACACGATCGCGACGCACTCGGGAGTCAAGTCGGGCCCACCGGTTGTGCCCTTGATGAGCTCGTTGGACGGAAGGTGGAGGAGTCCATCCAACTAAGTAGTTTGATGGGGCTCCTTGAGGGCATAAGGGGAGATGCGGGAAGTAACATCCACCATAAGCGAAGCTTGACCTTGACAGAAGACGAGAGCTCGGTCGACAATCGGTCGATCGACGAAGTTGCAATCAGCCGGGAGATGCCGAGTGCCAATCTCCAATCTTATCGCCGAGAGAAAAATGCGGCCGCCGGCGCGCACCATTGATCTCGACTTGCCGCATTGTCCTGCCCGAATATTGTCCACAGCCTCGACGTATACATCCTCTTCGAAGAACTTGAAAGAAAAATCTGCCCGTGCTGACCTGAATGGAAATACTTTGCTTCACCCTGGAACGGCTTCAATCTTCACGACGACGAAGTCCGGTTGACTGTTGCAAGTTGTAAACGACGCTGGTGAGTCCCGTTCTATGTCTGTTATGCGCGAGAGCTCACGAACGAAGATCTGTTCAGATACCTTCAAGAGTGCGCCTCGTACTGAGGATTACGCCTTTGACCTGCGCGCCGGCATCGGCGCCCACGCCCACGCATGTGTCTGAGTGCTCGGCAAGAATTCCGTCAGTATGGACGAAGCGGAGTGGCGGCGCTGTGACGACGGCTGGAGGTCCCTACGCGTCTTCAAATGTGGAGGAGGCGAACGTGCGCATGGAGTGCAGAGTACCCCAGGAGGCGTTCGTCTCGGGACAGTACACTGACCCGACGGGGGAAGCCTGAAGCTTTTTGCGCGTATAAAGGTGCGTTCGCTCGTCTCCGTGTGAGGGTTCGACGCGCTTATCTTCTGTCCTGGACCGTAGAGCCGCGCCGAAATCTGCATCCAGTCCGCTTACCGTCGCAACGCGCAATCTGCTGCCAGTTCTACGAATGTCTTCGATAACGCTCTCGGCGAGTCTTTCGATGACTTGAAGGGCATCACTGTTCAGGATATAAGCAAGTTCGAACGGAAGGTACTTGTCCCGGAGGTGGTGTGCTCCTCACCGAACAACGAGACCCAGGCGATGGCGAAGGAAGCAGGGAGGAGCTTTGAAAGGATGTGGCGGCGCGGGTTGACTTTTCGCGTTAGTCTTTTCGGCGTTCTCTTTGATTCGGTTCCTAACAGTACCCTCTCCTGCACGGTGCATCCTTACAAATCTGCCCTTGCGTGCACGAATCGGTCTACCTGGCGCCAATAGAGCTCGAGCATCGACACTACAATCATGAACGTCATCCAACGACCCAGCATGACTGCGATAGACCCCGGAGCCCTGACCGCGCATCTTTTACCCTTGCCTAGCAGTCCCCTCTCTGTGCGCTCCGACTCGCCTCGATACACAAACTAATGGCCATGCGCCTACTTCTATTTATCGTGTACTATCATGGATATACAGAACTACGATTACGTGCCGTTCCAAATGCTGTCCTAGGATTGTCCTGTTATATTTTTAGTTCATCGTAGATGTTGTTCTTCTCGAGCCAATCGACACCAGCCTTCAGATACTTTTTCATGTACTCGTGAATCAGGCTATCGAGCTTATCTCCATCGATGTCGACGACTCCGCCGGACTTAGGAAGGGATTCCTCAGCAGCCTTTTCCAGCGATCTGAAATCATGCCTCGTTTGACCTGTCTTCGATGACCCTGCGCTGTGTCTTCCCCCTAGTAGGCCCTTCAAGTTGAGCGAGCCGACGGGTGGGGCAGGTTTCTGTTTTCCAACCAAAAGGCGGTCTATCGCACGTTGTGCCTCCAGCATGAGCTCCAGCCATTGTCTCAGCAGGGGCAGGATTTTCTGGAACCAGCGGGACATTGTGTCTTCCTTTCCCGGCCAGTCCTGGAAATAATGGAGAATGTTTCTCCTTTCACCCACGGCGTACCTAGTGGTGCGGTGGTCCAATACTTCACGCCAGAGACATTCTTCAGGGGTTGCCTCCTCTTGCAACGTGCCTACCCAGACAACCGTCCAGACAATGCTTTCTATGTCATCAAGTGGGGTTTGAACAACCTCCTTGCCGATGGTTTCAAGGAGGCGTATGGAAATGAATGGTTTTGTTCCCTAGAATGGAGGCCTGTTAGCTTGCATAGAAGACGTTATGACCTGGGATATTACGTACGGAACGACGACGTGTGGGTTTCCGAACTTCCTCCCACTTGACAGCAAGGTCACCGTCAATAAGGGCACCCAGGCAAAGCTTGAGATGTCGGTCCAGAAATTCGAAACCATTCTTTCCAAAGCACGCATTGGACTGGATCATCTCGGGCGTACGCGCTTGAGGTTCCTCCCTGGCGGTGATGTTGGTCACAGTGAGATCGCGGTGGAGCCAACCCAAAATGTAGGCGTTGAAAACGGCTAAGCATTCGCAAAGAAGTAAGATTTCGAAGCACTGTGCAGTATGAATTGAGACGACCAAACATACCGATCATAGAATCCATAGCAATGTATACAATGGCTGGAGGAGATATGACTTTATTGTCGTGGAGACTTAAGCCTCTTGTGGCGCAGATAAGCCTCCTGTGCACGGTTCTGTCAAAGTGGAGTTTCTCCTTATCCTCGTCTTCATCGGACGCTTGACGAGGTGGAGGCAAAAGACCACTGGGACGGAGATCCTGTATGTGATTAAGGTTCCCCAAAACTGTGTGCGGAACCGTGAATCCGCCAATGATATCAGCAACCCCGTGCTGGCCCGCAAGGTCGGAAAACATAGCCAGCTCAGTGTCCTCCCTTCCTTTGACAGCATACGAGTCTTTGAGAATATATTTTCGAGTAGGGTCCATAGCGGTGGGGGGTAGGGCATTCTCTGGTGCAATCTTGTCACTGGCATAGGGGAAGCTACGAAACCAGTCTTCTAGCGTGCGGAGCGTCGCCTCGTCCTTTGCCGTAACGCTGTCCGTTTTGAGTTTACTCTGAGATCTAAGCACCCGTCCAGATGTTTCCGGTTCCGTCCTATTATAGCAACGTTCAGCTAGGGCCTTGAAACCTCATTAAAATGGTACGTACTCTATTTGTTGACCGCCAGTATCCTGCTTTTCCTGAGAAGGAACCACAACACTTTCGATGACGTAGACCCGGGTAGCACGGCCATTGATCGTCGTGCGTTCCGCTAGCTGCTCTGTCGCCCTCCACCAAGTGTGGGACCCATCGTTCGCGGGAAGGGCGAAATAATCGTGACCGTCGATGGTGGTAGCATAGCGCTCTAGATCGGCATTCTCCTTGACAAACGACGCGATAGTCCAAACGGCGCGTACGAACATTTGAAATTCCAGCTCGTTTTTGAGAAAGAGCTCCTGTGATGTGACGTTGACTGGACGAGTAAAGCAGACGACACGGACTGAAAAGTCGGCGTGATTGAACAGTAAGGCAAAGGAGAGCGGGCATATTCGCTTTGTCATCATTGCTCTGCCGTAGGTCGCGGCTTGAAGGAGCATGTCACGCCACTTGTTTTTGACCTCGACAGCGACACGAACATTGCCCCACGAAATCCGATCTTCCCTCTTGATGTATTGAGAGGAAAGGTAGCCTACGCCATCTGGTTTCAGCTTCTCCTCAGGACCGACACGGTCCTCCATCTCGCGATTATAGACTGAGAAGCGAAGGTGAGAGCCAGGTGCATTCTTTTTTTGAGTGAGAGACGTGATTCCGTTGAGAAGCTTGATGAAGGGCGGGTAGTTGGCTTCCTCTGACTGGGGTTTCCAGTTATAGCTGTCCTTGTCCTCAGTGACGGCAAGAAACAACTCCTTGATGGACTTGACGTGAAGAGGTCCGAGAGCCTCATATTTGGGGTTAAGAAAGGACAGGATATCATTTGTTTCTCCCGTTCTTCCAGTGATCTCGGTTTGGATAATTTCCTTCATTTCGTTCGATTTGTCGGGTTGTGCTTTCTCTGTTTTGGCGGGCGACGGGACGATGGGCGATAAAGAATGAAACCCAGGGGGGGCAGGGGATGGTTGCCTTTCAAATTCAAAACTGGTGTCAATAGTAGTCATAGCGTTGTTACCGGAGAAGTGGGAGTGTTTGGTGGGGAGAGGAGGAGAGAACACTCACTGGTTTTATACTCGTCGAGAATAGGTGAGGATGTTTGGCTCTCGATGGCACCAAGCGAGGTCGGTGGGTGACACAAGCAGCGAGAAGGTGACTCCTGAAGGAAGCTCGTTATCACCAGAAGCGGTAAAGTACGTGTGCCACCACTGGCATACCGTATGGTTTACCCAAGAAAACCCGAACAGGAATATTACCAAACCACTGTGGGCGCCTTCGCTGTGGCGTGGAAGGCGGGAGTAACAAATTTCCCGATGGTACGTATGAGCCAGTAATAGAGAGGATGAAGCGCAGAGTTGAGCGTAAAGTCTGAGAGACGAATTGAACGTTGACTTGAGACGTTGAGTATACCGTGACGTCGAACAGGTTGAACAGGTCGACCGTCGAACTGGAAGTCGCCGCGACAAGTTTCGGACGGTGCCGATTATGGTACTTACTGCATGCCGATAAGTATCATGGCTCAGCGCTCAAGTACTCAAGCTCAAGGCTGGACAGAGTATGTCACGGTCGGGTATGTGCCATCTTCGCCTCTAAATCAGGACCCAAGAAGATACGAGATGCCGATGAGTATCGAGTTCTTTCGTCAGCTATCTTCCAAACTTCCGACTCGTCATACATCGTACACCGAACTTCGCGAACGACGTGCCATCGAGAATTTCATGCCGCAGGCGCTATGCACGAATCTTCTCGGTATCGATGATTCCGAGTCTCCTTGTGCTGATGATAGCGCCTAGATCGTCAGTGGCACTGGCATAATCATCGAGATGGCAACGTGCGTCGCGAGAACCAGCTGGGTGGCGCACTGGGCCCGAGCTCGCTGTGAGCTCGACTTGCTTCAGTTGTACGTGGCACTGGCACCACATGAGTATTACCTACCAGTGCCAAGTTCCAGTTAATAGATCGAAGCAACCGTATCGCCGCTAGCACGTCATTATCCTTATCGACATTATCTTTGAGTGGCACTGGCAGCAACAGCCATCGAAGTAGTACTCGTATAATGCTAGCATACCTACACCGTGTAGAGCGGAGATCAGGATTCAGTAAACGTAGGGGACCACCCTCCACGGCGTCCTCGCCGCCCACTCCGCCCACTCCTCCTCAAACTCCCCCCTCAAGAAGGCATCTTCATACGCCATCCGCGGTCCCAAATGCAGCACATCCGCCACCCGACGCACGACCCACAACACCAACACCGTCCGCCCCCACCCCGTGCCCACGAGCCCGCACGCGCGGAACGCGGACCCGCGCCCGAAGAGCGCGAGCGACGCGCCGAGGACCATGGCGCCGAACCCGGTGTAGGACGGGTGGCGGACGTGCGCGTACGGTCCGGTGGTGACCAGGGTGTGTCCCGGGCGGATGAGGAGCTGGTAGGTGAAGAAATTGCCGAGTGCGCGGTAGCTGACGAGGCGGAGGAGTGCGCCGCTCGCGATAAGGGCCGCTCCGACGAAGGTTTCGGGGGATGTGCGGATGTTGGATGCGTCCGCGACCATGCGTGGTGGGAGAAGGTTTGTAATATATTGCGAGAACAGCGCAAGGGGGTATTTGGCGACTAGGATGAGGAGGACCTCGCCGAAACAGGCCAGAGCGACTTCTGACTGCAAGACCGTGTGAGCGCGAACGCCGTGACGAAACCGAAGGACAAGTTGAACGCACCTTGAACAACCTCGCGATATACGGTATGAACTGCCCAAACACGCGCTCCATGCCCCCCATCTGCACCTTATCGACCTTGACCGGCGAGGGCGCGGCGTCGACTTTGGGCGGAGTCGCGCCTAGCCA
This sequence comes from Amylostereum areolatum, assembly GCA_012932865.1. Lineage (NCBI taxonomy): Eukaryota > Fungi > Basidiomycota > Agaricomycetes > Russulales > Stereaceae > Amylostereum > Amylostereum areolatum. The sequence continues at coordinate 948,467 of SAXG01000016.1, read as the reverse complement.
AAAGAACGCCGCGTTGGAGACGAGAAGAGGAATCTTCGTTAGGGACATTTCAGTGTAGAGGGGTTCGCTACTCGTTGTTCGTAGTCACTTGAGAGAGAGAAGCGGTGGGAAAGGGTGGTGCTCTCGGACGAAGTGTGTTCCCTCCATGAGCGAGATAAAGTGTGAGTCAAAGCTCGGGAATCGCCCAGGACTGTGCGGTCACGACAGAGGTCTTGTGATGACCATGTGAAACGGAAACGTCCTTGAGTCGCTGAGCGCGAGTACAATCCACCAGTTGGAAGATGGGTCAATCATAACTAAAATTTCCGACGCGAGTTGGACGAAAGTTGAACGAGAGGAGCTCCAGACAGATAGATAGATAGATATTTACTTACGTTCAACTCTCCAACGGACCAGCGGCGGATTCGGAAGTGACAGGCCAGACATTACAGTGCATTGATATCTCGGCAACTTGACCTATGATACAGGAAGGACTGTGGTATGTAGTGAGGTCGGAGGAGGAAAACTGCATGAAGGTGGATCAGCCCGAGCCAGACCGTCCGGAGACCGTCATTTCGCTGCGTGCGGCCTGCCCGGGCCGCTATGGGGCCAGATAAGAGGATCCTGAGCCTGAGAAGTGTTGACGAAATATCTCGTCTGCCTTGGGGAGACTAGCGATGGGCACCGTATGTAACTCCTCTCAACTCTCAGATCTCAAGTACTGAGTACTTATTCGATCGGTTCTCAACGTCAACTCGCCTCCAACTCGCCTCCAACTCGCCCCCATGCCGTCACTCGAACAGAGCGCAATGTACCAGCAGGGCATCCGGTTAGATACCGTTTTTACCGGAGGGTTTTACGCAGTCAGCCGAGAGCCTACTGTGAGTCCCATCGTCACTCGTTTCTCCTTCTCAAGACTCAGATTCAACCCGCGACGGCATCGACGCCCCAGGGGCCAGCATCATCGCGCGCGAGAAAGGAAAACCTTTTCCATGGATACCCTGCCCTCATGCAAAAATTCAATGCCCCTCTCACGTTCGCGCAAGATTTGGACTTCGACCTACAACCGCGGACCCAAGTTCGAGCTTCCCGTTTCATGGCTCCAGAGCCGAGCGCGTCACCCAGGAAGGAACGCGAATGGTTTCGAAAGAGGATGCTCAATCACATATATGTGTCGTAAGTCCTCGCCTTCGTCCGACCTGCGCTCCGGGCCCTTATCCTCATTCCTCCGCCCAGACCTCTTCCACCCCCTGTGCGCTGCTGCTAGAACCACACTTTCACGAGAAAACTGTACGTGTTTTGTTCCTTCCCTCCTTGTATGCTCAGCTCACACGTCTTAGCTGTCAGGGATCCGCCTCTCGCCGCCTCCGACCGCGTCCACATCCGCGTCCACATCCGCGCCGACTCTACCAAGTTCACTTTCAACGTCGTTCTCGTGTCCTCTTCATCGCTGTCACTTATCGCCTCTACGTGAAGCGGCGCATTCTTCAGGACCAAGCCGCCGGATTCTCCTAACCGTGTACACCACCGAAAATATCCTCCTCCCAAAGTGTACGCGTGCTACGCTCATCACATCCTATCCCAAGGTCACTACCCACCTAACCTACTCATGTCACGAGAACACCGCTGGAGTGCGAAACGTGGTTTCAACAGGGTTCTCGGTGACGCCTTCCGCTGGGCATCGCCGTCGAGAATATGGGGGAATCTGCGGTGAGAGCGATCAAGGGGACGCGAGAGGCAAGGCATCCGGATAGGGTGGCGTTCCACAACGTCGAGATGAAGAAGGCGGCGAAGGAAGTGGGAGGGACGGGGAGGTCGACACCTGTTTCAGCACGAGACTGGACGAGACGAGTACATACTTATCCGAGAACTACAAGGTTTGGTTTCAAGTCAGACCATGATACTTCGACTGCGACAATGTTCATCTTGCAAACCCTTCCAATGCAAGCAAACTTCATGACACATAGATCGCGTAGTAAAATACATGGTTTGGGGTGGATCAAATCTCGAAAGGTCCATCCATATCTATCCTGCATCCTTCAACTACTCGGCGCCGTCACGGTATTGGCCGCTCTTCTCCAAGAATTCTACACCCGCCTTGAGGTACATGGTCAAGTGTTCTAAAGTAAGCGCTTTGATTACGTCTGGATATTCATCGTTGTCCGATTCGAAGACCTCCACGTCCAGCCTGGCCTGCTTGGCAATTGTCATCCACTCTTTCATAATGTCATATATAGTGCCCCAGAATATCACGGGGCGGGCCATAACCCCGACCTGCTTCTCCACCTTCTTCATGTGCCCCCGATCGTTGAACCAGGCTACAATTGCGTGTTTCGTGTGATTGACTGTGCTGACGTCGTCGGAGGACAGAGCTTTATGCCAAACCATTTCGCGCCTTTCCCGGTCTGCATGAGTCACGATCTTCCACATGACAATCCACAGAACTCCCTCAATGTCGTCTAGCAAAGTGTGCGGTGGACCGGGGCTGCCGGGTTCGGCTTCCATCCATGCATCCAACTGGCGTCGCGACGCGAATGGAAGGACCGTCTAAGGCGCAAAACAGTAAGCGAGGTATTCGCACAGGACGGAAACGGGGTCACATACAGAAAGGCGTCTGGCGACCGCGCGCGACGAGTCGTGCCGAACAGCTAGGTCGGCATTGATGATCATTCCTTTGCATTGCTGGAGGTGTTTTCTCGAGAAATGTAAAGTCTTCTTCGCTGGAAGACCGTCGTAAACATGCGTTGCTTTGTATCATTTCGAGGGTACGCTTCTCGGGGGCTTCTCGAATAAGTATGTTTGTTATTGAAGGTTCCCCGTGAAGAAAGCCGACGAAGTAGGCGTTCGAAAGTGCTGCGAAAATTAGTTGGTGCGACCCAGCATGCAGGAAAAGACCAGCTCGCGCTCACCGATCATTGCGTCGACAGCGACGTAAATCGAATCGATCAGGGTGACCTCGTCTGCGAGGAGAGACTTCACAGCAGTCGGGAACTGCAATGTCCTATGATTCCTATGAACGCGCTCCTCGATAAACAAGGGTCGGTCAGGGGTGAAGCCGCAGACGAGGTCTGAAATTCCGTGCTGTCCTCGCAAAGTGTTGAAGGACTCTGTTGCTGATTCCCTATACGGAAACGAGTCCGAAACGATGGAGTTGACACCTAGGATCATAATCATTGGGGATGTCAGCCCGGTTGACTGAGTCAAGCGCTCCGCCCAGCGAAACCGAGTGGAGCAGAAAGATCGTTTTGGTTTATGGAAAGGAAGGATAAGTCGGACGAGCCTGAGAATGATGAGGAAGAGGAGCCTGAGGCGGTGGTAGGAGAAAGGATTGGGACAGCGCCGTCGGGCCACGCCCTCGGCGATAACAAATAACACGTGAGGCCATATCCCCGGACGACGTCGGTTGCGTCCTGCGTTACTAATACTCCATACCAGTTGCAACTCCTCTCAACTCTCAGTTCTCAGCGTCAAGTCGCGCCCAATAACCCACCATGCTGTCAAGTCAGCAAAGCGCAATTAAGAAGCAGCGCTGACTGAGTTTGATACCGCGTTTGCTGGATAGAATCCATGGTTTTACGCAGTCAGAGCCTAATGCAGTGAGTCCCATGGCTTGTCATTCATGGCATTTCCCCTTCCCAAGCATTCCCAAGACTCAACAACAGCATCGACACCCGAGCGCCATCGCACGCGAGGAAAACCTTCTCTAGACCTTCCGTGACCCTTCTCGGTGCTTCATCCTCTTCACAACTTGAAGCTGTCTGTGCCCGATGAACATCGCGGAGCGGGTCACCTGGCAGGCAGGATGGTGTAAAGCTTTGAGAGAAGATCTTAGATCACATATGTGTCTCGTATGTCCTCTTCGTCGCTCAACGTGTGCTCCAGGCCCTTATCCTCATCCCTCCGCCCAGACCCCTTCCGCTCCCCGTGCGCTGCTGCGCCTAGACCCACACTTCCACCGCCAAATACCAGTTTGTACGCGCTTTCTTTCTTCCCTTCATGCATGCTTAGCTCACACCTCTTAGCTTTCAGGGATTTGCCTCTTGCTGCCTCGGCCACATCCACCTCCGCACCAATATAGTCGGCCTGCAATGCTGTCCTCCTGCCCTCTTCCGTCGCACACGAAGCGGCGGATTTTTCACTGCGAACAACCGCGATTCGGGGATACTTCAGGACTATGTAGGCTGCCGGGCTCTCTTGATCGTACTTACACGTCAATGAAAAACATCTCTTTCCAAAGGCCCACGCGTTGCTGCATTCATCATGTCCTCTTCCAAGGTGCCTACCCACACAAACCACTCATGCCACGAAGCCTTCTGGCTCTTCTCGGCTCCTCTATCTCCTTGCCGACCACGCCTTTCCGTGCTCGTACTTGTTACTCTTTCCCTGACGATGCCTTGAGCTCAGCAAGAAAAATCAAACCGGATTTCTCTCAAGCACGTCGACCTGTAGCCACGCTCGAAAGGTCCATCCATATCTATCCTACGCCCTTCGACTACTTACTCGGTTCCGTCACGATATTGACCGCTCTTCTCCAAGAATTCTACACCTGCCTTGAGGTACATGGCCGAGTATTCCAAAGTGAGCGCCCTGATTTCTTCGTCGTCCGATTCGAAGGCCTCCAAGTCCTTCCTGGCCTCCTTGGCGATCACCATCCACTCTTTCATAATGTCATATATAGCGTCCCAGAATATCAAGGGGCGGGCCACAACCCCGACCTTGTTCTTCCTCTTGCTCACGTGGTCCCTCTCGCTGAACCAGCCTACGATTGCGTGTTTCTTGGTATTGACTGTATCGACGTCGTCGGAGGACAGAGCTTTATGCCAAACCATTTCGCGCCTTTCCCGGTCTGCATGAGTCACGATCTTCCACATGACAATCCACAGAACTCCCTCGACGTCATCCAGCACACTGTGCGTGAGACCGGACACGTCCCGTGCCGACAACCCGCGTCGAGACATGAATTTCAGGACCGTCTAAGGCGGCATACAGTGAGCGAGGTACTGTTTGGATGTACACAGGGGAGGGAATGAATCACATACAGGATCATGGTGGTACGCCGAACACCCGCGTATGAGTCCACCGTAAACGACCGCGTCGACATCTATAACAACCGCCTTGCACACGCGGAGATGTCTCTCGAGAAACGCAAAACACGTTGGGTCCTCGCCGCGCATGCACAGCATGGCTTCGATCACGCCGTTCGTGTGCCGTGCGGGCGTTGTTCTCGCCTTTATCGTTCTGATGGAGGGAGCAGAGTCCACGGTAATGCCTTCAAGATAGGTGTTCAGAATAACTGTGCTTCGGGATTAGAGGGAGCGCAGAAACCGCATAGCCCGAGATTGTGACGAAAGCTCACTGATCATGACGTCCACAGCGATGTAGACACAGTCGATCAAGCTCACGTCCTCTGAGAGCAACGAAATGCTTTCCATCGGACCTGAGGGCGTCTTGGCATCGGAAGCGCCGTGGGAAGTGGAAATGTCATTCGTGGCGGGAAATTGGTCTGAATTGGAGTCATCCATACGCCGGGGTGGAGAGACAGATAGGGAAGGGAGGGTAGCTTGAAGTCCGAGTCTGCTTGAAGTATTTACAGGAGATGATACACGCGAGAGGAGCGTGCACACTGCGCACGGCTTTCCCAACCAATGCGCACCGCTCATGACCACGAGATGAATGCATGCCACCCCATCAGATGTCTACACAAAACAGAAAATTGATAGACGTACATACGATATCTCCTTTCAAGCCGGTGTCCTCCTCGTCAGGCTCCCCTCCGTCCCGTCCTAAAACCACCCCTTCGAACGCTACGTGTCACAAACAGCTAGCATCCCCACATCATGCCCGTACGCCTTGCACACTGGATGATAGATAAAATAGTCAATCATTATGATGATTTATGGCACGCACCTGTGGATCGACGTCGACTTCCTCAGTCAGATTTAAAATGAAAAGGTGAGAGCGAGGTGAGAGATCATCGTGATTGTAGTATGATCTCCAATCTAATCGTATCTCAACCACGGTCAAAGTCGACGACCCCCGCCTTGGGAGTTGGCAGTTGACCCCACATTCTGTCAACGTTCACTGTCCGTCTACACAACGGGGGGTATACTCGAGGTATCCTCGGTGGGCTGTATGCCTGAACGGATTTCTCCCCGCGAAACCGAGAGCGCCCATCTACCGTCGTATAAACGTTCTTCGTCGATACTACAGCTCATACACTAAACACTGGCAGCAGGGCCATACTGACCGGCACCCTCCAGGAAATCCACCCCCACTTTGAGATACCGGACGAACAGCTCCAACGTGAGCTCCCTGATCCCCTCCTCGGCGGGGACCCCGTCCATCACCAATTTCTCCAGGCGAACGTCCCCCTTGACGTCCTCCCATCTCGCCATCGCCGAGCACCGTTTCGCGATCACGCCGGCCGCCGCGTCGTCCGAAATCTTCAACTACCGCTCGAAGACGTCGAACACGGACTGGAAGGCGGCGGACAGCTCGCACGTCCGGATGGTGCGGTAGGCAAAGGCCATGGAAAGACCGGCTTTCGCCCCTAGGACCGACAGGGTAACGTCGGCCTAGAGCCCGCGGGTCCAGTGCTCCTCCCGAGGCGACGCACCCGGTTTCTTCGCCAGGCTCCACAGCGCCACCCACATGATGCCGTCGAGGTCGTCGATCACATGGTGGAGGAACGGGGACCCGTAGTATACCAACTGTCTGTCTCACGACAAGACAAGAACGGGGTGATAACAAAGACGGTGAGCGGCGGGCAACGTTCGCGTGAGTGGAACTCGCACAGGTTACTTCAACACTTACAGGATCGCGCTCCCAGTACCCGCGCCCCATTCTCCCGTCCACGGCCGGGGCGACGTCCGGGATGACGGCTTTGCACACGCGGAGGTGCTTTTCCAGGGCATGGACGCGATCGTCGCGGGCGTGCGTCGGGCGTGCGTCGGGCGTGCGAGTGACTCATCCGCATGGATTGAGCGGACGGCGGACGGCTCAGCTCTGCGTTCTCGATGTAGGCGTTCAGGGCGACTACACGGGCTCCAGTTAGAGAGGTCGCCGAGCGGAGAGAAGGATGGGAGCGCACCGGTCATCATGTCCACCGCGACGTAGATGCAGTCGATGGGATCCACGCCCTCCGATAGCAAGGATATGGCGTCCATCAAACTAGATAGCTCTTTGAACCGGGCGGCCAAGTAGTCGACCCCGCTGGGAGACGGGGGATTCATAGGGAAACGATATGGCGGAGACAGGAGTTGGGGGTGGGGAATGCGGCTCGAGCGGTATTTAAGCTTGTAGGCTAAGTTATAGGGGGGATCCACTATCGTGTCATGCGGCACCCCTGAAATTGAGACAGGAGACTGAGTCGTCCGAGACTTCTCAGAGGAGCCGGTATTTATTTTGGCTGGACCTCTGTGGACTCCCTATTGATCAAGTTGGGATTACTTGGAAAGAGATGTGGGTGGGGGTGGACACACAAGGACCGGCCACGGTCGAGCGCAAAAAAAGAACAGAGAAAAACGTATCCACACTTAGCATGAATGCATGAACCCCAGCACGCAACAGACGGTCTTTCCTCGTACATAGATACACAGTAGATGTTTTAAGTTCCTTCTTACCTCGCTGTCCGAATAAAATCAAAACAACCACGGCCCCACTGTCCAAAGCCCCATTCAGCCTCCTTCAACAGCGTCAGAGAAGAAAACGCCGAACGCACCTCGCCCCTTGGGCCCCTCCGGCTTGATCTGCAGACAGCTCTGGTGGATGAGGTTGAGCGCCTTGACGGCGTCGCGCGCGTCGATCACGCACGAGATGTTGATCTCGTTCGCGCCCTGGGAGATCATCTCGATGTTCACGTTCCCCTGCGCGAGCGTGCCGAAGAACCTGCCCGCGATCCCCACCAGGTTCCGCATCTGCTTCCCCCACCAACGACAGGATCGCCATCTCGTGGTGCACCGACACCTGCCGCGCGCGAACGCGTCAGCCGCGGAGGGGGAAGGGTAAGAAACACTCGACGTACGGTCCCGATCTTCTCCAGCTCGCGCACGACCCGCGCCAGATACTTCTTATCCAGCACGTCCTCGATCGCCATGCTCACGTACACCTCGCTCGTGCTAATCAAGTCCACCACGACCCCGAAGCGGTCGAGCGTGCCGAAGATGCCGGCGAGGAACCCGTGCGAGACGCTCTTCCGGTTCGACTGCACGTTGAGCACGACGATGCGCTCCTTGATCGTCACCGCCGTCGGCAGCTTGCGCCGGGGCGCGCGCTGCTCGATCCCGTCCGCGAACGTGAGCGCGAGCTGGTGCGGGTCGATCAGGCCTCCGCCGAGGCTCACCCCCGCGCCGTCGAGCGCGAGCGCGTCCACGAGCTCCGCGCCCGCCGCGGAGGCCGTGTCGGAGTCGTGGTCGGGGTGGATGACGGTGCCGCCTCCGAGCGGGTTCTCGACGTTCTTGATGCGAATCGGGATCTTCTTGCGTATGACCTGCGCGCGCGCGCGCGTCAGCATACCGTGGCCAAAGGAGGAAGAAGCCACAACCGCAGAGACGACCGCACCTGCTCCATGGTGAACGGGTGCACGACCTCGCTCCCGTAGTACGTCAACTCCGCCGCCTCCTCCGGGGAGATCATGGGAATCAAGCGCGCGGTGGGCACCTTGCGCGGGTCCGCGGTGAAGATCCCGTCCACCTCCTTCCAGATCTGCAGCTCGGACGCGGCGAGGCCCGCCGCGAGCAGCGCGGCCGCGAGGTCCGTGTATCCGCGCCCGACCTGGCGCAGGAGCGAGCCGGGAACGGGGCCGAAGAAACCTGCGTTACGTTAGTATGTTGAGGTGAGGGAAAGGGGTGGAGGAAAGGAGACGCTACCGGTGACGACGGGCACGCGCGGCCCACACTGCTCGACGCGCTCCGCGAATGCGACGCTGACCTGGTCGTAGAACGCCTGGCCGAGCGCGCCGCCCGACTCGTCTTCATGTGGCGGCACGACGCCGTCGAGCGAGACGAACTCGGCGTCGATGCCCTGTCCAACCCATCTCAGTCCACCGCCTATCCACCACAATAGAGGAAAGAGAGAGACGCACCTGGTCCCGCAGGGCGGCCACCATGATCTTGCACGCAAGCTTCTCCCCGAACCCGACGATGCTGTCTTTCGACCTAGGCGAAATTTCGTCGATGACCTGCCCCACGCTCGAGATCAGCGCCCTCCACGCGAACGTCAACGCGACCCACCTGAGTCGCGTACAAGAACCCCCGAAGGCCCTCGCAGTCCCTCCCGATCTCATCCTCCAACTCCTGCAACAGCGCCGCGTCCCGCACCGCCGCCCTCGCAGCCGTGACGTGCTCCCTGCGGATGGTGTCGACCGTTGCGGCGAACGGCGCACCGCCGCGGCCGTTGTCGCCGTCGTCGCGTGGGGAGCCGGAGCCGGAGCGCGAGCGCGTGAAGAGCGCGGAGGTCATGGGCGTCATCACGCCTGAGCGAGTTGGGGAGCCCGGGGTGGAGAAGGGGCTGTTGGTGGATGGGGAGGGCCCGGAGACGGAGGGGCGGCGGAGGGCTTCGGAGGCGGCGCGGAGGAGGAGGTTGGTGGTGCCGAGGGCCTTGGTGGAGCCGGAGCGGGCGGAGCAGACGATGGCGAGCTTGTGCTGATCCAAGTATTGCCTTTGTCACGGTCGTCAGCCGTGCGCTCAACACAAACAGGAGGAGAGAGAGAGAAAAACACGACGCACGGCACGATCTCCCGCGCGATCTTCGCCGCGAACTTCCCGACGCTCGTCCCGCCATACTTCTGCACGAGCCACTGCGCGGCGGGATCGATCGAGTTTTGGTGGAGGTTTGGGGGCGTCCTAGGGGGAGAGGGGGTCGCGCGCGAGGAGAGGGAGGATGACGGGGACGGGGTGCGTGAGGAGGATAGGGGCGGGGGCGAGGACGGCGGGGGGGAGGCGGGGGCGGGCGTGTGAGGCGAAGGCGTCGTCGAGCGGGACGACGTCGGACGTGCTGGGTCGGCGTCGAGCTCTAGCTCGGAGCTTGACACTGTCTGCGCCATTTTGGAGGTGGGACGGGCGGGACGGGGACTGCCGGTGAGCAGTGGCGGATTGACGCGCACGAGACGCTGACGGAGAGATTACTAGATATGGACGACCCGCCGGATTAGGGGCGCCTTTTTTGGGTTCGTTGACGAGTTGGGGAGATGGGACGAGGACGAGGACGAAGGCGGGTTTTTAGCAGAGGACGTGGTGGACGGTGGTGGAAATGGAGGGCTGAAATATTGGGATGACTCGACCCCTCGACCGCGGGATCGGGCGCACCCAAACTCTCCAAGCCCGACACAACCCGAAACATTCCCGAAACCCGTCTGAACTCTTCAACAAGTTCAGGCGTCCTGTGAGCACATCTTTAGGGGCGTCGGGACGCGTAGGGGGTCGGGACGCCTAGGTGCCATCGGAAGCTCGAAACCTCGGAGGAGAAAGACTCACGAGGCGCAGGCCTGAGAGTGGTACGGAAGAATTCGCGACTCGGACGGAGGGCGAGAAGGGGGGGAAGTACTCGTGGGTCAGTGCGAGTCCAATGATCTGAATCGTACTCAGCGCAAGCTGGCGATACCGAATACATCCAAGAAGGTCCAAATGATCCAGCCCAAGGTCCACGAAAACGGTCCATTTACTGTATGTGACCCCATACTCATCCATGGGTCCGATATTTATCTCATGACGATGTCGGGAAAACCCCGCCGTACGCACGAATATCCCCCGAGCTCGAACCGAGAATCGAGATGTCGAGGCAGGGTCTGAAATACTAGGAGCGCACGAGCGCGCGGGGACGCGGCGCATACTCAAAACTTCTAGCGCACGATCGTGGATCGATATCCTTGCGCGATGAACTACAAAGCCACACGACAGGCATAGGAGTGCTAGGGACATACGTGCAACGCGCGCCGGTGGAAGGGTGAGGTAAGGGGGGCATGATGGATGCGATCGCGGAACTTGCGTGCGTAAATGCGAGTGAGTACTTATGTGCGTGTATGTGGGTGTGGGTGTGTGTCAGATCAAGTGAGGAAGGAAGAGTGGGAAGGAGGAGGCGGGACGAAGAGTGAGAAGGAGGAGGCGGGACGAAGCTGACAAACGTGAGTTGCGAGTAAGTAGGACCGTGCGTGCGTGCGTGCGTGACAGAACCAACCCATGACGCGGACAGAGAAGATGACAAGAAAAAAAACAAGCGACGAAACCCATCCACCCGACTGAACCCACCGCGACAACATGACATCCAACTCCCAACTTTCCCGACTCCCGACTCCTAACTCCGCCCGTCCCCACCTTCGCGACGCGAACGATCGAACCGAAAGGATGCGCGTCTGCATACCGCAGATGGAGACCCAATCGTATCGTCCGCGCCCTACGTGAGCTTCACATGTCGCAAATTCTGCCTCAGCACGATATCGCGCACTGCAAAAAAAAAAAAAATCGCAACCGACGCAGATCAGCACTCGTCGCCCACCGAACGCACGAACGAAAACGGGTTGTGTGCTCACCGCTCGCGAGGATGCCCGCGGTCGTCGCCGAGTCCTGCGCAGACAAAGGCGTCAGCGCGGGGGTCGGAATGGAATGAGAACAGGGGGGAGGGGTGTGGAGGTTGCGAGGTTGCGAGAGGGGTGTGCGCGTAGTGCGATACAAAAAGGAGGGGTAGGGAAGAGTATGTGATATGTGGGAGAGGGGGGGGTGAGTGCGAGAAAAAACGCACCGTCACCGACGTGCAAAACCCGTAAAACTTGCGCGGCACGGGCGAGTACGCCCGCTGTATCGCGCTGAACTTGCTCAGGAAATCTGCCGGCGCCGAGGATCCATCAAAACAAGGACGAGCACGCGAAAAAAAAATCGAGAAGAAAAGAACGTCCGGATCCCCCCAAAAAACCCCAAGGCCATCATGCGCATGCGCATCAGCGATCAGCTCGCTTCGCGTCTGCTCTCGACTCCTTCCCCCCCGCTCCCCACAAATTGTAACCCACGCATATTCCGTCCGATCAAACGCACCCGTCGCCCGACAGCCCGCGCGAACGCGAATCGAAGGAGGAAGCAGCCGCAAAAGTCAACCCGCACGGCGAACGCGCGGACGTGGGGGAAGGGGGGGGACAGAACGCCGCGGGGGCAGGACGGTGAACGGCAGCCTGGCGACCCCCATCTCTTCCCGAACAAAGAAAAAATCCGAAAGAGCGGAAACTCACACTTGGACGCGCTCTCGATCTCGTTCGGGCGGTCGCCGTAGCTCTTCACGTACCGCGCGAGCCGGACGCCCGCCTCAAGCTTGCGCTGGAGGATATCGCACTTGTTAAGGAAGAGCACGAGGTCGACGTGCGCGAGGAGCTTGTTCGAGCACGCCGCGCGCCAGAGGAGCACGGAGTCTTCCTGTGGGGGGTGAGCGGGATGGGGGTTCAGGCAAGAGGTGACGTGAGAGGGATTGAGCACTTTGCAAGGGAGAAAGGGAGGGGGACGACCCACGAGTCGGTTGACTTTGCTGTCCTCCGACAACACCTGGTCGAACGCCGAGATCGGCGCGAGAAAGATGATCGCGTCCACTGTTTTCCGAATACCATACCACCCCCAAGAGCACCCCGCGCAATGCACTCGTCAGCAAAAAATAACCCGTCTCATCCATACTCCCGTCAAAAGGGAAACAAAACACGCACCGTCGTCGAAAAAACGGCACCCACGTCGCTGTGGCACGCACGCGCGCGCACATGGTCCCCCGCGACGGTCAGCACGGTCCCGAGCGGAGGGTTAGGGTGGGATATTCACTTACGACGCTGGGGTTGGGTCAGTGACGTGTTCGCATAGGGGGAGGGGAAGACGAAGGGAGGGAAGGAAGACGACGGTGGGATGGAGGAAGAGAGGGGGAGAGTGAGAAGAAAGGCGCACCTGGAACCTCGACCCGCCCACGTCGACGATGCGCCACTCGGCTCCGCGTTGGTCGCCCGCCTCCATCTCGAACTTGTGCTCGGACACGCCGATCGTTTTTAGTCTCGCCTTCAGCACGTCCTCTACCCCACGAGTGTGTAAGCAGAGAGGGAGAGGAGGGGGAAGAAAAGGGTCTGTACCGTCGGTCGGGACGTAGTTCAGCTGCGTCAGTCGTTCGAGGTCGTCCAGAAAACTGGGAGGGACGAAGCGTCGATCAGCACCCGCCTCCTTCGAAACACACACACGAAAAGAAAAGGGGGGGAAAGCACTCACAACCCGCTCTCCTCCTCCAGCCGCACCCTCTTCGCCGCCAACACGTTCCGTACCCGCCGACTGGCCCACAAGCCCATGATCTCCGCGCGCATCTCCCAAATCACCCTCTGACACTCGTCCACGTCCATCCCCTTGCCCCCCGGCGCGCTCGCGGGCCTGCCCCTCCCGAGCCCGAGCCGCCACTTCCCGGGCCGCACGAAGACCTCGAGCGCGGTGAGGAGGGGCGGGGTGGAGGACGGGGACGAGGCGGAGGCGGGGCGATGGCCGAGGTCGACCGCTTCGTCTTCGTTCGGGGGCACGAGCTTCGCCTTGAGGAGGGCTTCGGCCTGCTGGAGGGGGAAGAGGCGCGCGCGGAGGTCGTCGACGTCGTCCGCGTCCGCGTCGTCGGCGTCGTCCGGGAACAGGTGCCCGTCGCTCCCGTTCGGCTGGCCGTGGCCGTGATGGCCGTGGCCGTTGGAGCGTCCGCGCGGGGAGGGCTGCGCGGGGGCTTTGCCGGTGCGCTTCGGGGTGGGGCGGGACGGGGAGCGGGGGTGGGACGGCGCGCGTTCGGGGTCGGACACGTAGAAGTTGTCCGCGTCCGAGAGCGGTTCCTCGCCGATGACGTCCATATCGGCGCTCGCGGTGGGCGGGTGGTAGGCGGGTTGGCGGGACGGGCCGGCGTCGGAGGGCCCCGCGGCGGGGTGATGGCGGTACGGGGAGGAGGGGGATGGGTGGGGGAGCGGGGGGACGGGGGGTTGGGCGGAGGAGGGGGCGCGGGTGGAGCGGGAGGTGGAGAAGGAGGTGCGGTCGTCCCATGCGGAGTCGATGGTGCGCGCGCCGTGGGAGCGGTGGGAGTTGACGCGGGAGCGAACGGAGGGGGCGGGGGAGGCGGCGAGGGCGTTGAGGATGGTGTGGATGGAGCGGAGGAGGTTGAGCTGGATGATCGCGCGCCAGTGCACGCGGTCCTCCCGGAAGGCGGTGGGCGTGTACAAGCGTTGGAATTCTGAGAGGGTCGGGAGGGGGGAATCGCGTTAGAGCACGTCGTCGTCGTCGCGAGCACGCGGGCGGGAGCGAAGGGGAGACACTGACGGCGGAGGGTGGTCGATTTGCCTGGGCGGGGGGCAAGGTCAGCGTCGGCGGCGGCGGCGGCGGCGGGGGGCGGGAGGGCGGGGAGGCGAGGGCGGGGGCATGCGTACCGGATTCGCTCTGGCCGAGGAGAAGAACGCGGACGATTTTCTTCTTCTTGTTGGCCTGGCGTTCGGCGCGGATGGCATCGTCGATGGCCTGGGAGACGCGCCTAGCGTCTGCTTCGCGGGCGAGGCGGAGGGCGCGGGCGTCGGGGGACTCGTCGGGCGGAGGTTGGAGGGCAGCGGCGAGGGGGTCTATCTCGCGCTGACGCATGGATGGAGAGTTGCGAGGGCAAGGAGGAGGAGGAGGAGGAGGAGGCGGGCGGGGGGTCGGGGGGTCGGCAGGCGGAGGAGGACAGCCAGATAAATAAAATTGGGCCAATGTCCCAAACCATTTCCACCCTCAATCCTGTCCGCATGCGGAAACAATTTTGAGAGCGCTGCGGGACTAGTCCCGAATGGAGGGAAGATGGGGAGCAAAGAGGAGGGAGGTGCCTGGTATGTGCCTGATCACCGAGCGGGGACTCATCCAGGCACCGAGTCTATATCGTATTTTGCTTTCTCCTTTTCTCTCTCCCTCGACTGCGCCTTCCCCCCCACATGCTGAGGCCACAGCCGCCATCTCACCACCTCACCCCCGGCGCAGGCCCGTCCCCCAGCGAACGAGGCAGCCACACGCGCGCCGAATCTTCCGTCCACGCAGTTCTGATCACTTCGCATGTCGACGACCGGTCATGCTGCCGTGGCTATCACGATAGACGCCCCACTCATTCGGCCTCCGCACCCGCACCTGCGCACCTGCACCGCTGCTGGATGGTAACGTGGCAGATCACACTTGCTCTCTTACTCACCGCGCCTGCGCCCGCTCGCACCACCTCTCGAGTCTCACGACGTCATCGCGTCTTCCCCACGCGCAAGTGGACCAACAGCTCGGCGCGCTCGCCACACCGCCTTCTGCCAGCTTCTCCCTCGTCTTCCCATTGGTCCCCCTGGCCGTTCCCGATCCCGGACACCTCGTTGCACCCACGAGGTTATATCGGGCCCTGCCATCGAGAGTTGCCCAGGAACGAGCTCTCCAATCGACCATCGCCACTTCTCCTTTCGCATTCCAACAAACGCTCGCAATCGACATCGGCCCCTGCACCGCTGCCGCCCGCCCTCGTCTCCCTCGCCTTCAACGCCCTCAGCCTGCCCTGAACCCTCTCCACCTTCTCACCCTCATCGCCGTCTCAATTCCACGACACAACGTCCGCCCCCTGTGTGGCCCCCGCCCTGCACCGTTCAACTTCCCAACCCAACGCCCAGGACCAATCACCACCTCCCTCCCCCCACGAGGCCTCCCCTTCATTTTATGCCACCCCTGTCCTGCACCTTTCCTGTCCCCGCGTCGTCTTGTCGACAATCCGCACCCGCGCCCACGAGGCTTGTCCTCCCCCTTCTCCCCTGTCCCTTGAACCTCAAAGGAGTCTGGATCGCGCACCCTCGCGCGCGCCTTTAATTTGGGCCTGCGCTGCTCGCCCACCAATTTAGCATTTGCATTCACCTTGTTCAGTAAGAGTACGGCCTTGGTCTCGCGCACGCCCACGGATGAATCGCAACGACTCGAGTCTCCCGCTCCGATCGACTCTTCGCTCTGCAGGGTACAGGACCCTCGCCGCTGCGTTCAACCCATCTTTGGACATTTCTCACCCGCGCGCCCTCTCTCGTCACGACCTGACCTCGATTCGCACGCACGCACGCACAGACGCCTCCGCGCCTGGCCCTACCAGCACTCCGTCCGCGCCTCACGAACGAACCTCAAAAATACGCGTGCACGCCACAAGTATACTGGGAACGTGCTCAGCGCCCGGCGCGCTCAACGCCCAGGCACCCTCAAGCGCACCGTGCGCAGCCTTAAGTACCACCCCGCGCCCTCCTTGCCGGGTACGGGTTGAGCGCTGAGCGCTGAGCTTCAAGTAGGAATCGGTCGCGCGTCGTCCGTCGGTGTCGGAAGTGTCGTCGGAGGGCGTTGTTGGCTATCCTGCGCGCGCATGGATGACTCGGAGCAACGTGGGGGCGGGCGGGGGCTGGGATGCGGTTTGAATGCAGTGCGTGGTGATGAGCCCGACGACGGTCACGGTCTCCCACAGATTCAGATGTGGCGACTCGACGCAATGTCTCTCACGATGTGCACTTCAGTATTTTGTATCTCCAGCTCAGCGTGGATCCACGCGCACAGGACCCCAGTCGGTCCACTGATAGGCTATAATTCCCCCAGCCAAAGCAAATATCCGAGTACTAAACGGCCTCTTCCGGATAGTCTCAGACGACTCGATCGACTCCTGTCCAGATTTCCGCGCCGCTGCACGATACCAAAGGGGGCGAATAGGGGTGATTCACCCCCTCCATAATTCTCCCTATCACGAGCTTAAATACCGCCTGAGCCGCGCCGGCCCACCCCCAACTCCTCTCCCCACCATATCGTTTCCCTATGAACCCCCAATCTGTCAGCGGGGTCGATGACATGGCGGCCCGGTTCAAAGAGCTGTCCAGTTCGACGGACGGCATATCCCTCGTGGATCCCGTCGACTGCATCTACGTCGCGGTGGACATGATGACCGGTGCGCTCCCATCCTTCTCTCCGCTCGGCGACCTCTCTGACTGGAGCCCATGTAGTCGCCCTGAACGCCTACATCGAGAACGCAGAGCTGAGCCGTCCGCCCTCCGCTCAATCCATGCGGCTGAGCCACTCGCACGCCCGACGCACGCCCGCGACGATCGCGGCCATGCCGTGCATGCGCGTCGCGGACGGGCGGTTTGCATTCCTGGAAAAGCACCTCCGCGTGTGCAAAGCGGTCATCCCGGACGTCGCCCCGGCCGTGGACGGGAGAATGGGGCGCGGGTACTGGGAGCGCGATCCTGTAAGTGTTGAAGCGACCTGTGCGTTCCACTCACGCGAACGTTGCCCGCCGCTCACCGTCTTTGTTCCCAGAAAATCACCCCGTTCTTGTCTTGTCGTGAGACGGACAGTTGGTATACTACGGGTCCCCGTTCCTCCACCATGTGATCGACGACCTCGACGGCATCATGTGGGTGGCGCTGTGGAGCCTGGCGAAGAAACCGGGTGCGTCGCCTCGGGAGGAGCACTGGACCCGCGGGCTCGAGTCCGACGTCACCCTGTCGGTCCTAGGGGAGAAAGCCTGTCTTTCCATGGCCTTTGCCTACCGCACCATCCGGAGGTGCGAGCTGTCCGCCGCCTTCCAGTCCGTGTTCGACGTCTTCGAGCGGTGGTTGAAGATTTCGGACGACGCGGCGGCCGGCGTGATCGCGAAACGGTGCTCGGCGATGGCGAGATGGGAGGACGTCAAGGGGGACGTTCGCCTGGAGAAATTGGTGATGGACGGGGTCCCCGCCGAGGAGGGGATCAGGGAGCTCACGTTGGAGCTGTTCGTCCGGTATCTCAAAGTGGGGGTGGATTTCCTGGAGGGTGCCGGTCAGTATGGCCCTGCTGCCAGTGTTTAGTGTATGAGCTGTAGTATCGACGAAGAACGTTTATACGACGGTAGATGGGCGCTCTCGGTTTCGCGGGGAGAAATCCGTTCAGGCATACAGCCCACCGAGGATACCTCGAGTATACCCCCCGTTGTGTAGACGGACAGTGAACGTTGACAGAATGTGGGGTCAACTGCCAACTCCCAAGGCGGGGGTCGTCGACTTTGACCGTGGTTGAGATACGATTAGATTGGAGATCATACTACAATCACGATGATCTCTCACCTCGCTCTCACCTTTTCATTTTAAATCTGACTGAGGAAGTCGACGTCGATCCACAGGTGCGTGCCATAAATCATCATAATGATTGACTATTTTATCTATCATCCAGTGTGCAAGGCGTACGGGCATGATGTGGGGATGCTAGCTGTTTGTGACACGTAGCGTTCGAAGGGGTGGTTTTAGGACGGGACGGAGGGGAGCCTGACGAGGAGGACACCGGCTTGAAAGGAGATATCGTATGTACGTCTATCAATTTTCTGTTTTGTGTAGACATCTGATGGGGTGGCATGCATTCATCTCGTGGTCATGAGCGGTGCGCATTGGTTGGGAAAGCCGTGCGCAGTGTGCACGCTCCTCTCGCGTGTATCATCTCCTGTAAATACTTCAAGCAGACTCGGACTTCAAGCTACCCTCCCTTCCCTATCTGTCTCTCCACCCCGGCGTATGGATGACTCCAATTCAGACCAATTTCCCGCCACGAATGACATTTCCACTTCCCACGGCGCTTCCGATGCCAAGACGCCCTCAGGTCCGATGGAAAGCATTTCGTTGCTCTCAGAGGACGTGAGCTTGATCGACTGTGTCTACATCGCTGTGGACGTCATGATCAGTGAGCTTTCGTCACAATCTCGGGCTATGCGGTTTCTGCGCTCCCTCTAATCCCGAAGCACAGTTATTCTGAACACCTATCTTGAAGGCATTACCGTGGACTCTGCTCCCTCCATCAGAACGATAAAGGCGAGAACAACGCCCGCACGGCACACGAACGGCGTGATCGAAGCCATGCTGTGCATGCGCGGCGAGGACCCAACGTGTTTTGCGTTTCTCGAGAGACATCTCCGCGTGTGCAAGGCGGTTGTTATAGATGTCGACGCGGTCGTTTACGGTGGACTCATACGCGGGTGTTCGGCGTACCACCATGATCCTGTATGTGATTCATTCCCTCCCCTGTGTACATCCAAACAGTACCTCGCTCACTGTATGCCGCCTTAGACGGTCCTGAAATTCATGTCTCGACGCGGGTTGTCGGCACGGGACGTGTCCGGTCTCACGCACAGTGTGCTGGATGACGTCGAGGGAGTTCTGTGGATGGTCATATGGAAGATCGTGACTCATGCAGACCGGGAAAGGCGCGAAATGGTTTGGCATAAAGCTCTGTCCTCCGACAGAGTCAAGACAGTCAATCACACGAAACACGCAATCGTAGCCTGGTTCAGCGAGAGGGACCACGTGAGCAAGAGGAAGAACAAGGTCGGGGTTGTGGCCCGCCCCTTGATATTCTGGGACGCTATATATGACATTATGAAAGAGTGGATGGCGATCGCCAAGGAGGCCAGGAAGGACTTGGAGGCCTTCGAATCGGACGACGAAGAAATCAGGGCGCTCACTTTGGAATACTCGGCCATGTACCTCAAGGCAGGTGTAGAATTCTTGGAGAAGAGCGGTCAATATCGTGACGGAACCGAGTAAGTAGTCGAAGGGCGTAGGATAGATATGGATGGACCTTTCGAGGTCTGATCCACCCTAAGCCATGTATTTTACTACGCGATCTATGTGTCATCAAGTTTGCTTGCATTGGAAGGGTTGGGAAGACGAACATTGTCGCAGTCGAAGTATCATGGTCTGACTTGAAACCAAACCTTGTAGTTCTCGGATAAGTATGTACTCGTCTTGTCCAGTCTCGTGCTGAAACAGGTGTCGACCTCCCCTTCCCTCCCACTTCCCTCACCGCCTTCTTCATCTCGACGTTGAAGAACGCCACCCTGCCCCGCTTTGCCTCCCACGTTCCTGAACCCAATTTCGCTGCAACTTCATCCCTATTCTCAACGCCGATGTCCAGTGGAAAGCGTCACCGAAGACTCCGCTGAAACAATGTTTCGCCGTCCAGCAGTGCTCTAAAATAAGCTGATGGTCATTCTCCTTCGAGCCATACCGATGCGGCCATGCCGTCCACAATCAAATGCGTGGCTAGAGGTCGACGCGTTTGAGAGAAAGCTGGTTTGATTTTTCTTGCTGAGCTCAAGGCCTCGTCAGGGAAAGAGTAACAAGTACGAGCACGGAAAGGCGTGGTCGGCAAGGAGATAGGGGAGGCCGAGAAGAGCCAGAAGGCTTCGTGGCATGAGTGGTTTGTGTGGGTAGGCACCTTGGAAGAGGACATGATGAATGCAGCAATGTGTGGGCCTTTGGAAAGAGATGTTTTTCATTGACGTGTAAGTACGATCAAGAGAGCCCGGCAGCCTACATAGTCCTGAAGTATCCCTGAATCGCGGTGGTTCGCAGTGAAAAATCCGCCGCTTCGTGTGCGACGGAAGAGGGCAGGAGGACAGCGTTGCAGGCCGACTATATCGGTGCGGAGGTGGATGTGGCCGAGGCAGCAAGAGGCAAATCCCTGAAAGCTAAGAGGTGTGAGCTAAGCATGCATGAAGGGAAGAAAGAAAGCGCGTACAAACTGGTATTTGGCGGTGGAAGTGTGGGTCTAGGCGCAGCAGCGCACGGGGAGCGGAAGGGGTCTGGGCGGAGGGATGAGGATAAGGGCCTGGAGCACACGTTGAGCGACGAAGAGGACATACGAGACACATATGCGATCTAAGATCTTCTCTCAAAGCTTTACACCGTCCTGCCGGGGTGACCCGCTCCGCGATGTTCATCGGGCACAGACAGCTTCAAGTTGTGAAGAGGATGAAGCACCGAGAAGGGTCACGGAAGGTCTAGAGAAGGTTTTCCTCGTGTGCGATGGCGCTCGGGTGTCGATGCTGTTGTTGAGTCTTGGGAATGCTTGGGAAGGGGAAATGCCATGAATGACAAGCCATAGGACTCACTGCATTAGGCTCTGACTGCGTAAAACCATGGATTCTATCCAGCAAACACGGTATCAAACTCAGTCAGCGCTGCTTCTTAATTGCGCTTTGCTGACTTGATAGCATGGTGGGTTATTAATTATTGGGCACGACTTGACGTTGAGAACTGAGATCGAGAGTTGAGAGGAGTTGCAACTGGTACGGAGTCCCAGTGAGAATCGGTGCGGAGGATTTGAGACGCGGTGGGAGATTTCGGGATGCCAAGACCCAAGAGTGCCAAAAAATGAAGCATTTTGGCCATCCTCGAAGTCCCGTCAGATCACGTTATGAATCACCTACTTACGCGCAGCGGGAAGCACATAGACTGTTGCTCAGATCGACCGCGATATAAGGAGACTGAAGCTCGTTGAAGCTCTCCACATCCCGCATTTCTTAATTCCACAAAGTCTTCCCATGCAGACAACTTGGTGAGAACGAAGGGTTGTCTCGGACGGCTTATGTAAGTTCTCAAGCAACGATCGTGTTTGCGCGACTTGCAACTTGGGATCGAACTTCCACGTCGACTTAGCGTCGTCGTGTCCTTCACCTGCCAGCTCCCCGCCTTCCCTTTTACCAGCACATCCCTCTCTGCACCTTCTATTCCCCTCACTCTTGTCGTCCATTTCTTCCCATTCTCAACCCATCCTTGTCAGGTCCCGGATCGAGCAGCCAATGCGCTCATAGTCGTGGTTGGTGTTCCCCACGACGGGTGTGCACCTCAAGAACCACGACATGCTTTCCTTCTACCTCGCTCGGGTGCGTTTCCTTTTATCTCGCTGATAACTTGCTCATATTGCGCTGTAGGGAACCTGCTCCTTTTCAACTCTCGGCTCCCCAGGACGACGTGGTTTGTGGGCGTATTCCCCCAAGCTCAGCGCGTCCCACTGCACTCCATCAGCCCCGTCCGCTTCGCCCTATCGACCGAGCAGAATGCACTCAGACCGGCTAGACACCTCCCTCCCCACGTCTTCAGCCTCACACGCGAGACATCCCGAAGAAGAGAGCCCGAAGGACTTTGCAGCGCGTATCCCCAATGCCAACGCCGTCGCAAGTGGGGTGGACCGTTGCGATGCACGCAGACCGGTGGTGGCGAGCCGATGCAACGCTCTGGTCCAACATCCACTGCCGCCTCAGCGCGCGATGGGCCACGGAAACATGCGCGCGTGCTCGTCACCTACATCATCACATAAGTAGTTGAGACCCAATGCGGCGGACCCCCACCACACCATCCTCTCCACGCAAAAAACCATGGAGCCCCTCGTCGCCCGGCATCGTTCCTTGAATCATCGACGTGGTCTGCCTCGGCGCGTGGTCCATCACGCACAGTTTGGTTCTATCGGAATGCGAGCTCGAGTGTACTTAGGACCCTGTACTTAAATAGATTTCGTAACTGTGCAATGAAAACTGGCATCTGATCCTCTATTAGTGGTGTGCCATTCAGAATGCTTCGATATGGTTCAAGCAAAGGATCAGTGAGAGAATACATGCTATCCAATGCCGTCACATATGGTCCTATGTGTTTTCCATGGGATTCAAAAATCTCCTGTGCCGTTCAAGAAAAGTGTGCCATTTTTTTGAAGACAGAGGATGGCAACGAAGGATTTTGACACACCTCTTGGCATCCCAAAATCTTCAGCCGCGTCTTATATCCTTCGCGCCGATTCTCACTGGGACGGAGTATTAGTAACGCAGGACGCAACCGACGTCGTCCGGGGATATGGCCTCACGTGTTATTTCTTATCGCCGAAGGCGTGGCCCGACGGCGCTGTCCCAATCCTTTCTCCTACCACCGCCTCAGGCTCCTCTTCCTCATCATTCTCAGGCTCGTCCGACTTATCCTTCCTTTCCATAAACCAAAACGATCTTTCTGCTCCACTCGGTTTCGCTGGGCGGAGCGCTTGACTCAGTCAACCGGGCTGACATCCCCAATGATTATGATCCTAGGTGTCAACTCCATCGTTTCGGACTCGTTTCCGTATAGGGAATCAGCAACAGAGTCCTTCAACACTTTGCGAGGACAGCACGGAATTTCAGACCTCGTCTGCGGCTTCACCCCTGACCGACCCTTGTTTATCGAGGAGCGCGTTCATAGGAATCATAGGACATTGCAGTTCCCGACTGCTGTGAAGTCTCTCCTCGCAGACGAGGTCACCCTGATCGATTCGATTTACGTCGCTGTCGACGCAATGATCGGTGAGCGCGAGCTGGTCTTTTCCTGCATGCTGGGTCGCACCAACTAATTTTCGCAGCACTTTCGAACGCCTACTTCGTCGGCTTTCTTCACGGGGAACCTTCAATAACAAACATACTTATTCGAGAAGCCCCCGAGAAGCGTACCCTCGAAATGATACAAAGCAACGCATGTTTACGACGGTCTTCCAGCGAAGAAGACTTTACATTTCTCGAGAAACACCTCCAGCAATGCAAAGGAATGATCATCAATGCCGACCTAGCTGTTCGGCACGACTCGTCGCGCGCGGTCGCCAGACGCCTTTCTGTATGTGACCCCGTTTCCGTCCTGTGCGAATACCTCGCTTACTGTTTTGCGCCTTAGACGGTCCTTCCATTCGCGTCGCGACGCCAGTTGGATGCATGGATGGAAGCCGAACCCGGCAGCCCCGGTCCACCGCACACTTTGCTAGACGACATTGAGGGAGTTCTGTGGATTGTCATGTGGAAGATCGTGACTCATGCAGACCGGGAAAGGCGCGAAATGGTTTGGCATAAAGCTCTGTCCTCCGACGACGTCAGCACAGTCAATCACACGAAACACGCAATTGTAGCCTGGTTCAACGATCGGGGGCACATGAAGAAGGTGGAGAAGCAGGTCGGGGTTATGGCCCGCCCCGTGATATTCTGGGGCACTATATATGACATTATGAAAGAGTGGATGACAATTGCCAAGCAGGCCAGGCTGGACGTGGAGGTCTTCGAATCGGACAACGATGAATATCCAGACGTAATCAAAGCGCTTACTTTAGAACACTTGACCATGTACCTCAAGGCGGGTGTAGAATTCTTGGAGAAGAGCGGCCAATACCGTGACGGCGCCGAGTAGTTGAAGGATGCAGGATAGATATGGATGGACCTATCGAGATTTGATCCACCCCAAACCATGTACTTTACTACGCGATCTATGTGTCATCAAGTTTGCTTGCATTGGAAGGGTTGGGAAGACGAACATTGTCGCAGTCGAAGTATCATGGTCTGACTTGAAACCAAACCTTGTAGTTCTCGGATAAGTATGTACTCGTCTCGTCCAGTCTCGTGCTGAAACAGGTGTCGACCTCCCCGTCCCTCCCACTTCCTTCGCCGCCTTCTTCATCTCGATGTTGGAGAACGCCACCCTATCCGGATGCCTTGCCTCTCGCGTCCCCTTGATCGCTCTCACCGCAGATTCCCCCATATTCTCGACGGCGATGCCCAGCGGAAGGTGTCACCGAGAACCCTGTTGAAACCACGTTTCGCACTCCAGCGGCGTTCTCGTGACATGAGTAGGTTAGGTGGGTCGTGACCTTGGCGTAGGACGCGATGAGCGCAGCACGCGTAGACTTTGAGAGGGGAATATTGTCGGTGGTGTGCACGGTTTGGAGACTCCGGGGGTGTAGTCCTGAAGAATGCGCCGCTTCATGTAGAGGCGATAAGTGACAAAGATGAAGGGGACACGAGAACGACGTTGAAAGTGAACTTGGTAGAGTCGGCGCGGATGTGGACGCGGATGTGGACGCGGTCGGAAGCGGCGAGAGGCGGATCCCTGACAGCTAAGACGTGTGAGCTGAGCATACAAGGAGGGAAGGAACAAAACACGTACAGTTTTCTCGTGAAAGTGTGGTTCTAGCAGCAGCGCACAGGGGGTGGAAGAGGTCTGGGCGGAGGGATGAGGATAAGGGCCCGGAGCGCAGGTCGGACGAAGGCGAGGACTTACGACACATATATGTGATTGAGAATCCTCTCTCGAAACCATTCGCGTTCCTTCCTGGGTGACGCGCTCGGCTCTGGAGCCATGAAACGGGAAGCTCGAACTTGGGTCCGCGGTTGTAGGTCGAAGTCCAAATCTTGCGCGAACGTGAGAGGGGCATTGAATTTTTGCATGAGGGCAGGGTATCCATGGAAAAGGTTTTCCTTTCTCGCGCGCGATGATGCTGGCCCCTGGAGTGCCGATGCTGTTGCAGGTTGAATTTGAGTCTTGGGAAGGAGAAACGGGTGACGATGGGACTCACAATAGGCTCTCGGCTGACTGCAGAAACCCCTCCGGTAAAAACGGTATCTAACTGGAGTTCCTGCTGGTAATTGCGCTCTGTTGGCGTGACGGCATGGAGAATCGTTGGAGGCGAGTTGACGTTGAGAACCAATCGAGTAAGTACTCAGTACTTGAGAGTTGAGAGGAGTTACATACGGTGCCCATAGCGGCCCGGGCAGGCGGCGCGCAGCGAAATGACGGTCTCCGGACGGTCTGGCTCGGGCTGATCCACCTTCATGCAGTTTTCCTCCTCCGACCTCACTACATACCACAGTCCTTCCTGTATCATAGGTCAAGTTGCCGAGATATCAATGCACTGTAATGTCTGACCTGTCACTTCCGAATCCGCCGCTGGTCCGTTGGAGAGTTGAACGTAAGTAAATATCTATCTATCTATCTGTCTGGAGCTCCTCTCGTTCAACTTTCGTCCAACTCGCGTCGGAAATTTTAGTTAATTGACCCATCTGCCAACGCGACTCAAGGACGTTTCCGTTTCACATGGTCATCACAAGACCTCTGTCGTGACCGCTCAGTCCTGGGAGCTTTAACTCACACCTTATCTCGCTCATGGAGGGAACACACTTCGTCCAAGAGCACCACCCTTTCTCTCTCTCTCAAGTGGCTCCAAACAACGAGTAGCGAACCCCTCTACACTGAAATGTCCCTAACGAAGATTCCTCTTCTCGTCTCCAACGCGGCGTTCTTTTGGCTAGGCGCGACTCCGCCCAAAGTCGACGCCGCGCCCTCGCCGGTCAAGGTCGATAAGGTGCAGATGGGGGGCCTGGAGCGCGTGTTTGGGCAGTTCATACCGTATATCGCGAGGTTGTTCAAGGTGCGTTAAATTTGTCTCTCGTTTTCGTCACGGCGTTCGCGCTCACACGGTACAATCACGATGATCTCTCACCTGAGTCACCTCGCTCTCACCTGAGGATGTCGACGTCGATCCACAGGTGCGTGCCATAAGTCATCATAATGATTGACTGTGTTTTCCATCATCCAGGGTGCGAGGCGTACGGGCATGGCGTGGGGGTACTAGCTGTTTGTCACACGTAGCGTTCGAAGGGGTGGTTTTAGGACGGGACGGAGGGAGGCTTGACGAGGAGGACACCGGCGTGAAAGTACGTTTATCAAGTTTCTGTTTTGTGTAGATATCTGACGGGATGCCATGCATTCATCTCGCGGTCGTGCATCATGAGCGGTACGCAACGGCTGGCAAAGCCGTGCACAGAGTGCGCGCTCCTCTCGCGTGTATTATTTCCTGCATCAATATAAGACTTCAACCGAACTCGGACTGCAAGCTACCTCCCTTTCCTATCTGTCTCTCCACCCCGGCGTATGGATGACTCGAATTCAAACCCATGTTCCGCCACGAATGACATTTCCACTTCCCACGACGCTTCCGATGCAAAGACGCCCTCAGGTCCGATGGAAAGCATTTCGTTGCTCTCAGAGGACGTAAGCTTGATGGACTGTGTTTACATCGCTGTGGACGTTATGATTAGTGAGCCTTCGTCGCAGTCTCAGGTTTTGCGATTTCTGCGCTTCCTCTAATCCCGAAGCACAGTTATCCTGAACGCCTATCTTGAAGACATGACCATTGACTCTGTTCCCTCCATCGGAACGATAAAGGCGAGAACAACGCCCGCACGGCGCACGAACGGCGTGATCGAAGCCATGCCGTGCATGCGCGGCGAGGACCCGGCGTGTTTTGCGTTTCTCGAGAGACATCTCCGCGTGTGCAAGGCGGTTGTTATAGATGTCGACGCGGTCGTTTACGGTGGACTCATACGCGGGTGTTCGGCGTACCACCATGATCCTGTATGTGATTCATTCCCTCCCCTGTGTACATCCAAACAGTACCTCGCTCACTGTATGCCGCCTTAGACGGTCCTGAAATTCATGTCTCGACGCGGGTTGTCGGCGCGGGACGTGTCCGGTCAATACGGTCTCGCGCACAGTGTGCTGGATGACGTCGAGGGAGTTCTGTGGATTGTCATGTGGAAGATCGTGACTCATGCAGACCGGGAATGGCGCGAAATGGGTTGGTATGAAACTCTGTCCTCCGACAGTGTCAGCACAGTCAATCACACGAAACAAGCAATCGTATCCTGGTTCAGCGAGAGGGATTTCGTGCGGAAGGGAAAGAAGAAGGTCACGGTTCTGGCTCGCCCCTTGCTATTCTGGGACTCTATATATGACATCGTGAAAGAGTGGATGAAGATCGCCAAGGTGGCTAGGCTGGACATGGAGGTCATCGAATCGTACGACAATGAAGACCTAGACGAAGAAACCAGGGAAGTCACCTTCCAATACCTGGTGAGGTACCTCAAGGCGGGTGTAGAATTCTTGGAGAAGAGCGGTCAATACCGTGACGGCACCGAGTAGTCGAAGGATGCAGGATAGAAGATAAATATGGATGGAGGATTATATTGGAGATGAACAAGTTGATTGAAGTTCTCGGATATGTCCCCGTCCCGTCTCGGGTTATACGGGCAGCTCCCAGTTTGTTTCAGCATGATCTCAGAAGTTAAGACATTGTATTCTAGGGTCAGCAGTCGCGGTTTGCGTTCGCAGAGTCAAGCTTCAAGTCCCGATGATCGAGACTGTGGACGTTATAGATTCTTGGGAAAGCATCTAAGCAGCCATCCCCGACGTCGACTCCGCCGTTCATAAGAAGATGAGGTGCGGGGTAGGTGCCGACAGCCCCGACGTACGCGTTCCCTTCGTCTGAACCCCATGCTCGCCGTTCTCACCCTCATCCGCTGGCAGGACATCGCCCCGTTCTCGTCCTACCGCAGAGTCGCCAGCTGGAAGTACGCGTTTCCGTATATCCACACCGTGCTCGACGACCTCGACGGCACTGTGTGGGCCACCTTCTGGACCGCGGCGAACCGGTCGTGCGCGACGTTGACGCGACGGGAGGAGCGGTGGTTCAGCGAGCTGGAATCCGGCGACCTCGAGCGCATCTTCGCGCAAATGACGGTCGTCTCCGTGTCCTTCCGTGAGCCCCTGGCCCCCCGACCCAGTGCCACATCTTCGCCTCGTTCTGGCCTGTGTTCGACATCTTCGTAGCGTGGATGGAGATCGCGGTGGACTACGAACTGCGCCTACCCCCCCGACGCGGGGAGCTTGTACCCGTCCAAGGTCTTTGAGGAAGTGTAGGAAGAAGGCCACCCAGTACGTCGACGGTGTGTACAATGTAACAAAAAATGCTTGTGTCGTAAACAGTGAGAGATGGGCTTCAGTATCCAAGGGACATGTATGTACATCAAATGTACCTATTGCACACGGAAAGTCAGCCAGAGCAAACAGAGACCAACCCAAAGATGACACTTACAAGGGGCTCACAGCTCATCCCTCCCTTTAGTACCCACTTCCTTCACCGCGTTCTTCATCTCACCATTAGAGAACACGACCTTGTCGGGGTACTTCGCCTCCCAGGTCCCCTTGACTGCCTCCACCGCGAACTTGCCCATATCCTCGACGGTGATGCCCATCACGTAGCGGAGGGGGTTTCCGAGAACCTTGTCGAAGACACGTCCCGCCGTGGGACGCGTGTTTTCTTGGTCGGCGGGGTAGAGCGAAGACGGGAAGAAGTATGCGGGGCGCAGGATGGTCGGCTTGAACGCGCCCGCCGAGTCTTTCGCGTGTTGAGTGAGGTGATTTTCTGCGCGGCCCTAATCATAGCAAAAGGATAAGGATACTGACTCTGAAGATCGAGGCGAAGGTTCAACGTGCCTTCACGCGCGCGAAGAGCTGCCAGCTCTTCTCTGTCGGGTCTGTACCCTGTCCAGTGATAAACGCCATCCTGAACGGCTTCCCACCAGCCGCGCCCACTCCCGCCTCCTTCGCCGCGTCCAGAAACGCGTCGAGATACCCAACGGTCATCTCAGTATAGTCCTTCTCGCTCATGCCGACGGCACTCTTGCCGAGCGCCCAGATGCACGCGTCGTGTGCGGCGATGTCGGCACGCAGATCGGGGGTGTAGGAGAGGAAGGAGGGGAGAACGGTGGTGCTGAGTTTAGGGTGGGTGGGGGGTTCGGAGGGAGCGGTCGGTGTGGTACCGTTGGGGAGGACGACCCATGAGGGCAGGGGGTGGCGGGCGAGCACTGTTACATGGTTGACGGTGTCGTCGGCGAGGAGAGCGCGGAGAACACCAAGACCGGCTGTCATTAACTCGTCGTGAGCTCTGGCCCGCCTCAACAAAAACACGAGCCTTACCAGCGCCGGTCGCACCCGTCAAAAGGACTCTCGTTGCTGTTGTGATGATGGGGGAGATTTAAGAGAATGAGATGCCTTGAATTTTGTGTATCGTATTTGTATGGTTCGCGGGCGCTCTTTCGAGTTCCTCTGGGGGGATACGCATCAGGGCGGCAGGCATGGCGGAGGCGGGGTCGCGGGCGAGGTCAACGGCGACGCGTTGCGCGTCGGCATCGCGCGCGCTGATGGCAGCGATGGGCGGTGATCCAAGGTTTGAGATTAGATTAGATATTGTATGTCGTCGATCGCTCCGGTCTCAGGCTTCAGCTTCAGCTTTCCATTTCGCCATTTTGCCATGGACGTCGACCTCCCATATCGTCTGGAACTGGTCGCGGAATTAACTGGTGTGCACCTTTAATTCTTTTATGTGAATCATCCGTATCGATGCCTGCGACAGGACACGAAGATCGGGCATGGCACGTCGCCTGGAATCCGAAAAAACCGCTGCTCGCGACATGCTCTGCCGACAAGACCGTGCGCATGTACTCCTACACAGATTCCTCGTTCAAAATTCAAACATCAATACCCACCGGGCACACCAAGACCGTGCGAGCACTCGCCTGGTCACCAGCGGGCACCTCGCTCGCCACCGCGTCTTTCGACGCCAACATCGGCGTATGGCAGCAGGAAGCGGAGGACGAGGATGAGGTCGGGAGTGCGGAGTGGGAGTGCGTGGCTATGCTGGAGGGGCACGAGACGGAGTGCAAGAGCGTGGCGTGGTCTGCCGAGGGCAACCTCCTCGCGAGCTGCAGTCGGGACAAGACCGTCTGGGTCTGGGAGGGTGCGTTCCCCCGGTCTCGTCGTCCTCGTCGCTGACACGAGCATCCGCAATTCTCAGCGCTCCCCGATGCCGACTTTGAGTGTATGGGCGTGCTTATGGAACACACGCAGGACGTCAAGTCCGTCGCCTGGCACCCCTCCGAGGAGGTCCGTCTCTTCCCCCTGCCCTCTCCGCATCCCTCACCTACAACGCCCCTTCGCAGCACAGATCCTCGCATCGGCCTCGTACGATGACACGATAAAACTTTACCTCGATGATCCTTCAGAAGACTGGTTCTGCTTCGCAACACTCTCAGGGCACGCGTCCACGGTCTGGTCTGTCGCCTGGTCCCCGACAGGCAGCTACCTCGCCTCCGCCTCCGACGATCGCACCGTGCGCGTGTGGAAGCGCGTCGCGGAACACAAATGGACGTGCGTGCTCGTGCTGGAGGGGCACGAGCGCACGGTGTATTCGGTCAGCTGGGGGGCGAAGCCCGGAAAGCAGGAAGATGGGAGCTTAGGGTTGATAGCCAGCGCAGGAGGAGATGGGAGGGTCAATGTCTGGGAGTTAGAGGTGCGATTTTTTTTTTCTCGGTCGAGATTCGCGCTGGCGCTGATGGGTGCATTGCGGTGGCAGGAGGAACCAGATGCGACGCCGACGACCCCGCCGCGGCATAAGCTCATCTCGCGCCTCGAAGATGCGCATGGGGTCAGCGACGTGAACAGCGTCGTATGGTGTCCGCGCCAGGGCTCGCAGGATCTTCTGGCGACGGTCGGGGACGACGGCACAGCGAAGATCTGGAAAATCGTGAAGGCGTAGGTGTCTGTACAGTACGACTGCCACGACTTCCATACAGCGACCGTCGCGCTGCCTCCCTCGGGCCTTGTACATGTCCGGCCCTGTACTAATCAATCGTTTTGTATCGGGCCAATACCGGATTGATTTACTCGCCGCCCCTGGAGCCCGAGCGTGTCGGGATATCTTCGTAGCCTCGTTCCGAGAGCTCTGAAAGGCGATCGCACCGAGGGGACCCTCAGGGTGCATCCGTCACTTCCTGCTGAATTTTATTCACACAATCTACTTACACGACGTGAGTGACGTTGGCGACTGACTTGGTCCGGGCACCTCGGGGGTGCTGGTTTCACGAGTTGCTCCTTCATTTAATGCCATGCTTTTCCCTCAGTATGCACGCTGTACGGCTGGTAGAACCCTGCCAGCTTCACCGTTGACGTATACGTATACTTGAGCATGTTTGGTAGTAAATCACAGGCTGACGTCCCATTTCTCTTCGAAATGACGATCGCAAGCGTTCGCGCCGGGGACCCACATCTAACTTATCTAAGTACCCACGGGCCACCGCGGTGCCCCTTCTCAGCGCCCTGCATGGGTATAAAAGCACACAGTTGCTACGCACGCATGGCCATCCCCCATCTCCCCCACCCACCCCCGTATCGCAACGCGTAAACGTGCACAGATGGGCCAGACGCTCTCCCTGCTGTCCCAAACCTGGCCACCCAACACTAGGAGGGTACCGTGGGGTGATTTTCACCGCCCTAATCAGCCTTATTCACGATCATATTCAGTTTGTAGACGACTCACTTTCAGCCCAGTGTGATGAATATCAGTCTTTCCCGGTCTGATTTCAATGAGTGAAAAGCACTGGAAAAAAGTACCATTTCACCGCTTTTTTCCCGGGATTTTACACTTTGAAAAGAACAACATTTTGAGGTGAAACTTCACGCCTGTTTTTCAGTCAGCTACTCCGCCTATTTTTCACGTTGGAGGTGAGATGCTACTTTTCACGTCCGGCACGAAGTGCGGATTTACACCTCTGGCATGAAGTGCATATTTCCATGCTGATGTTATGTGCTGATGTTCAGCCTTCAAAGGGGCTTTGATTTCGGTGCTGGTAGGTATGAAAACAACCGGATCCTACAGCCTGAAAATACCCTCCGTTCATGTTGCTGATTTTGCAGCTTACGCATCGAGATGAGATTCAGCAAATGATCAGACGGTGGTTTCGATATCGCGCACAACACGTGCGAAATATATTAGATAGCTACGTAACAAGTAAGGGGTTATCAGAAGGAAGCCAAAGCGAGTGGATGCAACGCGCGTCGGCACCACCACCGCACACCACGAAGCGACGAGAAAAGACAGAAGAGACGGCTCAATGGCCGACAAGAATTAATATGTACGTTATGAATTGGACTGGGTATTGGCCACAGGGGTGCTAAATGGGAAGCACTCATCAGGATATAGAAAGCTCGAGGCAACTCGAAGACGAACCTTAGAAACATCTTCACTTCAAGCATCAGGACTCAAGCTCTTATCGCGCGTGGGCTGGTCCTCAAGACGAGCGCGCTTCGTCGCCGCTATCTGACCTAGACGTTGTAACCCTGCACTGGGGCCTGTACCCGAACCTGAATGGCCATCTAACTCCTCGTCTTGATCACCATCGTGGTCGTCGGTGCGCTTCCTCTTCCATGAATTGTTCCTCAAGTACTGACGGATGAAGGCCCGGGTAGCCCAGTCATTCTCAAAGCGAGCGGCGGCAGGGTATTCCTGGCGGATCTAGACACTAGGAGGTCAGTACATCCGGAGGATAAAGCAAAGGTGAGTCACTCGCCGACTTGCAAACGCGAGTGACTTGCTCGGAGTGCTTGAGCTCACTATAGGTCTTTGATAGATCCATTCCCGCACGGTTCATGTTGAAGCGTGTCATGCGCTAGGCTATTGTGAGTGAACAGGGAATGTCAGTGAGGAATGAAACTCACCCGCATGCTTCGATAGTACTCGCTGCCATCCTCGACGTCATCCATGTCATTGAGGAAGGTTCGAATGTCGGACATATAGAACGCCGGCTCGTGAGAGCCCTTGACAGCCTTGGGGCATGCGATAAGGCCGTTGCTATTGAGAGGCGTTGGGTTGGAGATCTTCGCAGTCTCAATGTCCGCAGTGAGCTGCACATTGAGGCTAGTAACATGGTCGACCTGTTTCTGCTGGTCCTCCAAGCGTTCTGAAGGTGAAACATATCCCGTATGTCATCAGCGTGTCGTCTAACGGATACAAGTTCAATACAGAAACCTGCAACTCACGTTCATACTCGCGAAGCTTTGCCTCGAGGTCCCTTTTGGTAAGTACCTTGTTCGACGGTGCCTTGTTGCGCTGAGCTGGAGCCGTTGCAGGAGTCGGAGGCGTAGCCTGAGCAAGAGCAGGAGTGGTGACCGTGCTTGCCATTGGAAGAAGTAGAGAATGTGTCGGAGTGGTGTGATTGAGACGGGGATGGAGTGGTGAATTGTGCAGTGTTGGCTCGACTATTTATATTCCAAGTCTGTCCCCAACGGGGGGGGCTGCGAGTGCCCGTCCTCAGCAACGAATTTGAAACAGAAGGTACGTCCACCGTGTCAAACATGCTCCTTTTCGCCATCTCCAGGCCATTCATAATTGTATTTTGCGGTTTCTATGGAACATACAGCGTACAATCGCACTCGTAATCTTCAGCACCAAACTCCGAGAGATACTCAAGTTTCAACCGATTGCGACTTTGTCGACTTTGTATTTTTCTTCCATCACATCCAAAATCCAGCCCACTTTTGTCACCAACACTATGCCTCCGAAACAAGACCGTCAGAGCGACTTTGTCCTTTGTGGACATTGCGGCAAGAAGGTTCATCGGAAGACCGAAAGAGAGCACCTAGCGCTTCTCGCTCACTCGGAGATGGGTCACCAAGTGGTCAACGAGCTCACCAGCCTAGAGAAAGGCCATCTAAGGAAGCGGGCTCGGACTGGTGCGTATCCATTCGGCAGTATGCACCTGAGATGAGACTCATTTAAACCATGTCTTCAGATAAATTTCCCGGTTTGCAATCTACCGCTATGAACACTGGCTTGGAGACGGGAGATCCTGCGCTTGGTGTGTTTCCCTTCAGCCTTCAGCATCTACAAAGCATCTAACCCTCCTATACAGCCGTGTTAGG
Source organism: Amylostereum areolatum (assembly GCA_012932865.1). Classification (NCBI taxonomy): domain Eukaryota; kingdom Fungi; phylum Basidiomycota; class Agaricomycetes; order Russulales; family Stereaceae; genus Amylostereum; species Amylostereum areolatum. The sequence goes on along the minus strand of SAXG01000016.1, from coordinate 914,335 downwards.
ACCAACCGGTGTCGCAAGTACCGACAGTGCAGAAGATTGTAGTATGATGGATATGCTGACCGACGGTACGTCCTCAAGCTTGTACGAGATGTACGGAGCTGATTGTTTGGTCGCTTTTAGATGGGCCAATTCCTGGCAGTGACCACGCCGATGCCGTTGAGACAGAACTTCAGGATCAGAGCTTCCATGCTCTTTGGATGGAAGATGGCGAGGACGATGAAGATGATATACTGTTGGCCTGGGACCATGATGCCACAGTGGACTCAGACCACGAACTCGACGACACATTTGGTGCATTCGATCCTGATGATCCATTGCTCTTGCTGGCAGAGGATGACAATTTCCTGAGGCGTACACAGCTGGATGGTACGCAATATCCATTCCGATATCAACGATCGCACGTCTAAGTTTGTGTTTACTTAGTAAATGACCTCAGTCAGTTAGACCGTGCAGTTCTACGACAGTATTCCTTCAAGTTGAAACACCACATTACAGACACTGCCTACATGGACCTCCCGTTCGCATTTCCTGGAGCAGGTGTTACATCTCCCGACGAGGCGCAGACTCGGCTCGCATCTCTTGCAGGCTTCAAATCCAAACTGTACGACTGCTGCCCACAATCATGTGTCTGCTATACCGGATCCCTTGTGAACCTCACTGCTTGCCCTCACTGCAAAACCGATCGATACACATCCAATGGACGCGCAAAGAAACATTTTACTTATATCCCTCTCATCCCTCGCCTTCTCGCATTTTCTGGCAGTGAATCCATGGCCGAGAAAATGCAATACCGTGCCAACCATGAGTGTGTCCCTCAGGAAGTTTCAGACGTCTTCGACGGCCATCGTTACCGTGCACTACGAGGCAAGCAGGTTGTCATCGGCGGAACGGAGCTACCTCATCGGTTTTTTGGGGATGGTCGGGATATCGCTCTGGGAGCGTCAACGGACGGGTTCGCTCCTTTTCGTCGGCGCAAGACTACTTGCTGGCCTATCATCCTCTTCAATTACAATCTGCCTCCCGAAATCCGATTCCTCATCGAAAACATCATTACCATCGGCATCATTCCAGGACCAAAAAAGCCTGTTGACATGGACTCGTTCCTTTTCCCCCTCGTTGCCGAACTTCTCGAACTGGCCAAGGGTGTTAAGGCATGGGATGCTCTCCGAAAGGAGTCCTTTATGCTTCGGGCATACCTTATCCTTGTTTTTGGCGATATCCCAGCCATCTCGCTCTTGATGCGGATGAAAGGCCACAATGGTCTGTCTCCCTGCCGTATATGCAAGATTACAGGTGTACGCGTCCCCGACACGCGTTCCACTGCCCATTATGTCCCTCTTAATCGTGCCAACCACCCCACGGTCATTGCCAGTGAAGACCCCAACGTAGTCGCCGTTTACGACCCCGCAAATCTCCCTCGCCGAACACACGTTGAGATGATGGAGCAAGCGGTCGCAGTTCAATCAGCCACCACTTTAACGGAGAATGCTCGACTAGCAAAGCTTTATGGCATCAAAGGTGTCCCCATCCTCTCACAACTTCCGTCTCTCTCTTTATCCAAGTCGTTTCCATACGACTTTATGCACCTCATATGGGAGAACACGATCAAAAACCTTATTCTCCTCTGGACAGGCGATTTCAAGGATCTCGACGAGGGTTCTGGGGCGTACATCATTCAGTCATCTGTATGGGACGCTATCGGATCCGCAACGTCGGCGTCAGGTTCTACTATACCTGGATGCTATGGAGCGCGACCTCCCAATTTCGTTGCGGACAAGACTGCGACCACGGCGGACACCTGGTCCTTCTGGACGCTCTACCTTGGTCCCGTTCTCCTTGAGCGGAAATTCCGGGATCCAAAATATTACGATCACTTTATAGCCCTCGTCAAGCTTCTCCACACATGTCTCCAATTTACCATCACATACGACGAAATTGACCAACTCCGGCAAGGGTTCATTGATTGGGTCAAACACTTCGAAGAGTGAGCGTATAGTTCAGTGCTGCATCGAAGTTCTGCTCACATCGTCTACGTTACACAGGTTATATTACCAGTATAATCCTACTCGCCTATCTACGTGCCCGCTCACTATCCATGCCCTCCTCCATATCGCCGATTCTGTTCTCGCTTGTGGGCCGGTATGGGCGTACTGGGCATTTCCCATGGAACGGTACTGTGGCCTCATTCGCCCCGCTATCAAGAGTCGTAAAAGACCCGATGCCTCCCTGGATCGCTATGTCGTCGAGTGCGCACAGCTGTTCCAGGTCATGCTTGTTTATGGTCTGGAAGATGGCGATGTTCTTCGCCTCCATCCACGCCCGGAAAGCACCCTGCCCGCACAGTCCTTGACTGCACCTAATTGTAAGAATAGCATCATCCATGCTACAGTGCATCAGCTCACTTCTTCGTGGTGGCCACTAGATCCTACATATGCCCTACTTCCTGTCATCCGCCCTGTACTAGTACTCGACGCAACGACCCTCACTCGTCTATCCAAGACCCTCGCTACGCGGTACAATGTGCCTTCCGCCAACTTTTCCACCCTCAAGAATCTTGTCAAGAATGCATCAATACAGGAGTACGCCCGGGTTCGCATCAACGACGGTGACACTATCTCTGCGGCGCATTTGTACTCAGCTAGGGATGACCGTCGAGACATGACATATATACGCGTGCGTTTGCTCCCATCATGCGTACGTCTCCATGTTACTCATGTATTTCTCCACCCAGTATCAAGTATTGGTCGACGTACATGCCCGCCACCGCAATCACACTCCTCAGTATGAAAATGTCACCTTTTACGGCCGCCTACAACACCTCTACGCTATCCACGTTCCAACATCACCTCTCATTGGCTCCACAGAGCCCGAAGCTATCCTCCTAGCTGGAATTAGGCGGTGCGTCGATGCAGAGAAAAACGGACACCCAGACCCAGGCATCGACATCCACTACTACAAAGATGAGGCGGAAACGGAACAGTTTTTCGACCTTACCTGTGTGGAATGTCTGGTTGGACGGGTACCACTCCCAGGTTCACGATGGGCAATCATTGACCGTAGCGGCGCCCTATCACGGGCTGTTTATGTTCCCGACTGAGCTCCACCGAGGTGAGCAGGCCTACTAGGTTCATTCATGGTCTATGATAACTGACAAACACAGAATCCCGTCTACCAAACGATCCCCGGACCCCATCCCGCTGCACAGTAATCTACGACGGGATCCCGTCGTCCTGTTGGATTTTTGGTACAGGCCCGGTACGGATTCATGCTGGTCAAACTACATGCGCCGCATTCGTCGTCCCCAGGTCAGTAGCTCCCCGTTCCGTGAAATCGAAGTCTGATTTATATTTTTGCCCAATAGCAAGCATGTATATAATTATGAATCCCAAGTTTCAAAGGGTTTGGCCGTCATCTTTCGACCTTTGAAATCGAAACTCGGTCGGCGCTTATCCGACCGGCGGTGACGCGTCGCGGCGTCCTCGCCGCGAAGGGCTCCTCGCGCCACCGTCTTTTCATCTCCGCGTTCATGCTTGCCTCAGATTTTTCGCCGTCAAACCCCACCTTCTTCGACTCCTCAATGCCCTCCTCGCCACCATCCCGTACTTCTTTCCCGCCAGGGCCGCCACCCGCTGCCTACACCCTCCCCCTCCCCATCAACACTGCCACCTTTGTCTTCGCCCAGCACCCCCACACCCTCTCGCTTGACTTCAACCATGCGGCCTGTGACCTCCCACGCCTCCTCCATCTCACCCCCGACCCCTCCCGACACTGCTCCTGGCTACGACGTCGAGATCGTCGACAACAAGCCCCACCGTTACTCTCGTTACGACACAGGCGACAAGATCCGACGATCAAGTCACACCTCGCTCGACGCCGCTTACGCACAGGACTCAAGGTCGTACGGACTCAAGGTCGTACGGGTACGAGCATGGCGATTGAATCGGTTCATCCCATCTATCCCAGTATTCTCATCACGGTTGCGGAACACGGTGCCAAACCCTTTTCGAAGTTCGCGTGCACATGTCAAAATATCGAAGCACGCCCACGGACTTAGGACAAGATTGACGACGCCATCTTTGGCATTTCGAAGTGGAAGAGGATTGAACGAGGGTGTCATGCTACATGGTGGTGAGTAGTATGTGCTCGAGAAGGGAAATGTCACTAACCGCGTTCCTCAGCCTATCTTTCCTGTGCATGCGTGTCGTCCCACTGGATGGCAGACACGATGGGTTTGGCGGAACAACACCGTACTTTCTACCCACGGCCGAGTCCCTCGCAATCGACGGACTGTATCCTATGGTACTCTCTCCTCGCTCGCTCACACTGTTCCCACTCCATCCTTGCTCCTCGCGCACAGAACAGGCTACGAGCTGTCAGTATATGCAGTACATACACGTCGTCTCAGGGACCATAGCAGCGGTAGGAAAGGAGAGTATACACCCAATCACCCGAGGCCCTGCTTTCTGTATATCACACATCCATTCTACAATGAAAACCACCTTATTTTGCCATGTTGAACACAAAATTTCCGTGTTGTTGTTTTTCAGTACATTTTCACCTAGTTTTCAGCGTGCAAGTGGACATGATTTCGGTGGGTGATATACACCGCTCTAAGAGCTCGAAGCAAACACGGTAGATTTCAGTCCAAATCACCTCCTTCGCGATATCACCTTGTAAATCACCGCTTTTCTGCTTTTCACCGGAAAACACGGTGGAAAACAGGATGACTTGTCCTTATAGTGCAAGCCGAAATGGGGCACGGACGACATCCCGGATTTGGAGGGCAAGGTCACGATCGTAACCGGTGCGTACTACCTTCCGTACTGGCCTGTCTTGCGACTCCGGTTTTGAAACGGGGCTTGGGAATGGAAGGAGGGTACACAGGTGTTGGGAAAGAGACGGTCAAGGTGCGTGCCACTCTCCCTTTTTTGTGACGGGACCTATTTATTGACATGGGGACGCTGGACAGGCTCTTCTTGCACACAACGCAAAGGTCTATATCGCTGCGAGGAGCGAAGAGAAGGCAAAGGTCGCCATTGAGGATTTGAAGAAGGAGACGGGGAAGGAGGCCAATTTCCTCAAGCTTGATCTGGCCGATTTGGCGCAGGTGAGGAAGAGTGCGGAGGAGTTTCTTGGGTGCGTTTATTATCGCTTGCCACGTCTTGGGGCGGAGAGACAACAGCTGACTTGGTGTGCAGGAAGGAGAAAGAGCTGCACATCCTATTCAACAACGCGTGAGTTCCGATATCTTAGGCAGCGGGAGCCGTGCACTGGGGGGGTTCGTTCACGACGTTGACCGTGGCATAGGGGTGTTATGGCATGCCCGATTGACCTTCTCACCGCACAAAACTACGACCTCCAATGCGGAACGAACGTCCTCGGTATGCCCACCTTTCACCCTTCCAATCGTCCTTACCACCGAGTTCGGCCTTCGCTCATACGTGGTACGCTACATACTAGGCCACCACTTCTTCACCAAACTCCTTCTCCCCGCCCTTTTCGCCGCCTCCGAGACTTCAGGACAGAATGCCCGCGTGGTGACCACGTCCTCGTCGGGCTCAGCTCTGACGAACAAGGTGGAGCTCGAGCTGTGGACGGACGTTCCGCTGCGGAATAAGCGGGCGCCGTTCGACATGTACTATCAGAGCAAGTTCGTGAGTTGTGCTCTCTTCCGTTCATATACGCGTCGTGATGACGGAGGTGCCGCAGGCGAACGTTGTGCAAGCGAAGGAGCTCGCGCGGAGGTACGGCGACAAGCTCGTGTCGACGAGCGTTAATCCTGGTGCGTACTTTCCCCGACGAGCATCGCGGACATGGCGCTGAATCCATCGATGTATAGGCAACTTGAAATCAGAGCTGCAGCGCCACATCGAGGGCACTTTCCAAGCCAGATTCTTCGTGCGTTGCAGATCTCCTCACACGAGTCGCTTGCACTCATCGCTCATGCTCTGTGTCTTTTTCCAGGGTTTTGCCTTGCTTTACCCCGTACCGCTTGGTGCACTGACCCAGCTCTGGGCCGGGACCTCACCCGAAGGCGCCGAGTTCAACGGCAAGGTGGGTCATGCTCGTGAATTCTGTCACAACGAGCTGAATCGATACCTACAGTACCTCGTCCCATGGGCACGCCTCGGAGAGGCGAATCCTCCCACGCAGGATCCCAAGACGGGCGAGAGGTTGTGGGAGTGGCTTGAGGAGCAGTGTGCGAAGTACTGATAACTCGAGCTCGACGGCTGTTTTGACGCGGTTAACACGAACTGTCTAATCCTGTGTGATTCACGACACGCAGTTCGCGCTTTTCTGCATGCTTATAAGTTGTGTGGGCCCATTCTTCAAGCTTCAAGGAGTCGGGTCCTCCTGGCACTGCATGACTTGTCCCTCAGGTTCCCGTACTGTAGGCTGATCCATACACACTACGGCGTGCTGGATCCCGCCGGAAATCGCCACCCCTCCAAACACAGTGCCGTGCGCTGAATCTTCTCGGGCAACTTCAAATCGTACTGTCGATCCCCGTCAGCGAACAGCCCGATCAAGCAAAACGCAGCGGGAGACTCCCTACCTTGCGGCGATATCCGTTTACAATCTCCCTTATCCGTCTAGGGAGCTCGACCGCGCGGTACATCTTTTCCATCTCCCGGCCACTGACGTCCTCGAAGACCACGCCAAATCTACCGAGACGCTCTTCCGTGTCCGGGGACCACAGTGGTCGAGTGTAGAGGACGCGTTGGATGGGAAGGCCTTGCTCTCGTCGGCGCTGGATTAAACACAGTAATTCCGCATCGATGAGATCCGCGTCGGCTTCAACGTCGGGGTGGATATCTGCAAAATCGAAGCTCAGTGTTCGCAGGCGAGGGAGGAGCACCCCGCTCGCCACCTTCGCGAGCGCGGCCAGCGCGGTGGCTGCGTCTGCGTGGCTGACCAACAGCACCTCCACGGCCGGAAACGCGCGAAACATGGACGCCCACTCCTCGACGGAGTCCAGATGCAGCCCACTGATCAACCCGTCGTCCAGAGAGACCGTACCCTCGATAGCCAAACGCACGACATGCTCCGTGGTAGCGACGATGGCGGGGGCGAGATACAGCTGCCACTCGGCGTCGTCGTCTGCGCATGCGCCGCGTCGGAATACTACAGGCAAACGTCCGACGGGCACGGTGAACGCGGCCGCTTCCTGCGCGAAGCCGCGCACGGTGAGATCGTCCTGCGAAACTGTGAGCGGGGAGCGCGCTATGACGACGTCGGTGAGGATGGGGAAGAAATTGACGGGAGTAGGTACGAGCTCGTGTGCGCCCCACATCGCCCGACGGGAATCGTACAGGGGCCCGTCGATGCAGATGGCGGCGCGGGCGATGTTGGGGGCGACGATGTGTCGAAATAATGTGGACATGCGTTGGAGAGGCAGGATATCGTGCAGGTACACCTCGCGGAGGCGAGCGAACGGGATTGGCGGGATGTCGGCGTCGAGCTCCCCGTCCTCGTACGCGAGGGGAAAGACGAGGGTGAGGGACTCCAGATTGGGTGAACGTCGGAGATTGTCGAGCAGGACAGTGGCGGAGATGTACTTGGGCGATTCGAGGTGGAGCGAGGTGAGGTTGAGAGAAAAACAGGTCGGCGTCGGGATGATGAACGCGAGGAAGAGATCGGTGAGCTGATCGAGGACGGACGGGAGATAGTCCTTGATCGACGGTGCAGTATCGCCTTCTGCCGATTCCCGTGCGATTAACGACATGTGTTGGTAGGCCTTCCTGTTGAACGCGAGGTGAAGTCGTTTGAGAGGCAGAAATCCCGAGTCGCCTCCCCGACCGCCGTGCGCTTTCAGCGGTGCGTCCACGCTGCGCGGGTAGGTTTTGCAGTGGAGATGGAACGATTCAAGTCGCGTGAGCGCGGGATGCTGCAGCTCAGAGAACCACTTTGAGAAGTTCATGAGAGAGTGGTCTTCGGGGACGTATACGTGCAAAGGAGTGGAGGCGGAGCGTTCAATCAACGCGCTGACGGTGGTGGGGCTGTCGCCACCGCTCAAGGTAGACCATAGCTCTGGCATCCCAAGTGCGACGACACGCCATCGTCGGCACACCTGCGATGTGGAGAACATTGTGGATCCTGATCCCACGAGTTGGAAGATCTTGATCAGGAGCTCGGTGGGGACGCGCCCCGTGGCGGCATTTTCATCTGCAGTGAGGTCAGTTTGCGGTTCACTCGAGCAAGGAGATGGACGAGATACATACGGCACACACCCATCTGTTGAATGATAGGCGAGTAAGAGAGACGTGAAGGATGCAGACAAAGTTATGATGTGGTGTGTTTCTACTTACCAAACAAAGGCCGTTGCCGAAGGACAAACTCAGCTTTTCGCCGCAGCCGCTTGGCAGCCGCATCGTTCAATTGATCCTGCTCTATGGTCCTGGTGCGTTCACATCCAATATATCATACCAGCCGGTACGCCTTCATCTTTCCGTGGCCATTTTGGAGCAATCAACGACGTCATTCGTACAGCCGACGCTTGTGCCGCCGCTTTCGCTTTCAGGGCAATGGACGAGCCGGAAAAGGATGTGTTGACGTCGAGATTCTCACTGAAGAGAGGTGAAGCACTGCGGGCAGACAAAATAGAGATAGAGTACGATACCCCACAAGCATTCAACATTCAATATTCTATTCAGCTGCCAAAGCCATCACGAGCTCGCCCCAACCGCTTCCAGCCCCAAGTGCGCCTTTTCCGAGTCCCTTTCTTCTTCCGGGTGCTTTGTCTTGCCACATCCTGTTCTGCACCGTAGTGGCTCGCAAACATACAGTCTCGCACCTCAGAATGCAAGGGCCATCATCTTCTCAACCTCATATTCGTCTTTGATGTTCTCTCCCACGAAGTGCACGGGAAGACAGCACTGGAAATGGTAGCGAAGAAATTCGGTCAAGGTTGGGTCTTCCCAGGATATCCGCGTGGAAGGAAGATTGGAGGAAGGCATCATGGATCATGGGAGAGGTTGTTACTTTTGTGCGTTCTCCCACTGCTGTTCCCGTCGAAGCATTTCTGACCTCAGTTAAGGACAGGCCCTCAGCCTAGCTCTCTACCTTTGAGATTCAGAGTCAGACCGCGTTCTTCGTCCTCCGGCAAACCGTCCGCTGGAAGACTTATGGGGAAGACGAGGACCCTTCACGGCGCATATTGAGCGGATCATAGCTACGATGGTGGACTTCAGAGGACCTTGAATTTGTACGTATCGCCCGTGTATTCGTCGCCTTCGTCTGGCCGCGGAAACAGCGGATATGTGTCAAGGATCTGCATAGACCTCCGCGTTGGCATTAAAGCACGTTGAAAACGGGAATTTTCCGGAAGGACGTGGAACCCTTTTTCTGCATTGGACGCGGGTCCATCCATGTACATCGCGCAGGACTCCCAGACGGGCGGGAGGCTGTGGGAATAGTGGCTCGAGAAATACCGGGGGGTGACCGGTCTGACCCCCTATGACGTGGCTACGTCTCCTCCAGAGATAAGTAGTATATCTTCTTTCCCGCATCTACGCTCCTATCGTGGCTTCAGTAGGCAAGTTCAGACTAGAAGCTCACTGCTCAGCGGGCTTGAGTGAGGCACTCCAGAGTCCAGATGTATTACTCCTGCGCCATCCGGAGCCTGAAGGGTACTATGATCGTGGCCCATCCAGCGAATCCCTAGAACGCACCGTACACAATTACACTCGCCACTCGCCACTGCATCGATAGCGAGCCCACCATAAATAGAGCAGAGTGAGATGGAGGGCGTACCTCTGCATATGAGTGGATCATCACGTGAGCGCTTTGCCGCGTGGTTTCTCCGAGCTTTCCGTCGGTCTCAGACCAACCTCTGTTCTTTCCCCCCCCCTCTGGCCGCCCGTTCTCCAATATCATACTGATTGCGTCGTGTGCTCGACCGTCAGTCCGTAACGCAATGCCGCCGCCGGTCCGAGTCTGCCTGTCGGAAACATAACGAACAAACTTCTTGCCTGGACACTGTTATCGGGGTCGAGAGAGGACGAAGCGCGATAGAACTTGAAGCTTGAAGACGGAGCGAGCGCCTGTAATCTGGTATGATTTTATGCCTACCGGTGTATTCACTTTTTCATTGGAATACGTAGTCCTGCCTTGCAGTTGATGCCTTAGCACTTGACCCGATTTACCCTCCCGGGGACCACGGCGCACGACATTGTGGTTCAGACCAACACTCGTCCCAAACTAGAACATGAACCACATGGCGGTATCAAATTCCGCCGATTAGCGTCTCAGACTGCCCGAGCTCCATCTCAGCCTGCTTCTCGGGTACTTAGAAGGGTATATAAAGAACAAGGGCGCGGTACGCTTCCTCTCAGCATCCCCCCACCTCCTTTGCTTCTCCCTCGACCATGCTTCCCCATCTGCTTGCGGTCGCGCTAGCGCTCCCCGCCCTCTCTGTGCGTGCGAGTCAGGTCCCCATCGTCGATGGTGTGTTGGGTGGTGTCCCCGCCTCGTCGCCGGGGTTCTCGGCGGAGACCAAGAGCCAGCGGAAGAGCGCCGTTGCCGACGCGACGGATCCTACGCCAGGCGCATTGCGCGTGACGGAGAACTCGGGCGTCTGTGGTGCGTTACTCTTTGTTCACCCCCGTGGTCGTTGTCATCCCCGCTGACGGCGTCATTTCTAGAAACGACGGAGGGAGTGTATCAGGCGTCGGGGTACGGCGACCTTTCGGAGAACAAGAGCGTATGGTGCGTCCGCTTCCTTTTTTTTGTGTTTGTGAGCTAGTCCGCTGATGGCGCGGACAGGTTCTGGTTCTTCGAATCCCGTAACGATCCCGATAACGCGCCACTCATCACCTGGTTCAATGGCGGGGTGCGTTGTCATGTTTCTCCGCGCTCTTCATCCATGGTGGCTTATTCGTCCTCCTAATGTAGCCTGGCAGCTCGAGCATGATCGGACTGTTCCAAGAACTGGGGCCGTGCCGCATCACCAACGACAGCTCGAGCGTTGAGCTCAACCCCACGGCTTGGAACGAGTTCGCGAACGTGTACGTGTTCCGTGCTCGTGCTGTGTGATCTTGCCGTATTGACGCGATGCGGTGGCGTATAGGATGTTCATTGACCAGCCTGTTGGCGTGGGCTTCTCGTACGGTGACACCAGCGTTTCCACCTCGCAGGAGGCAGCGACAGATGTGTGGGACGTGCGTTCACGCCTCCTTTCGTCATGACTCATACGTTTGGACACTGACGATGTGTTTTCACATACAGTTCCTTCAGATCTGGTTCAAGGACTCGCGCTTCAGCAAGTACGCAGACCGCGAGTTCGGTATCTGGACCGAGTCGTGCGTGTGCCTCCTTGTTCATTCATGACTGGCGCTGGTTGTTGACCTGGGTTGCAGATACGGTGGACACTATGGACCGACGTTTGCTGCGTGAGTTTCCTTGTTTCTCCCTAGTTGAAAAGGTGCTTATATTGGTATCTGACAGGCACTTCCTGGACCAGAACACGGGCATCAGCAACGGCACCGTCGACGGCCTTCCAATCAACCTGAAGTATCTCGGTGTGGGCGACGGTCTCACCGACCCTGTTTCCCAATATCCCGGATACATCTCCTACGCCGCGAACAATCCGTACGTTCACCCTCTTCCACTCGTCCACATCCACCTAACGCCTCCATCTCCCAGCTACCACCCTCTCGTCTCCAACTCGGTCATCACGCGCGCCAATACGTCCTACTATCGCTCAGGCGGCTGTCTCGACCAGATGACCGCATGCAACAACGGGGGCAACAACTCGGTGTGCTCCAAGGCGCAGTCGTTCTGCAACAACAACATCCTGAGCCCGCTCGCGGGCAACTACGACGTCTACTACGTGCCCTCGGAGAACCCGGACTCGTACCCGCCCGACCTCACGGACTACCTCCAGAGCGACGCCGTGACGAGCAAGATCGGCGCGCAGAGCACCTGGACCGAGACCAGCGACGACATTTACAGCAACTTCGCGTCCACCGGCGACTGGATGCGCAACTCGCGTCCGGACCTCGAGCGCGTGATCGATTCGGGCGTGCGCACGGTCGTGTACGACGGCGACGCGGACTTCATCCTCAACTACCACGGCGTCGAAGCGATGGTACGTTCCTTCTTCTTCTCCTCCCTCTCTTTTGATACGGATGAATCTGACCACGCGCGACGACAGGTGGACAATCTGCAGACGAAGTTCTCGGCGGAGTACCACCAGGAGCAGTTCTCCAATTTCACCGTGAACGGCGTGAGCGCGGGCGTGTTCAAGAACGCGGGCACGTTCTCGTACGTGCGCTTCTTCGGCGCGGGGCACGAGGTGCCCGCGTACGAGTGGCCGGGCGTGCAACGCGGCGCGGCGGCGCTGCAGATGTTCACACAGATCATGTCGAACAAGTCGTTGTCGGCGTCATGAATGATGAGAGGAGATAATGGAGTTGGACATTCACGATGTTACGATGGTGCTACGATCGCTTTGGAACGGAACGAAATGGATACAATTCTTGGATAGCATTTTGCACAGCGATGCCCCTGGTGGGGATATGGTACACATTTAATCTTAACGAAAGTCTCGTTTCCTAGGACGAGCGGGGTGGCTCGTTCATTGGCGCACGTCCACAGTCGATGAAGCACGGTATTCACGCTGATCAGGAACACACATAGCAACCCAGATGAGCACGACTATGCAGGGCATTTGATTAAGGTGTACATACCTTCCTCCGTACCCGCGTCTGGCCGCTCCGCCTCGTTCACCGCCCTCTCGCACTCCTCTGCGCTGAGCAGCCCCTTCTCCATGGCCTCCGCCAACACGGTCTTCACCCAGTTCTGGCAGTTCCACACGCCGTTCGGCGCGTATACCTCCGTCCCCTGCGCGATCACCTCCATCGCGCGCCTCTCCTCGAGCGTCATCGTCTTGAGCGGGACGTGGCGCATAGCGTTGATCCCGGGCGATTCGGAGGTGGTCATGGGTCCCCAGAAGACGAGGCGCGGTTGCGGCGGGGGATCGTACTCGCGGTAGTGCTCGTACACCTGCAGAGAGCGCCAGATGGACTTGTCGGGGAGGATGGGCCAGCCGAGGGCCCAGTGGAGCCCGCGCGGGTCCTCGGCGGGGTCGAGAGGGCGGCGGACGGCGAGGACGACGGGGAGGGGCGTCTCTGGGTCCTTGTAGGCCCAATCGAGGGAGACGGGGGCGGGACCTTTGAGGTCGCCGCGGCCTTGGGCGGGGAGCGGGATGTGTGGCACACTCATGGGGAAGACGAAGTGCGGACAAAGCGATCACCGATGACGATGATAACAAAGTCAATCTTATCTTATCAGCGCCTTTGTCAAAGTCAACCGTTCCGATCTCTCTTTCGCTCGTCCCCACCATCGTCGCGAGTTGACGCACTACATGTACCGTGTACGTCTCCTCTTTTCTTGTTTTATTAGACGGAAATGGTCTCAAAATTGACGAGATTAGTAAGGGGTCTCCTCTACCCAACGGAACCGTCTTGAGACCGGACGTAAGTAGGTGTTCTCGTCGACTCGAGCTCCTCGATGAGCTGGCGCCGGTGGCCCCACCTTGGTACATGATAAAGACCGATCGTCAATCTTTCCTCCGCCGCCCACATAAATCCTCCTTGCACTATTCGACTACGACGATGCCGGAAACAGCTGCGTCCGACACTGTATCGGCGTATGGTTATATCCTTCCGAACGCTTCTCGCGAACAGGGATTTGATACCTTTATTTTTTGGCCTTCAGATCCCTCTAGATTGGTTGGAGGTATTTCATCGAGCTCCCTGATCCATAAACATCACTAATGATTCTTTCAATCTTTGCTCTTTCAAGGGATAAATACGAGCCTGAACACCGGCGCTCCTGTCAGCGTAGGAAACGTGAAGAGGTGGATTCAGCTTGTCGACCCCGACTTTGGGGTGGAAGGGGTGGATTTGAACATATATCCTGCGGTGCTAAAACCGTCGGCCAGCGGATCTGTCTCAAAACCCGGCCGAAGGTGCGAACGCACTCCGCTTGGCAGATGAACTGGAATGTAAGAAGAGTTATTGCTGTGTTTTAAAAGGTACGTCCGAATCACGGTCCTGCGAAAGGCTCGTCAGATGAGACTGCGTTGTTGACATTGTTTCTTGTCGGTCCCAGATGTTGTGGAATACACTGGTCCATGGGGGCATCCGATCGGAGACAGGAAATTTCCCTTCAGGAAATGAAGAGATATGCGGAGATGTACCCTGGATCACGCCAATACCCTGCCAAAATGGAATTTGTGCGTTGTCTATGCTCTCTCTTCGAATGCAACTAGCTCATATCGAATAGTATGAAATTCCAGAGAAGATCCAGGGCGACGTGCAAACGCGTGACGGTGGCCAGTGTTTTTTGACTAAGGAGAGTCCTGCAAGTGTCCACTGGATCTTCCCACCAACTTGGGCGCCCAAAGTGAGCCATATATCCACGCAGCGTCCAGTTCGATGTTTAGGCCTTAACGATCCCACTTTCTAGCTTCACGACCCTTATCGGATGCAAGAGCAGTTGTGTCTATCTGACAACGCAGCCATGATGAGTGAGAAGGTGGCGACACTGATGCATGAGAACGCATTCGGTATCGACGTCGACGTGGGTCTGGATCTGTCCTTATTTCGTGCATGTCTGATATCATGTTCAAGGATGGATTCCGCTTCGTTGCGTTCGATCCCCTCAGGAGAACCTTAGAGAAGAGCTCGGCCTCGACGAGCACCTGGCATTCCTCGCCCAGAAAAGCTCGTTTCTGATCGATTTTCTTCGCGACCATTTCCGGTGGGGCCTCTTAGTAAACTTTTTGGGCGAAGATATCGAAGAGGAATTCCCTATATGGGACACGGATGCAGTGAAAGAAGCCATGAAAGTCAAAAACGAAGGTCGACTGGATGTCATCAAGCAGGATCCCGAGTCCCTCTGGCAGACGCCCGCTGGTAAGGAGATTTGGGACCTTCTGTGGGCGACGTATTGGGGAAGGACGGAAGAAGAGGAATGATCTCAGACGGAGGTGAACGACTTGGTCTCATGAATGTACGAGTAGTGTATTTCCTCGGTATTGTGCACAACTTGTACGTAGTACTGTCTTGGTGTGACTCAATGAAAGACGCTTGATGACGCGGGCCCTCACTCCATAAAAATTTACTGTATACTATCTATCTTCAATGCCGGTAAAAAAAACCCCGCTGTACATAGTCACTGGACGCGAATATGCGAGGACTTCGCCTAGGAAGGAGGGATATCTGCCACCCGGCACAATCGCGGGACTGATAACGATGGCAAGCAAAGACAATCTTATCTTATCAGCGCGTTTTTCGAGTCAACCCGATCCCAGTCAATAGTCAATCGCGATATGTTGCACTCTTTCCCACATCAGCAAAAGTGCATGAAACTTGTATTCCGGTACAATGTCATTGTACCCTGCTACAAGTCCTAAATAAGCTACAATTTTCAGATAAGCTACAATTTTCCTCGGAAAGCTACAGAGGAATGTGTATGACCCCCGGGTTTGCTTTAAAGGCTTGTAAGGTGATTGTAAGCTGAATGTAAGCCAAATGTAAGACAGGAAAAACTGGGTAGAATCACCGAAGAACACCCTCGCGCGCGCGGAAGACACTGATTGCATTCCGTTGTAATCCGAAACACTTATTGTAGCACATTCTAGGCTGTGTATATGATTGCAATCAAATGGAATTGATACGAAGTGATCCTGACAGCCAATACAGATGTGTTTGACAGGTTACAAAGGAACTCAGGTACATGAGGCAGCGACAGCCCGAGAAGCAAACGGGGATAAGCCATATAAGACGAGCGAGGGACGACGGGGAAGAGATACTTGTAACGTAGGAGAGGTTGTGAGCGGAGGGCAAAGCGCCAGAGCGAAGAATGATATGCGTACATTGCTAGTCGCCTTCCGTTCCCGCTTATCCTGCTTCGCTGTCTCTCCCTCCGTCACTTGCTCGTTACTCTTCGTTGTATCCCGTTTGCAATTTTTCAATACGGGCAGGGGGCGTACCTTAAGATGTCGCAGCGGTTGTCAGTGCATGGACGGTGGGACAGAGATGGCCCTGTGTCGAAGATTTGACAGGGCCTGAGAACATGAGTGTATGCGCATATATGCACAAACGGGGATGTACGACAAAGGTTCCAACAATGCAATCAGAGCCAACTTGGTTTTTTGCACGGACATGTGGATTGCCTACGCGCAAAGGTCAGCCAAATCGGGGTCATGAAAAAAGACTACATGCAAGCTCTTCCCTGCCATTGAATGCAATTTTGGTGTGGGCTCGCCGACATCAGTGAGACTTCATTTGTTGCCGCCGATTGTCTCATTGTCGCTGGTGGAGTATAAGCCAAGTTGGAGGTAGAATCAGAGTAACTGAAACTACTAACCATTCTAGGCCTGTTTGTTTGCGGCCACAGCGGCTGGAGGAGGAGCCAAGAGGGACCGAGTGGTGCATATATGCATAAGGGGAATGGGAAATGGAACAGGAGACGGGAGACAGGAGAAGGGAGATAGGAAAGGGGATGGGGGATGGGGAATGGGGCCCTGGGGAATGAGACGGGGGATGGGGGACGGGGATAGGAAGAGGAATCACTGCGTTCAGGCCGTTTCTGCGCAGAGTCTGAGTAGCTGACCTAATCCGAGCTACTCGGAGTCTCCGAGAAGATGGTTCGTCCGGATGCGAGGTGGTCCGAGGAGGGGCTTGTTCCACAGCGTATTAGGTAGTTATTTAGAATTAGAATAGACGAGTGTACAGATGTACTCGGTTCATGAGTAGCGTGGGACCCGCCACTTGATCAACAAGTTTTTTCGCTCAAGTCGATTACGCGTCTTTTGCGTCTCACCCCCATCGCATCCTCCCTTGTTCTCCCCTGACGCTGGCTCACGTCTCCCCCTTTTCTTTCCGTCTATCATACCTATGGCAAGGAACAACGCGTCATCGAACGTGCGCGGTGGCCGAGAGTTTCTCGTGGTGTGCGCATGCTTGACGTGCGTCAAAACCAACTCCAGCGGGTGTACGATTCCTCGATGGGAGGCGGAGAGCCACGCTGCGAGGGATGCTGCGCGCGCACGCCAGCCTGGAGTCAACATCCAAGCAGGCTCTTCGTCGAGTGGTATTCGAGTTCGGAGGAGACGGCTGAGTGACGACGCGTCAGTGCCACAGCGAAAAAAAGCGCGTTCAGGCGGAGAGGGATGGCTCACAGGTGGGTAGTGCTCTTCTGTTTATCCCTCATGTGCTGAAACACGTACAGGACTTTGCACCTTCTGAGTTTCCAGTGGACATGGTCAACCATTCACCGTCCCCCACACGCAACTTTCAAGAACTCCCGATGCCTCCGGCCATCGACGACTCCGCGCTGGCCCTACAATCAGGCCTCTACGACGACCCCTACGACCTGCACGAAGCACAAATCCTTCTTGTTGATCGAGACGCCCCACCACCACTTGCTCCAGATCCTGAAGATTCGGACGACGACCTGGACACTTACGATACCAACACTTACGACGATGTACCTTTACATGTGATGGATCCCCCCCGCCCTCCTTCTGATATTCTGGAAGCTGCTCACAGCTCGTGGTATATCCGTTTACTTCTAGTTGTTACCGCTTTCCTACACACCGAATACCATCTCCCGTTTCGTGGCTGCGCCATCCTCCTTTTCGCTCTCCGTACAATATTTGTCGCTCTCTCCCTCATCCCACAAGATGATCCTATGCCTGTCACGCTAACAACCACGTTTAAATCCTTAGATATGGATGACCGCTTTCAGATTCTCATTGCATGTCCGAAGTGCCTTCACCTCCACGCATCTGATACGACAACCGACAGGCAATGCGCAAAGTGCGAGGAGCCCCTCTTCAACAAGCCCGTGCCAACATGGTTTGGACTCTGCAGTGGCCAGCCCCCACCTGCTCCGCCCCCCAAACTATCCGTACCTTACCAGAGCCTCAGTTCTATGCTCACCGAGCTACTGTCGCGCCCCGGAATGGAGGAGCAGATGGACACTTGGAAGGTTCGCGATCGTAGGGACGGCATCCTCAACGACATAATGGACGGCGCTATCTGGAAGGATCTGCAGGGCCCGAACGGCGAAAAGTTCTTTCCGTCGGACAAAAACAACGAGCTACGCATTGGAGGAACTCTCGCTGCTGGATTGGTATGACTTTCTCCGTTTTTGTCTCTTCATCCTTCTGACCACATTCCACAGGTTCTGTGCCCACACGAGTCCCTACGCGCCGTCGCACTCGAGCAGGTGTCTTTTCGTTCTGCGTTTCGAACCTGCCCGAAGCGATCCGGTGTGTTTTTGCGCTGGTCCGTTCAAGTACAATGCTGACCGTGATGCTTAGGTATGAACCCAAAAACTTGCTGGTCGGGATGATGACGCCAGGGCCGACTGAGCCCACGGCCGAGCAACTACAGGAATTCCTCGCTCTCCTTGTCAACGAGCTCATCCGGCTTTACGAACACGGCATCGTCATCTGCACACCTAAACACCCAGATGGTAAGTGAGCCGTATCTTACGATGTGTCTAGCACTAATCATACATCAGGTATCCTCGTGTGATTTGCTCTTATTGGCATTGTCTGCGATCATCCCGCTATGTGCAAAATGGGTGGATTTCCTGACCATCGTCACGAGAACGCACCCTGTCCAAAGTGCACCACAACACGTGCGGACATGTACAGCGATGAAGCCCTTCGCGGCGGTGGGTCTGGTCTGTTCTTACTCGCATAAAATATTGATGATCCATTTTCAGAGTGGCCACTGTCGAGACGGGCAATCACACAATGAACATGCGGAAGAGTGGCTGCAACTCACCAACAAGAAAGAACGCAAGGCGTACTTCGACAAGCATGGTGCCCGCTGGACGGAATTCTCCCGGCTTCGATACTTCGACGTCGTTCGGATGACGGTAATCGATCCCATGCACAACCTCCTGCTCGGTATGTGCAACTCTCTTTCTGGTGGCCACCGCGTTAACGTATGGACCTGAGCAGGCCTCGTGAAGAACCAATGGTACAGCAGCTGGATTCTACAAGGATCCCTCCGCACTACAACCGAGGCCGGTACCAAGCGCGAACTAGCGATGATACACGAGTTCCTTGACTCCGTAAGCTGATATCCCCTTATTTTGACACCAACCTTGCCTTACCGGTGCAGCTAGAAGTTCCATCGTGGTTAGGCCGCCTACCGCTTCGTGTGGGAGATCCTGCGGGTGGCTCACTTGGGGCGGATGAGTACAAGATGCTCATTACGACGCCCGCCGCTATGCTGGTAAGTACATATAACATATCTCTTCAAGCCTTCTCTCACCGTGTCGTGCGCACACTACACTACAGCTACCCTTCATATGGGATAGCTTTCTCCCCTCCGCAACCCAAGAGTACGAAGTAGCGAAGGCTAAGTTCGATTCAAATGTGCTCGTTGCCCCCATCGACGCCGAGCTGGTAATTTTAGAAGCAGATCCAGCCAGCGAAACACATGCAACCATCGGTCGCAGTACTGCAACGCTCGAGCCCACACCCAACCCCCAAAGGAAGAGTCAAAAAGGGAAGGAGAAGGCGGTTGCGGCGACAGGTGGCGTTGCGGGGGTAAAGAACAAGAGCAAAAAGGGGAAGGGGAATAAGGCGACGACCGTGCCCAAGTCACCAACGCGGCGCATCCATCCTGATGAGACAAGGCTCACGTTGCTGCTCGCAGCGGCGATCAAGGTCCTTCTCGCTTTCTCTCACACCGAGGAAAGTCTCCAGCGTGGCGAGGCATTACTTACAGAGTACTTGCTGCTCTATAAGCAGGTCTGTCACCGTCCGTGTCATCGTTGTGGGCTGACTCGAATGTATCCAGGTTCATGGGCAGGATAAAATGAAACCTAACCACCACTTCTCAACCCACACCGGCGACCACATCCGTGACTACGGTCCTGTCCCCGGATTTTGGGCATTCCTGTCTGAGCGACTCAACAAGATCTTGAAGAGCTTCAACCTCAACAACTGGAGTGGCGGGCAGATGGAGATCACGATGATGCGCTCAATAGCGCGGGATGTTCGCCTCAAGGATTTGGTACATTTTCCATCCCTCATCGAGAATCCGTTATCTAACCATGCATAGATCGTCGCTTTGTCGCAGTCCGACAACGACACATCTGCCACAGTCGCAACCCGACTTCTTGGCCTCTCATCCAACATGGAAGTACGCGGTACTGTCCAAGATTTGGCGCACAACCCTGGTGTTGTCGAAGATCGTACGTTGATTACAATTCAATGTTGATCCCACCAGCTACTAACTACTTGATCCTAGTTCTATCTGTTCTTCCCCTGCAGCCAGGTCCGCCTGTTCGAAAGCAGTCGGAGTCGTTGTCTGTCCGCGCGCAACGCGGGTTATATACCATGTACAACAAATCCCTCAAACAGGTCTGGTGGCCAACGGAACGCTTCAAGCCACGTTTTGCCCCATTTCTAACCACCCAGGCCCATTTTCTCCGTTATGTCATCCTTGATGGTCGAAGAATAACATCTGTCGCAGAATCACAGAGTCAGGCGCACCAGGCTGCATCGTCATTGGTCAAGATCGTGCTGGACGGTTGCGTGCAGGTAGGCGAGGTCCGCCGCCTCTTCCAGCATGCTCAATCAAGCCTTGACTTCAATGCTGCGGTCTACGCTGAAGTGGCGTGGATGGTTCCCGAAGCATCGCCGCTTCAGCCAAACCCATGGAATGAATTGTGGGTATCTTGTTCAATCTCATCTATCTCATATCTAATGGGTGTGTGTTGCACAAGCCCCGAGCTGCAGGTCGAGTTCTGGGCCTACGGAAAGTATCTCGATGATACTGTACCGGATGCCCCCGCATCAGTTATCTCCGTGTCGAGCATCCGATGTCAGTTAGCGCGAGGCATTATTTGCACACCCAAAGGCGAAGTCTGGGTAACAACAACTTTGCAACGGGTACGGATTCATTGTTGACTACTAGATCCTTTCGTGACTTTGGTGGTAGCATTCCAGGTTCATGGCGATTCCCATCTCAGACAGCACGGTATGTGTATAACTGTACATATCAAACTTATCTAACACGAACACTCTACAAGGCATGATATACGACTCGACATCTCCTCGCGCTTGTCTTTATGATCAACCGACGGGGGCCGCGGCAGTTTCGGCTGGCCGTGCATCTTCCTCCTGCCCGATGGCCACCTCGCCGTCCCACCCAGCTGGATTTCCGTAAGCGTAGTAGTCCGTCAATATTGTCTGATACTCATCCCTGTCCTTTACAAGCTCGAACCAGTCCTCGTCAATCGCAATATCGAATGGCGCAACCGTTGGAGGGTTGTCGCTTGCACGGCCAGATCCTCGGACACGAGGCGCGTACTCCGACCGCTGCCGTTGTGTGAGGCCTTCCCAATGTAGCTTCGCTAGTTGATGCAATACATTGGTGACCTGACCTGTGGTGAGTAGCTGCTGTAAGTCTGTTCAGTCCAATCATACTCACCAATTCTGAACGAAAATTCGGTCGGATGATTTCAAAAAACTTGACTTTCTCTAGGACCTCGGGCGGCTGGAGGGCACCATATGTATGGGTCGCCATCTCGTTTTTCCACTCCGTGAATGCAGGCTCATCAGCAGGTATCTGTCCCTCAGCGCACGAGGCCTCATCCGACATCATCTCGGGGGTGACAAAGGCAGTTGGATCAGGTTTCTCGCGATACAAGGCGCGATAAGCAGGCACAGCGGACATGATATGCTTCGCTTTCTGCGTGAATGTCAGTACGTCATTGACCATATACGTGAGCCTGGCCTTACTAGCTTGGACCGCAGCACTTGTCGCGACTTTTGCGACGCAAACTGTTCCCTTCGGCTCCGCTCCTCATCTTGTTGGCTTCGAAACTCTCGCCTGAATCCGTCAAACGTGTTCTTGGCAAGAACGACCACCGTTGAATGATCCACACGGAATGAGGGATCGACAGCCCAGGACGGTCTGCTTTTTGCGCAGTCAAGCTAAGTACAGCGTAAGTCCTCCGCGCAATCGCGACACGATACTCACGAAAATTACTTGCCTTCAGGTCTTGCATGACAACATCACCAATCCTCTCAAAGATCTCGCGGTTCACCTTTGCCTTCACACCCTCATTGAAGTCCAGTGTATAAAATACCTGATCCAGATTGTCAGGATTTTTGCGTATATCCATGTTGAGCGTCCAGATGGGCCACTTTGCCCCCTGTGGGACTCCGGTGAGGTCTCGATACTGTGATCTGACATGGGCCTAACGCGTAGTCAGTAGATGCGCACATGACCGGGATCAAGACCGGGATCAAGATGCCACCTACTAGAATATCCAGGCGTGCGCGGTTTTGCCCCGAGCTCAGCTCTTTGACACCTGTTCGTGCAATGTCCACCAGAGATTCCATACAATGTGAGGCATTGACAAGTTGCCGCCCGTGATCGTGCATCGTAGGATCTTCCTTCTTCTTCATGATTTGTCTCTTCTCACGAGCAGCACGTTGACGACCAGACTCGGTGCGATGAAGACTACCTGTGTCATGTGCAGGTGAGCCATCCCGACGCGTGGTTCGTCCCCTCTGATGACTTTGTTCTGCAGGTACCTCTTGATTGGAGCGTGATGGGCGAGCAGGATGGCCAAGCAGCAGAGGATCAAGGTCGTGCTCGAACGAGGCAGATATATGCGATGCCTGGCGGGTGTTCGAGGGATGGGAGCTGGATGGCGCCGGTCTAGGAGCTAATGTTGGTTGGCCACGGGAACGGGAACGGGCACGGCGGTGGGAACGGGAGCGGGAACGAGAACGGGAGGGTGTACGGGAATAGGGATGAGCACGAGACGGCGAGTGCGAGCGAGACCGGGACCGAGAACCAGGTGAGCGAGAACGTCTCCTTCGTCGTTTCTTTGGATAGTCTTCCAATCTGCTCCTTCCAGCCTTTCGGCGTTGCCCCCGACCATCTTCTGCTTCCCTATCGTGTCCTCGTAGCTGCGGATACGGGTCCTCGGGAGGTGCGTCCGATCCATACCTCGCTATATGCGCCTTTTCTGTCGCTGACTTCCGCACGCTCTCGCTTAGCTGTGGCCACAAAGCCTGCAGGATGGGGTCCGCATCGTGGGGAGGGTCGGGATAGCTGGTAGGCACCATGGTAGCGAGAGAGTGCGAGTGCTGCAGTGGGAGGGCAAAGTATAGATACAATGAAATATATTCAATTAACTGTGATTTATGCCTGTCAACGGCCGCACAAACCCGGACGGCGGACATCCATATTCGATTAGAAGCGGGGGCCTAGCTACACCTACACCGAGCTGTTCTGGGCTACCCCGCGCTACTCTGAGCTGCTCCGCTATTGAACATTTAGCTGCACGCAGCCACTCCGGTTCCGTACATCCCACCATTCAGTACCAAACCAAGTCCACCGGTCGGAGCCACGTTGACCCTCACGGACGTCGGAGTAGGTGGGTGTCCAACACCCGATCTCCCGCCTTCCCCGACCTAACCAGAATCAGAGTCGCGGGTCCTTGAACGCAGTGAATGCGGATGCGAAAGGACGACGCGTCGCGCAGAGATGGTCTGTCGGAGATTAGTCCCACGGTTATGTCACGTGGGGGTGCGAGCCCATGTTGACGAGACAAGTCTGCGGCATAGTTCAAGTCGAACTTAAAGCTTGAAGCTTGAAGCTTGAAGTCGGATTCAGATTCAGTAATAGCTACATCGAGAATACAACATGATACGGAAGTAAACGGAGGGTACACCGACCTGCAAGAGAATGCAAGAGATTTGGGAAGCGGGTACGACGCCACAAGGCTCGATTCGGTGCTACAATTCCGGGCCGAAACCTTGTCGGGGTTACAAGAGCTACAAGTTATCGGCACTTTTGCTGATGCACTCGTTCACACCATCGTCGCCTTTGACGGGCTATACATTCCCTCCTTTCCTCTTCTAATAGACAGAAATGGCTTCGAAGTCGACAAACAAAGCCCCGCACTTTACAATCGAGCAGGTCATCCGCCCGAACATCCTCGCTCTCCACCCCTACCGATGCGCCCGTGATGACTACTCGGAGGGCATCCTCCTCGACGCGAACGAGAACGCCTTCGGGCACTCCATCACCTCGCCTACACAACAGGCCTCAGACGCAGGAGACCTGGACCAGTTCCTCGCGCTCGACCTGAATCGCTATCCAGACCCCTCGCACCCCGCTATCAAGTCCCGCCTCGCGGAGATGCGCGGCCTACCAGACACATCGTATGTCTTCTTGGGCGTAGGATCGGACGAGGTCATCGACCTCCTCATGCGCGTGTGCGTCGCGCCCGCGCGGGAGAAAATCCTCACCTGTCCGCCGACGTATGGAATGTATGCGGTGTGTGCGCAGGTGAACGACGTCGAGGTCGTCAAGATACCGCTGGAGCTGTCGGGCGTGCAGGGCGAGGGTGGCGAACACGGGAGGTTTAGCGTGCGCGTCGACGAGGTACGTTGTCTCTGCTTCCCAGGATTGTCGTGGGATTGACCTCGTAGAGTAGGTGAAGAAGGCGCTGGCGGAGGACCCGGCGATCAAGCTCGTCTTCCTCTGCTCGCCCGGAAACCCAACAGGAACCCTCGTCTCCCTCTCTGCCGTCCGCGCCATCCTCGAATTCGAGCCGTTCAAGGGCGTCGTCGTCGTCGACGAGGCCTACATCGACTTCTCAGAACCAGGCTCCAGCGCGGCGTCCCTCGTGGCGGAGTACCCCAATCTCTGCGTCATGCAAACGCTCAGCAAGAGCTTCGGTCTCGCCGCGATACGGTACATCTCTCACTCATCACGGGCGCTTCATCTTCTGAACAATGTTTGGTGTACGGTAGATTGGGCATCGCGCTCGCACAACCGCCGCTCATCCAGATCCTGTCGAACACCAAGGCTCCCTACAACATTTCCTCTCCCACCGCGCTCCTCGCTACACAAGCCCTCTCCTCCACGTCCCTCACGACCATGTCCGAGAAGCTCCGCACCGTCCTCCTCCAGCGCACCGCACTACTCCAGTCCCTCGGCTCACTCGCCCCTCTCGGTCTCGGCGCCCCCATCGGCGCGCTCGATGCCAACTTCCTCATGATACCTGTGTTGGAACGGGTCGGCTCGGAGAAGCCGGACAATGCGCGCGCGCAGAAAGTGTACAAGACGCTTGCGGAGGAGGAGGGCGTGGTGGTGCGGTACCGTGGGGGTGAGATGGGATGTGAGGGGTGTTTGAGGATCACGGTGGGGACGGAGGAGGAGAATAAGGTGGTGGTGGAAAAGATGAGGAAGGTGCTCGAGGTGCTGTAGGAGGGAACGTGGTGAGGATAAGTGAGTAATCTTCGCCCTGTGGAGACATGAAGACGTTGACACCAATACAGTACGTCCGGAAGGCAGAGAGCTGCCGACAACCTTGTCCATCATCTGCTTCGGTTTCACGATCTCTAGTCGTACGCACCAGCACGCCCTTCCTTACGGGATGTATTATTGGATCTATCGAAGAATTTTTATTCCCCTGGAAGCTCATCTGTGATACACCCAGCCTTCTCCGCAGAAGTGTCGGTTTGTGCTTGTCGACGATATGGAAATGCGCAACAAGCTCTGGAAACAGTGGAAACACCCTCGCAGCCGTCCCTACCTCCCGTCGCGCGTCACCAGGTAGGACATACATTCGCAGGACAGCTATTCTTGCCTTATATTTCGCTTTCCCATTCTACGACTTCCTCGTCCGAGTCAATGGAGGACGTACTCCTCCTCCGGCGACATGTATAAACAGGCTCCGTACGAACTGCGCCTGAAATAGCTCCATCTCTACTTCGATTGGGCTGTTCTAGCCCTAATATCATCCGCCGCAGCAGTGTTCATTTCCTTGGCGTGCTCGTACGGGCTCTCCGTTGTGGTATGACCTAGCGATTTCCGCAGCTTAGTACCCAGTCACCACCCCAGCTCACATGCTTCACACATAGGTGCGCCTGATTTATCAAAGCGATATATCTGTCCCTTCTGAAATGAAACTCTCAGGTCGAGATATCTATGGGGAATGCTCGGGCAGAGAGCTGGTACTTACCCAGATTCCAAAATCATCCATGTAAATATGCACTTGTGCACATTTGACTGGAGTCTCCTCCCGCCGTGACGCGTGACCGGTGACCGACGACCCGTCGGCTAGAAGTTTGTGCTTGACCAGACGGGTTTACTTACCCCTAATCCTGGACGAACAGCTGAGCGATCATGGCAGAATCGAACACCCCGAACAACGTCACTACTACATCTACTCGTACTACTCTGTCTAGGCATGGCCCCATCCTCTCAAGCCGATCCCGCGATAAGGAGTTCGACATCTTTATTTTCTGGTCTACATCACGCTACGCCACGTTGGTAGGAGGTAAGAAGGGAAAATGTCTTATTCTTCGGCACCCACTGACACCAGTGCATTTTCAGCCATAAACTCAACTCTGAACGACCCGGGCATCAGCGTTAAGCAAGTGAAGGCGTGGCTCCGCATTTTGCAGCCAGACCTTAAGAGGCTTCCTGATTTCCGGATATATCCCGCCGCGGTCACGAGGTTACCTCCTGGCTCTTGTACGGTGGAGCCCAAGGAAAAAGCGGATCCGATACCCTCGGAGAATATCATTCTACCTGGGTCTTACTGCTGCATAGTCGAAGGTGTGTGCCGGTCCCGTATAAAATATATCCACGTTAACGTCGTCGCTCAGGTGCAACATCATACAGAAACCCACTTGTTCCGTATTTGAGGAACAGGGGCTCTTTCACAGTATTGAAAAGGACCTTAGAAAGGAGGCCTGAAAAGAACAGTCATAACCTAAGTTTTGTACGTCCTCTCGCTCGATACCCGTCTGGGTTTGATAATTTGATACCTCGACCCTGTAGTATAACCTTCCCGAATATATCCAGGAGGTCGTGCATGGAAACCAGTGTTTCTTGACTGGGCGCACTAGCTCTACAAGCCTGAGCATCCACTGGTTATTCCCACCCATATGGGCGACTAAGGTAAAGCATACTATTGCCATGGTAGTTCCACACTCTCTTAGCTCATTGACTCTATGAACTGTGTCTCAGCTCCCCGCTGACACCGTGCCATATCTTCCTGCAGAACATTTCATTGTGCCCAACAACGCAGCCATGATGACCGAGAGGGTCGCGAAGCTGATGCATGACAATGCCTTTGGCATTGATGTCAGTGTGAGTCCAGAGTTGACTATATTTTTTGTTTCGCTAAGAGACTCTCCAAGGAGGGATACCGTTTCGTTGCGTTCGATAAAGACATCTCTGGACTGAAAGACGAGCTTCGACCCGAGATCTTATCCGCCCTCGGCCAGAAAGATCCATCCCTGACCGAGTTTCTTCACTATCATTTTCTATGGTGCCTTTTGGCACACTTCATAGGCGAAGATATGAAGGATGAGTTTCCCGTCGGGGAGATATCAGCTCTTTACAGATGCATCGAACTCCACGAGGTGGACTCGCATGAACTGGCTGCACTGAAGCAAAAACCTGTCTGGCAAACACCCGCTGGTATGGAGGTTTGGGACAGTATTCTGGCGAATTACTATGGCGATGGGGCGAGCGAAGAGGAAGATGATATTGATACGACGAACGAAGAGGACTCAGACTCAGACTCGGAGTGATTTGGGAAGGGGGGGCAAGCTGTCGTCGTCGAATGTTCGTTGAGAATTGTACTACTTAGTGGGTGTGAATTTACAAATTCTTTCAATCTCCAGACCGTGGCAAACTATCGGTGTCCCTTTTCTCGTGTTCCTCGTCCTTCAATTGCTCTGCAACTTCGTCGTCCGCCGATTCTGTGCCCCCCGCCATATCAAGATTGATAACGATGGCAATACTATCTTATCAGCGGTTTTTTCGGGTAAACCATTCGGATATCGTATACCTCCTTCCGCTCGCTCCTACCTCTATAAATTAATCCTTACCCATTGCGAGGTTCTCCTCCACAACAATCCTAGGAATGGCCTCAAAAGTGAGAAGGTCATCCGCCCGAACATCATCTCAGCTCTCCACCCTTACCGCCGCGACGATTACTCTGAAGGCTCCTCCTCGACGCGAACGAGAACGCCTTCGGGCACTCCATCACCTCGCTTACACAACAAACCTCAGGCGCAGGAGATCCGGACCAGTTCCTCCCGCTCAGCCTGAACCGCTATCCAGATCCCTCGCACCCCGCTATCAAGTCCCGCCTCGCGGAGATGCGCGGTCTACCAGACACATCGTATGTGTTCTTGGGCGTAGGCTCCGCTGAGGTCATTGACCTCCTCATGCGCGTGTGCGTCGCGCCCGCGCGGGAGAAGATCCTCATCTGTCCGCCGATGTACGGGATGTACTCGACCACTCGGTGTGTATGTAGGTGAACGACGTTGAGGTCGTATACCGCTGGAGCTGTCGGGCGCGCAGGGCGAGGATGGCGAACACGGGAGGTTTAGCGTGCACGTCGACGAGGTACGTTGTCTCTACTTCCTAGAATTATCGTCGGATTGACCGCGACGGCGTCGAGCAGGTGAAGAAGGCGTTGGCGGGGGACTAGGCGATCAAGCCCGTCTTCCTCTATTCGCCCGGAAACCCAACAGGAACCCTCGTCTCCCTCTCTGCCGTCCGCGCCATCCTCGAGTTCGAGCCGTTCCTGGGCGTCGTCGTCGTCGTCGACGACGAGGCCTACATCGACTTCTCAGAACCAGGTTCGAGCGCGGCGTCCCTCGTGGCGGAGCACCCCAATCTTTGCGTCATGCAAACGCTCAACAAGAGTTCGGGCTCGCCGCAATACGGTACATCTCTCACTCACCACCGGTGCTTCATATCCTGAACAATATTCGATGTACGGTAGATTGGGCATCGCGCTTGCACAACCGCCGCTCATCCAGATCCTGTCGAACACCAAGGCGCCCTACAATATTTCCTCCCCCACCGCGCTCCTCGCCACCCAAGCCCTCTCCCCCACACCCCTCACGACCATGTCCGAGAAGCTCCGCATCGTCCTTCTCCAGCGCACCGCACTCCTCCAGTCCCTCGGCGCACTTGCCCCTCTCGGTCTCGGTGCCCCATCGGCGCGCTCGATGCCAACTTCCTCATGATACCTGTGTTGGAATGGGACGGCTCTGGGAAGCCGTACAATGCGCGCGCGCAGAAGGTGTATAAGACGCTTGCGGAGGAGGGCGTGGTAGCCCTAATATCATTCGCTGCCGCAGTGCTCGCTTCCTTGACGTACTCGTACTCGCTCTCCCGGTGACCCCGGTGATCATTTAGATATGAATCGGCAAACTCCTCCAGATATAAAGTGCAAGCTCCTAGTACACCTAGTAGGGGTCGATCACGGATCGTTCCTTCCACTCACCCTAATCCAACGTCGACTGCGACTTCCATATCACTATCTCGTACCTAAAGGCTACACGATGCTGGGCTCAGCCAGTTTCAACACCATGTCTACCTATGGTTACATCCTTTCGAATCATTCTCGCGAACATGGATTCGATACCTTTGTTTTCTGGCCGTGTAGTCCCGCTACACTGGCAGTAGGTAATTATCAACCGGGTCTACTTATTCTCTGATTCTCGCTGATGTTTCTTACAAGGGATCAATTCAAATTTGAACTCCCCTCCCATTAGCGCAGGACAAGTGAAGAGATGGCTTCGTCTTGTAGACCCCCACTTTGGGGTTAAAGGGGAGGATTTTATGATATATCCCGCCGAGTTGAAACAGTCATTAGGCGCATCCATCCTTGCAAACCCGATTGAAGGCTCGGAAGCGCTCAACCTAACAGACGCCCTAGAGAGTACGAAGAGCTATTGCTGTGTTTTGAAAGGTATGTCCCGTGAAACACTGGTTTCGTTGACGTCATGTCTTGACGGGTACAGATGCCAAGAGGTATAGGGGCCCATGGGGTCATCAGAGAAGGGAGCCCTCCTTTCAGATGCTGAAGAAACACACAGAGATGTCTAGAGAACCTCTCCGGATTGACAATATGGTGAAACTTGTGCGTCAGCTATATGCTATCTTCGCGCCGTGCCAATATTCTGACACACGGATCTGATAGTATACCATTCCGGAGTCAATCCAGAAGGACGTGCAAACGCGTGACGGTGATCGTTGTTTCTTGACCATGGAGACTCCTGCAAGCGTACACTGGATCTTTCCGCCGGTATGGGGACTGTCCCAGGACGTGAGACACATCCGCATATTCTCCAGCTCAGCGTTCATATCAGGCTGATGACTGTCTACTCTCTACTAGCTTGACGATCCCACCTGTGTGGAACAAACTATCAAGGAACAAGACTTGTGGTTATCCGGCAACGCAGCCATGATGAGCGAGAGGGTGGCGAAATTGATGCATGAGAATGCATTCGGCATCGACGTCGACGTGAGTCTGCGACAGTCCTTGTTTTGCACAAGAGTCTGATATATCATTCATTGAAGGACGGATTTCGCTTCATTGCGTTCGACCCCCTGTCAAAGAACTTAAGGGAAGAGCTCAACCTCAAAGAAGACAGCCTCAAATTTCTCGGTCAGAAGGGCGCTCCCTTCGTCGGTTTTCTCCGCGAGCATTTCCGGTGGTGCCTCACCGTACGCTTCCTGGGCCAAGATATCGAAGAGCAGTTCTCGTACCGGACAACAGATGTTTTGAAAGACGCCATCCAAGAAAACGATCAGGTTACATTGGATGCCCTGAAGCCATTATTACACTGGAAGACACCCGCTGGTGAGGAACTTTGGAATCATATGCAGAGGACGTATGGCACAGGTGCAACACAGGGGTGAAGGGTATGATTGCTGAGGGAGTCAAACGGCGGTGACCGGTAGCCTGCACTACCTCACAGCCACAGCCAATTTCTAGTAAATCCAAACATGAACCCCACGAATGTACGAGTGGTATGATCCGTCAGAATGCATATTTACGAGTTGTAATGCTTTCATGAGCATGCTGCGTCGGAGGCAGCATGGGTAAGTAATGCTTAATGCATCCGCGTCAGAGGTCAATTAACGGGCTCGGATTCATGACATATTTCATATTTGAACATCGAAAGTCAGCTATACCGCCTATACGAGGGTCAAAGTCGACGAGAACTGCTAGATCATATGACTTTCATGAACACGGACCGACTTCGATTCTTTGCTCCGCGCTCACTCCTGCACGTTGCACTCCTGCACTCTCCCTCCGCTCTCCTCCTCCTCCCCACGTCCACAAATCACTCCTCACCGACACCAAATCTCAATATATGGACCCTCGATCAACGGCGATCTCAGTCGACGTTAACATGGGGCTACACTGCGCGCACCATCTCGACCTTCGCAAAACAGTTCCTTTGAGATGATGGAGTCGGAGTTGTTGCCACCACCTGGGATGTACGCGGTGTACGACGCGAGGTCGTCAAAGTAGCTGTCGGGCGCGCAGGATGAGGGAGGCTTAGCATGCGCGTCGACGAGGTACGTTGTCTCTGCTTCCCAGGATTGTCGTCGGATTGACCTCGTAGAGTAGGTGAGAAGGCGTTGGCGTAGGACCGGGCGATCAAGCTCGTCTTCCTCTGCTCGCCCGGAAACCCAACAGGAACCCTCGTCTCCCTCTCTGCAGTCCGCGCCATCCTCGAATTCGAGCCGTTCAAGGGCGTCGTCGTCGTCGACGAGGCCTACATCGACTTCTCGGAACCAGGCGCGAGCGCGGCGTCCCTCGTGGCGGAGCACCCCAATCTTTGCGTCATGCAAACGCTCAACAAGAGCTTCGGTCTCGCCGCAATACGGTACTTCTCTCACTCACCATCGGTGCTTCATATCCTGAACCATATTCGATGTACGGTAGACTGGGCATCGCGCTCGCACAATCGCCGCTCATCCAGATCCTGTCGAACACCAAGGCGCCCTACAACATTTCCTCTCCCACCGCGCTCCTCGCCACCCAAGCCCTCTCCCCCACATCCCTCACGACCATGTCCGAGAAGCTCCGCATCGTCCTTCTCCAGCGCACCGCACTCCTCCAGTCCCTCGGCTCACTCGCCCTCTCGGTCTCGGCGCCCCCATCGGCGCGCTCGATGCCAACTTCCTCGTGGTACCCAGCCGGACAATGCGCGCGCGCAGAAGGTGTACAAGACGCTTGCGGAGGAGGGCGTGGTGGTGCGGTATCGTGGGGGTGAGATGGGATGTGAGGGGTGTTTGAGGATCACGGTGGGGACGGAGGAGGAGAATAAGGTGGTGGTGGAAAAGATGAGGAAGGTGCTTGAGGTGCTGTAGGAGGAATAGCGTGAGGATAAGTGTCTTCTCCTTTGTGAAGGTATGAAGGACGCTGATGGCAATCTTGAATAAGGGAATTCAACAAGCAACCGACCGAACGGAGGGGCAGATATGACCCGATTGTATCGACTAGTCACGATTTACTGCACACTTCTCCAAGATTGCAAACACGGAGTTCACTTATAGTCTGTGCCACCAGGACATCTCATTATTACTCCTCGCGACGACGTCGGCATTTCCTTGTTTCTGTCTCTACTGACTAGCTAGAGCACTTAGAAGCATAGTACCATTTTGTCGGTTCTGACAGTATGTACTTACCTCCTCACGCCTGTATGCAGCATCGCGTTTAGGCGTCGCGCGACGTCCACGTGCCAGTGCCTCGAGTCGTATGCACCGCGGGCGGAAGTCCATTTTTTCGGAGTCGAAATGCATTCGAAACGAGCGACGAAAGTACAAATACCAATCGTGTTTTTACCTGGACAAAACACATTCCAAACATGTCCTCTCAGGCACATGTTCCTGCCTCATGTACCCTTCCAAAACTAGAAATTTCCGCCACGAGCAGTGATTGATCTGAAATTAGAAGCTTCAGGGCAATTTTTGGCGGATCTTTTCCTAATCGAAACTGATTCTCCTTGGGGAACCGGTTTCTAACTGCTTAATTTAGGGAGAATATGGTCCTAAAAGGCTTTATTTCGAACTCATAGCTGCCCATGGCGGAAACCTCAAGTTTTAGGAGGGTACACGAGGCAGGAACATGTGCCTGAAAGGACATGTTTGGAATGTGTTTTGTCCAGGTAAAAACACAATTGGTATTTGTACTTTCGTCGCCCATTTCGAATACGTTTCGACTCCGAAAAAATGGACTTCCGCCCGCGGTGATGTTCAATGACAAACCCGTGCCCATATGCACAGTCATCTTACGAGTCGCCAGCGAACCTACTACCCACCTCATTACATTGTGATTCCGAACCTGGGACCTTCACTGTGAGACTACGGAATGCCAGAACCGGCCAGCGACTCTCTATCCACATATGGGCACATCCCTTCAACCCATTCTCGCGATGAAGGATTCGATACATTTGTTTTCTGGCCTTCGGATCCCGCCATATTGGTAGGAGGTACAGTATAGCTTAAACTTCTTATCTTTTGACCTTCAAGACTGACGATTCTTCCAAGGGCTCAATTCAAAGCTACACAACGCTCCCGTCAGCGTGGAGAAAGTGAAGAGGTGGATCCGCCTAATCAGCCCTGACTTTGGACAAAAGGGGGTTGATTTCGATATATTTCCTGCGGCGTTGGAACAGATAGCTACCGGGAGTATCTTAGTGTACCCAACCCAAGGGAATACTACAAGGCTTGCGTTGACCGATGATCTCGAAGTCAACAAGAGTTATTGTTGTGCTATGGTCGGCACAGTAACAGGTATGTTTCGCGATATGCTCTCAGGCTTCAGGTGAGATTACGCTCCTCACACCGCCTCGGTCTAGATGCTGGGGAATATACGGGCCCAATTTGGAGGCCTTGGAACCCGTGGCAGAAGCGACAACACTCCTTCGAGTCGTTGAAAGTAACGGAGGAGGCAGATCCTGAATCGGGCGTGAAGCTCGAGTTTGTGCGTCATATTTGCCCTTCAATCTGCCACAGATTCTCACATCTTGATTGAATACTTAGTATAACATTCCGGAGGAGCTTCAGAACGATGTGCTAGAACGTGATGGCGACAATTGCTTCCTGACCGGCGAGAGTCCCGCAAGCATCCATTGGATTTTCCCACCGACTTGGGTGCCCAAAGTGAGATACCTATCTGCATCACGTTCAGCTGGAGATTTAGATGTTGATGGTTGATCACTTCCGAACACATATGTAGCTTCACGACATCAAACGGCTATGGGACAGCTTTTGCTTGCCCGGCAACGCGGCCATGATGAGCAAGACGGTGGCGACATCGATGCATGACAATGCCTTCGGCATCGACGTCGATGTGAGTCTGAATCTGTCCTTCTTTCACGCATTTCTGACATCGTACTCGAGGACGGATTCCGCTTCGTCACGTTCGATCCCCTCCAGGGAAACCTGAGGGAGATGCTCGGCCTCCCCGAATGCCTGGAATTCCTCGGCCAAAGGGACCCGTCCTTGGTCACCTTTCTCCGCGAGCATTTCCGATGGTGCCTTATGGTGCACTTCTTCGGCGAGAATATTGAAGCGGAATTCAGTCGTGGGCACACAGACGCTTTGAAAGAGGCCATGAGATCTCACGATGATGAAGCGTTGAAGGAGCTTAAGCAGAGGGACCTCTGGCAGACACCCGCTGGAAAGGAGATATGGAATCGTATGTCGGCGAAGTATGGTACGAAGATAGAAAGGGGATGATTTTGGACAAAGGTGAATGTCCCTAGTTGGTAGCAAACATGTCAATCTTTAATCTTCTCTGTGAATGTACGGCTGGCCTTGCATATGCGCTGACTATTGGGAGACTGTTCGCCATGCAGTGTCGCCCATAGCTCGGGTACGTCAAGAACAATACGAAGGGACTATCATTACGCACCGGGTTCGCCGCCGCACTTCCACGCGCTGGACGCGCTCAAAGGCGTTGTGTGGGTCGTCATGTGGAAGATCATAAACAACCCGAACCGTTCCGATGTGGAGGCGATGTGGGGTGGCTATCTCTCCTCTCCCGACAGGCCACCGACGATGCACGCGTGCAAAGCATCCATTATCCAGCTGGTTCGCTGATGGGCCGAGGCAGAGGGAACGACGGCGCATCTCACCCTTTTTTGCGGCTGCGGTGGATGTCATGAAGATATGGATGACGCTCACCCCTGAAGCCAGGTTGGCAATCGAAAGTGGAGACCAAGTGGAGACGGCGTGCAACTTGAAGGATCGGAAGATGCGCAGAGGATGCTCATCCTGGATTTCTTCGTCAACTGAGGGAGGAGTATGAACCTTGATTAATTGATTCGTACACAGATGTCAAGTACATGCTGCATTATCAGGGGTTGGATTCTGTACCAATGAGCGTGAGTTCGCGGTTATCACGAGATTGTGATGAACAGTACGGTGATGTTTTGGGCCGCAGATGGGGGCGCCAAGGACGAAAGGGGCGAGCGTGGCGAGGGATTGGAGAAGGGTGGTGTGCGAAAAGGACGATACTTATGAAGATTGGAGTTTCTTGGACGTCGTCGCGGGGGCTTGTGCCAGGGTGAGGAGTGCGGTGAGGAGACTCATTAGGAGACTCAAGAATTTAAGTACGTCGGGCCTGGGTTTCTATTCATCAGAACTTGGTCATGTTACATCCACAACATATAACTTGTAGTAGCTTATTTAATCTAAATCATCCTCTGAATCAGTCCTCTTTACATATGTCGCGAGCATAAGCTCCATGATCTCCAAACCGGCGGGTGTTTGCCATTGAGGTTCCTCCTTCATATAACCGACCTCCTCTGAGTCTGCTCCGTATTTTTCTATGATCCCCCTAAGGTCACGTGCCTGTGAAGGGGTGATTTCGCGCTCGATATCGTTACCTTGGAAGTGCAATGCAAGGCACCACAAAAAATGCCATCGAAGAAACATGACAAACGTCGGACCATTTTGGCCAAGGAATGACGCGGATTCGGGGATATGATGCTGTTCCTTCCATTTGGGGGGGAGGGGTTCGAACGCAACTATGCGGAAGCCATCCTTCGTCATGTATAACCTCAGCAAAATACAAACTTCAATAGGGCAGATGCGGACTCACGTCGACATCGATTCCAATTGCATTGTCGTGCATTAGCTTCGCTATGCCCTCGCTCATCACAGCCGCGTTGTCAAGCACGGCCATGTCCTTAAACTCGAGGTGTATTTTACGAAGCTGTGAGAAATGTGAGAACTCGGAAAAGGAACAGTGGTTATGCCTGACCTCGCCCACACAGGACGGCGGGAATATCCAATGCACGTTCACTGGTGGGTCCAAATCGCCTCCAGCACCGAGTCGAGTCAAGAAACACGCGTACGCATCACGAGTTCGTACGTCGCTCTGCAAACGGTCGGTCATAATATCCTGAGTACGAGCAAGGTGTCAGCACTTCTGCTTTCCGGACCAGAGAAATAATGGCATCATCGACGTACGGCACTCAAGTTTTCCTCGTACCTCTTGCGATTCTTCAACGCGTACGCACGTAATCCCGTAAAGGTCCTACATTGGTCTGCATTCCTTAAATCCGTAAAGGGCACTCTCGTTTCTGAGGAATACCGTCAGCCATTCGATACGGGCACCTGTGCAGTCGATTGGGCCAGAATTGTAAACGTACCGCTGGACACGCAACAGTAGGTCCCGGGTAAGAGGGCCTTCTCCGAAGCAACCGGTTCCGAGTCGTCCTTGGCCGTCACCGCACAGCGTCCGGAAGCAAACTGCGTGACCTCTGCGGGATGGATAGCAAAGTCTCGACTTTTGAAGGATCCCGGATACAGCATGCGAAGCCAGCCCTGCGCTTGTTTGACTGTGATACTCTCACTGGGGTCATGCAGCGTCGAGTTTATAGCTAAAAACGGGACAAGTCAGTTGGATGCCGAGCCTATCAACTAGGAGTGTTCCGTCCTTACCTCCTACTAACATGGCGTGGGGTGTGGTGGGACAGAAAATGAAGGTGTCGAAGCTCTTCTTGCGAGACCAGTTCGAGAGGATGTGGCCATGGGTTGTAAGAGAAGACGGGACGGCGTTCTGGGTATCCGAGTTTGACATGTGGCGCGGTCGATAGGTGAAGGCAATGTTAGACGCAACGGGATGATTGCGATGGTCTCGAATACTGTGAGCCAGAGATGTCGATCAGGAGTTGAAATGTGTTCAGCGTACAGGTTTGAGAATGCCACGTCGAAAGTCGTCGGCGTGTGCAAACGTGTTGGTCCCTGTTGGTCCTATCTCCGGAGTCGGGCGCCGACTCCCGAGTCGATGCAGACCAGATGGCTTTCGGACGTTCTCAAGTACTACTTACCGCTCCCACCATTTGTTTGAGTCAGTTCTAGACAAGTTTGCCCTTCTTGTGGGTGAGATTTTGACATGTCATTGTTCCAATTGTTTAGTACGTTCATCTGCAAGCGTCGGGTGATATTGTGTCTCTGGTGTGAGCATGCCCGTCGGTGTAAGTGTAGAGTAAACATAAGTATCATCATACACAGCATCACAGTCCTCGCCTACCACCATCCCCACTTACCTCCATACTCGCTCCTCAGCACCTGATATTTGTATGCCAACCGCGGCCCTGGCCAGATACACCACTGCACATCCGCGACCCGACGTACGACCTGCATCCCAAACAGCGCCCGCTCCCACGTCGTGCCATTAATTCCTCTGTTGAAACCCGTGGGCCTTCCCCCGAAGAACGTCGCGCCCAAGCCGGTGGAGGACAGGTAGAGGAACTGTCGCGGGTGTAGGGTCCAGTGGTGTCAGGTCGGATGAGGAGCGGGAACTAGCCAAAGAGCTTGCGCACCAAGAAAAGAACGCCATATTAACTGGAATGTGGAGGGAAAAGTCCAAGGGGTGCTTCATGACTAGATTGAAGAGCCTGGCCGCACCACTGGGACAACCCAGAGCCTGAGCGACTTCCGAGTACAAGACCGTGAGCACGACTGACATGGCGAAAACAAAGGAAGACGCACCGTGAATAGCCTCGCTTTATACTGCGACCTTGCACGCGGTTTACGATCTATCTTCTCCCTTCTCGACGTCCACGTCCCATTTCCGCACGCAGCCCTACACTGAGTCCTTCAGTCCTAACTTCAACATCTCCCCATCTCCTCTCAAAGTCCGGTCCCCAAATCCCCCAAACCAACTCTCCTCTTCCCACGTCCAGATTTCCACCCTTCTTACTTGCCCATATATTCTCCTCATTCTTCCCACCAGTCCCTATCAGATACGTTCGAAATGCGACCGTCTCCCGGGAACCGCAGCCGCCGGGCCCACTCACGTACGCACGCACGCACGCACGCACCTCTGTTCCTCACCTTGGTCTCTTCCGCTGTACGTATACGTCCCGCATCTTATCTGATACAGTTACGCTGCGCCAATCAGGGGAACGGGGCGTCGCCAAGCGTCGCCACCACACCGCGACGCCGATCTTCCAGCTGCACGCGCGCGTCATATCTCTGGGCAGGGCTTAATTTTCCCTCCCATCCAGTGATCCACTTCGCTCAACCGCTTTCGCCCTTGAGCTCGAGCTTCCAAGCTCGCGGCTCCTATGCAGACCCCACGCTCCACGCTCCGTTTCATGCCGAAATTTGCCAGAACCATACACGGCCGCTCCCCTCTTTTTTCTCCTCTTTTCCCCCTTGTTTTTAGGTCGGGCCACGGATCGCGAAGGCGGAGCCGTTATTTCGGAAGACCTTGAAGCTCCTCGAAGACATCAATTTTTCTCTCCCCGGCGGCAAGCCTGCGCTCGAGACATGGAGCCGATCGCAATTTCACTTCACAGGCCGACACGACTCGGCTGACAGCATGCGACTCCGCGACATTTGTGCCCGTGCTCGTTGGTGTCGTAAGTCAGTGTGGGTACCGACGCCCGACTATGGCATGGCGGAACGGTGCCGCACGGCGCGCGAGCTTCCCTCCTCGCTCGCTCGTCACCTGGCGTACGATT
Source organism: Amylostereum areolatum (assembly GCA_012932865.1). Lineage (NCBI taxonomy): Eukaryota > Fungi > Basidiomycota > Agaricomycetes > Russulales > Stereaceae > Amylostereum > Amylostereum areolatum. The sequence continues at coordinate 875,508 of SAXG01000016.1, read as the reverse complement.
CCACTTCCAAGTCCAACGCGCCCGCCAGGCAGTCTAGCCCAAGACCCGACGCAGAGCTCGCACGCCCCACGTATTGGTACGTCCGAGTCAACTTTCGCTCCGACGGACGGTTTCGTGCCTGCGCGTCGTACGGGGGGGACTCGGCGTTGGCGTGGCGATCACGCACGGCATTGAAAGCCATGCGGGTATGCACTTAGGTCGGGGCGGGAGAAGTGCACCGACTCGACTCGACGTCGCGCGGTCTGTTCGCCGGCCTTGGCCGTGTGTACTTTCCAAGCGTTCCGCACCGCGAGGAGGAGCGAACGGGGCGCGTCGCAGACTGCATTGGACCTCGAACGCCAAGCGCGTAACTTTGTTTCCCCCCCCCCCCCCCCCTCAGACTCCAGAGGGTCGGATGCTACCAAGTTCCAACAATGGGCCGATTATCAGATAACGCTCCCGCCCCTCGACACCAATTTAACCTCGGTGGAACCGTCTCCCCGGACACCGTCCAGGTCCGTCCTTCCCCGCAACCTCACCGGGACCCCCAAACCGCGTCGCCATCATCTTATCAGATACCCCCCCTCAAAACCCCCCTCCTCCAGTTGCGCCCTTCCCACACACACACACACATCGCGAGGCGCCACCGCGAAAGCCGCGAATCCGCCGTTCCTGCTCGAGGACTCCGCCCGTGATACGAGGGCCCGTCTTCGATCTGGCTATGATTCAGACTCGGAGGCTCAAGTGCATCCATCCGTTCCTTGCCCCCCCCTCCCCCCCACGCGATCGCAGGCGCCGCGCTCGCGCGACCCTCGCGCGAGTTTGAGGCCCTCGGTACGCCCATATGGGACCGTGCCCCGTCGGCGGACATTCAGTGCCACTGGTGAGGGCGCGAGGGGAGGGGGTGGGAGATTCAGAGACCCGCTGGACGCCGGCGCCCTGACACTTATTTAATACACCAAACACCTTAGCGACTGTATGATACCGTCCAACATTCATGGTTGCACCCACGCCTGGACCGTCGGGCGCGCCAGCTTATCAGATATACTTACCCCGCACCCCCGTTCCTCCGGATCCTCGAGAGATTGAAGACGCACTGGTATATTGGACGGCGTGCTTCCTGCCCAGCATAGAATGGCTCCGCGCTTCTCCCCATTCAATGGGACAGAACATGCGCTTGCGCTCCTACTTATGTATATATAGGCCCCCGTCATCGTGCAGCGCACCATGTGCTGGACTCCTTATCAGATACGCGTGGTCCTCGCGGAAGCGGCGTCCAGCAAGTCTGTGCTGTATAGAGCGATGGTCGATCGAAGTTTAAAGTCAATGCTGCCGCGCGATCAGGAAGACTGTCGTGACTCGTGGCCAGTCGAGGTTCACGCGTCACGTCCCACGGCGGCGGCAGTGAATGGGGACATGTGCATTTTAAGTTTAGGTGGAGGGGGGGTGCAGCGTAAGGACAAGCGGTGTACCCACTCGGTCTCTTTTTCGTAGGATCGTAAAGTACGCGTGACACCCCCCTCCCCGCAGAGCCCAGACGCGACAGACTCAGAACAAGGAGTGGGGTACAGACGGAGGAGAGAACCCGGACGCATACATCGACCGCAAGCCGCGTAACGCCGACCCCCCGCAATTGCAAAGACGAGGGACGCCGACACAAGCGAACGAGAAGAAAAAAGCCCCCGACGACGTCTCCGACTCACTTGGGCAGCTCCGCGATCTCCCCCGCCTGACTCTGACTCTCCGGCGTCTTCTCGTCCGCCCCGGATGCCTCCGCCTCGTGCCGCGCGCCCGCCGCCTCGCGCTTCTCGCGCCTGCGCGCGCCCGCGCCGCTCTCCCTCCCAAACACGCGCGTGCGGCCCTCCTTCCACTTGAGCCCGACGACGGCGACGACGACGGCGATCCAGTAGAAGACGTACGAGAGCACGGAGCCGACTATATGCGCACGGGCGTCAGCGTCGTCCTCGCGTTCGCGTTCACAGGAAGGGGGGAAGAAAGAGAAAGCGGGAGAGGGGACGCACGGGTGGCGGAGTTGGTCCAGCCGAAGAGGGCGCTGAAGATCGACCAGCCGTCGTTGTCGAAGTTGTTCTCGGGGTTGCAGCAATCGAGGTGCCAGACGTTGCCGCGGACGTCGAACGAGCCGGGCCCGTCCCCGCCCGCGTCGTCGATGTCGGTGCCGAGGAGGTGGTTGAACGCGTTCTCCTGGAAGGCCCAGACGGCCTTGCTGAACAGCCCGGCGCCGATGAGGAGGATGAAGTTGGTCATGACGACGAGGAAGACGGTGAGGGCTGCGTTCACGGCGGGGTCAGCGTTCGGGGTGGCGGAGGGGGAGGAGGGGGAGGAGGAGACGTACTGGAGCGGCTGGCGAAGGCGTAGATGAGGTAACCGCAGATGAGGCCGCAGACGAGGCCGACGATGGCGGCGATCGGGATAGAGGTGGCGGATTGACCGAGGGAGACACCGCCGACGAAGACGACGGCTTCCATGCCCTCGCGCAGGACGGTGATGAACGGCAGGATGAAGAGGGCCCACTTGCCCGAGCGCGTCCTCCCGTCGACATCTAGACGCACCCGCCAAGAAAACGGCACGTCAGCACGCACCTCCAAAACGCGGGCGCAAAGGAGGGGGAGGAGGGGGGGCCGGGACACGCACGGTCACCGGAGAACGCGTGCTGGAGCTTGACGCGCCACTTGGCCTTTGCGCGGTCGATCTTGAGCATGGTGATGCCCATGACGAAGATGATGATGGACGCCACGAGCTCGAAGATGCCCTCCCAGAGCGCCTCGGATTTGGCCCAGAGGTCGGAGGCTTCGGTGAACCAGACGGCGATGAAGGCGGCGCCGATGGCGAGGGCGATGAGCAGGCCGAGAACGGCGCCGGCGAAGATCTCGAATAGCACATGACGCGGTCAGTGTTTTTTTTTCTGGGAGAGGAGATGGGGAGGGGGCGGCGAGGGGGACACACCTGGATGCGCATCTTGCGAATGAGCCTGCGCTTGTTCAGGTCATGGTCCTCGAGGGCGGTAGCGAGGGCGGCGTCGTTTGCGGCGGCGGAGCCCTCCGTGGAGTCCTTTTCGTCGATGTCGCGGTGGTGGTTGTGGTGAATGCGGAGACGTTCGGGGTCGTCGAGGACGATCTGCTCGACGAGACCGAGGAGGACGGAGATGATGATGGCGGCCTCGAGGGTCTCGCGAAAGACGATGAAGAAGATGGGGACGGAGAAGACGCTCTTGGCCATGGTGAACGGCGGGGGGAGGGGGAGCGAGGGGAAGGGGGGCCTTGGGCAAGAGCAGGCATGATCGGGGAGGTATAAAACATCAGGAAGCCGAGCGAGCGAGCGAGCTGAGCGCAGGACCCGGGGAGACGGCGCGGAAGGCATCTAATCTTATCCGGTGCTTCCAAGCCCTCGACGGCGCCGCCCTATCAGATAAGATGGCCTGGATCCGGGTGACACCATCATGCTGGCATGTGCATGCGCCCTTCGCTCAGCCTCCCTCCCCCGATCTTCGCCCAGACTCAGACTGCGCCCTTTTCGCCCAGCGCCCAGCGCCGAGAGTACGCGGGAGTATTCGAAAACAGGAGGCGGAGAGGCACCGCAATTTTTGTGCGATCTGGCAGCGACCAAGACCGATCCGCCGAGGGGCCCCCGAAGTTCAACTCAGCATTGGGGGCAAAGACGCAGGCTGCGAGGAGGAGGACGGCGTGTCCGCAGGTTCCGCATTGCTCCTTCTGAACGCGAGGCTCACACGGTGAGTACGGCATGGAGCACGCGCAGATGGAATGGAGCAGAAGACGGGGAAGATGCGTCGGAGGGGGTGACGGGCCAGCGTGCAGATCAAAGAGCCATTCCTAATCTGATAGGCCGGCTGCCCCTGTGCGCGTTATCAGATACCCCGCCAGCACGGCGGACGTCTCCCACCCTCTTCTCGTCTTCTCAAATACCCCCCTCCCCTCCCCTTCGAGATGATCCCCCACCGGTCCCTCCATCTTATCGCGTCGATCGTTCCGCTGGCTTGAAGATGCGCTCCTCCGTCTTCGCCCTCCTCGCCGCCGCCCTGCCCGCCTTCGCCGCCGTACACGAGGTCTGGTGGAACATCACCTACGTCGAAGACACCAACCCCGACGGCCTCTTCCCCCGTCGCGCCGTCGGCGTCAACGGAACATGGCCGTGCGCGCCTTTTCCCTTCTCCCCTCGCTCGTCTTTTTGCTGACGATGCATACAGGCCGCCCCCGTTGGATGTCTCCGCCAACGACACCCTCATCCTGCACGCCCATAACAGCCTCGACGAGGCCACCTCCGTCCACCATCACGGCATGTTCTTCAACTCCACCTCGTGGTACGACGGCGCCGTGGGCGTTACCGAGTGGTCAGTTCTTTTTTTTTCATCTATCACGCGCCCCGGCGTCGGTCCTACTACGAGGCATTCGTCTGCCGCTGGCTTTTCCTCCGTTGCGGATCGGGTTACATACCGTGATCGTGTAGGGGCTGGCGGCGACGGGCTGAAGGCCTTACCTCGTCGTGCCGTTGCGCGGAAACTCGGCCGTTCTTTTTTCATGGTAAAGTCGCGCGCATATACCCTTGCATTTCCCTCGTCCGGGCGAGTTCCTGTGCCCCAACGCCCAGTCTCGCACGTCCTTCGTGTTGTGACACCTTTTTCCGCGCATATACTCGCCTTTCCTTCGCATATACTCACCCTTCCCCCGCATACACTCACCTTTTTCCCTCCCAGCGGTATCCCTGTCGGCGGCGACTTTGACTACGTGATCCCCATAAACTCCTCTGGACAATGGGGCACGTACTGGGCCCACGCACACCACAACGTGAGTATATGCGCCTCTCCCTGTCCCGTCCCATCGCTCACACCACCACAGGGCCACTACACAGACGGTCTCCGCACGCCCTTCCTCATCCACCCTCAAAAGGAGGTCCACCAGTACGACGAAGAGTTCACCGTCGTCCTCGCAGACTGGTATCACGACCAACACGCCACCCTCATCAAGCAATTCATCTCCGTCGCCAACCCCGGCGGCGCCGAGCCCGTGCCCGGTACGTTCCTCCCTCTCCCTTCTCTCTTCCCCTTCACAGTCGCTGACCGCCGTCGTGCGTTCACAGACTCGGCCCTTATTTACTTCGCCCAGAACGGCACGTACCTCGGCCCCAAGGCCGGCACGTCTGGCACCGGCGCGACCGCCAGCGTCGGCTTCAACGAGAACGCGACGCTGCCCTTCCAGCCCGGAAAGACCTACCGTCTGCGCATCGTCAACACCGGCGCGTTCGCGGCCCAGTTCTTCTGGATCGACGGACACGAGATGCGCATCATCGAGGTCGACGGCGTGCGTTGCTTCGTCTTTCCTCCGCGGTGCGATCGGTGCTGGTGCTGATGATGGCGGTTGGATGCTACAGACGGACGTGGAGGAGTACTCGACCGACTTGATCGAGATCACCGTCGCCCAGCGCTACTCCGTCCTCGTCACCGCACGCAACGACACGAGCGCCAACTGGGCCGTCCACGCCAACTTCGACACCGAGATGTTCGACACCATCCCGGCCTCGCTCATCCCTAGTACGTCCCTCCTTTCCCCCCTCTCCCCTCCGTCCACACGTCTCACCGTCACGCCCCTTTTCAGACATCACCGCATCGATCACCTACGACGCCTCCGCGCCCACCACCGACAGCGGCACCATCGCGGAGTACCACGACGTGGCGGACATGGAGCTCGTCCCCGTCGTCGTCGAACCGATGCCGACGACCGACCGCACGATCGAGCTCGAGGTCCTCTTCGACACCGTCGAGGACGGCACGAACCGCGCGATGTTCAACATGATCACGTACGACGCCCCGCTCGTCCCGAGCGTGCTCTCCGCGCTCACCCTCGGCGCGAACGCCACGTCCGAGGTCGCGTACGGAAAGACGAGCTTCATCATCGACCACCTCGACGTGTTCGACATCGTGCTCAAGAACGGCGACGCGGGCAAACACCCCTTGTGCGTTCTCCCCCCACTCTCGATGCTCGGACGGTGTGGCTGACGAGCGGCGACAGCCACTTGCACGGACACAAGTTCCAGGTCGTGCACCGCGCGGAGGACTACACCTCCGACGACCCGACGCTCAACCCGCCGTTCAACGACAGTCAACCGAACCCCGTCCGGCGCGACACCATCCAGGTGCCGTCCATGAACTCCGTCACACTCCGCGTCATCGCAGACAACCCCGGCGCGTGGTTCTTCCATTGTACGTCTCGTCTCCCCGTCCCCTCCCGCCTCGTCCGCCCTCTTCTCTTGCTCTTGTCCTTGACACCCCCGCGCGTCCGCTCGCTCACGCGCACGGTTCCTCCCCCGCACAGGCCACATCGAATGGCACCTCGAAGCCGGGCTCGCCGTCACCCTAATCGAAGCCCCGCTCGAGATCCAGTCCCGCGCCCAAACCGTGCTCGCGCCGCCCGCGCGCCTGACCGACAACTGCGCGGCGCAGAGCCTGCTCGCGTCCGGGAACGCCGCGGGCCACGCCTCGGGCACGGACCTCGCGGGCCTGCCCGAGGGCCCGGACCCGCAGAACAACGGGTGGCACGCGCGGGGGATCGGCGCGATGGCCGGGTGCGTGCTCGCGGCGGTGGTCGGGATGGCGAGCGTGGTGTGGTACGCGACCGGGGGCGGGTTGAGCGAGGAGGAGATCGAGGACGAGGTGCGGGCGGCGCATGCGAAGAAGCTCGCGCGGGGGAGGTTCTTTGGGCTTGTGAAGAAGACGTGAAAGTGTGCGGGGACTCGTGGGGATGGGGATGGGGACGTGCGGCGCGGCGTGGTGTGGTTGGTTGGGTTGGGTTATACGGCTCGCGACGCCCGGGTTTATGTTCGTTGTCTTTGGGAGTGGAATCGCTGCAGATCAGACGTGCATGTGGGAGGATGCTGTGGACGGAAATTCGTTGTTGTAGGGTAATTCGGTACAGTCGAGCCGTTCGAATCGCGAGCACGAGTAGTAGACGCCCCGCCTCGTTATGTACATAAGTCAACGTACCTTAAGCAACTTTGGTGACTACTCAAGGGAACCAAACTACCGACGATGTTCTGAGTCAAGCCTCGCCTTCAAGTAACATGAGATCGTCCTTCTACGTCGTCGGCTTCTTCTTCCTCCTCTGGACCATAGGGACGAGAAGCGTATCCCACAGCTCCCGCGAGCCGCGCGGTGGAGCGGATTTAGCCCAACGAGTGGCCGGGAACGGCGAGCGTTGTTCGAGGTAGGAGAGGTCGACGTATCGCGTCGTGATAAAGAGCTTCAAGTAGGTGACGTCCACGCCCGCCCCCGGTGGCAGCTCGAATTCCTGAGGCTCCGCGCCTCCTGAGCCGTAACCGATGTGAAGCTCGCTGGGATGGTCAGGGGAGGGGGCGGCTGGAAGGGGCGGGTCGGCAGGCTTGTCATGGTCCCCGGCGATGGTTGGTTTGTAGACTGTGTCTGACCAGCGCGGTATCAGATGTCGAAACCCCATTCTCGGGTATCTGAGGGACGCACCGACGCTCAGCTGCGACATGTTGAAAGCGAACAGCCACACGTAGAGCGGCTTGGGATGAACGCTCGTGATCTTGAAGCCATATTGGGGGGCATCGACACCGTCCTCGACCGGGATCTCGATGACGCCGGCGACGTCGAGGTTCTCGCCGATAGGAGCCAAGACAGGATCGTCGATGAAGTTGTCCGGGAGGTCGTGCTCGGCGAGCTCCCACGCCTCGATGGTGACGCGCGATGCGAGCCCCGCTTTCGAGCTGGTACGTCGGAGATGCCAGAAGAAATCCGCTGCGTGCGCGAGGATGGGGTAGACGACGTCTCCGTTCAGCGGCACCGAGTCGGGGATGCGCACCAGCCCGTTCTCGCAGCACCGCTTGTCCGCGAGGTAGAACGCGGCCTTGCCGTCGAGTTCTGCCGCTATCGCGAGCTCGTGGCTCTGGTCCTTCTCCACGAGTCGAATGTTCCTTTTGTTGGCGCGTTTTCCCTTCATCTCCTCGACGACGCGCTGAAAGACGCTCAGAAAGGCATCTTCGACGGGGACGGCGATGCACACGTCGATGGCGCTGCCCACGTGCGTTTGGAGAGCCCATGCGATGGGAGGGATGGCGAAATCGGCCACGGCGTCGTCGCGCCTGCGCATGACTGTTGAGCACGCGCGCGATTCGTGAGCGATCAGGCTGCCGATCGGCGTCGAGTTGACGTCGGTGGTGGCGTAGATGTCGAAGAGCGCGCCATCGGTGATGCCCTGGGCTTCTCCGACCTCCATAATAATGGTCTCGTTCGACGTTTTGACACGATGGAACATACGACCGCGGTTCGGGGCCTTGCCGTTGAAGAGGATGCGCTCGTCGAATTTGCCCTCGCACTGGGGCACTTGTCTGGATTTTTTTCAAGCGCGTTTTAGGAGATCCAGGCATATTTTACGCACGAACACAAACAATGCGACGTACAGCGGGATGTTGGGGAGACGCTTGACGACGTCCTGGTACGTGATTGTGTCGGTGCGGTTGGTCGGGTCACGGAGGAGCGTGGTCAGCGCCAGGGTGAACCGGCCACGCCCGTACTCTTCATGAGAGTATTCGTCCTTCGAACACGCAGCCAGAAGAACATGCGATGCCAAACCCGACTTTTCGTAGCCCTTTGCGACCTTGGCAAAGCGGCCCGCGGAGTCATCGCCTGAGAAAACGTCTTGATCTATGGAAGACAGGACCTCATAATCCTTCGGGAGCTTGACGCCACGAACGAAGAGCCCGGGGGTAAACCTGTCTGTTCTGGTACCCGAGCCCGAGTGGCAACTGTCGAAGATCACGGTCTGAATATAATGCGGACGCCCGTCAGAGCCTGAACGCGATAAACGATTGCAAAGTGAAAGTACGCACAATGTTGTTCCCCTTCGCATTGGCGAGCTTCGTGAGCAGAGCACCCAACGTGATGTCCGGAATGCCCTGCGCGTTCTCGTCGACGTTGGTGTCGGGATTGAAGTCGTGCGGCACGCGTAACTGGATGAGCGCGTCTTTCCCGCCCGCTGACCATCCCTTAGGAGCCTTTGCTTTCGATCCATGTCCAGCGTAGAAGATGAGAATTGGATCGTTCACGGAGATGTCTTTGTTTTCAGCCAGGGCCCGAAGACGGTCCTTGATGTTAGCGCGAGTCGCACCTTCGTTGTAAAGAGTATCGATATGCTCTTTGGGAACGTCCAAGTCGTTGATAAGGAAATCGACGATGTCTTTGGCATCCGCGACGCATCCCGTTAAGTTCCCAAGCTTAGGCCCTGCGTGCTTGTAGTTGTCGATACCGATGACGAGAGCAAAAAAGGAAGGTTTGTCGCTGAAAGAATAATTAACGTCAAGGAAGAAAGAACAGATCATCGCACATCGACTTACACATTGATAGGCTTGGAGGGAGGCTCAGAGGGTGTTTCGAGAAGTGGTTCGGAGGGGAGTTCGATGGATGGTTCAGCGGGTGGCTCGGGAGGTGGCTCAGCGGGGTGTAGGGTGAACGGCTCGGTAGCTGACTCGGGAGGTGGCCTAGAGAGTGGCTCGGAAGGGGTTTCGGAAAATGACTCGAAGGAGGGTTCGGTGGCAGTTTTGATGGATGGCTCGGGAGGTAGCTCAGATGAGGAGACGGTCACTGGCTCGGTCACTGACTCCGAGGATGGTACAGAGTGTGGTTCAGTTGGTGGCTCGGAAGGCGGCTCAGACGGTGGCTCGGTGGGTGACTCAAACGGTGACTCGGTGGGTGGCTCGGTAGGTGGCTCGGTGGGTGGCTCGGTGGGTGGCCCGGTGGACGACTCAGACGGATTAGAGGGTGGGGGGGCTAGCCTGATATAATATGCTTTAGGGAAAGTTAGTTGTGTTCTGATGGAAGGTCGTAAATACCTGCTCCGCGGTTTCGGTCTGAAGAGAATTGTCAGCGGGGAAACTGAGTTCAGTCGCATGGGAAATGCTCACGGGGTGATTTTCTCGGTCTCCGGTGACTGCAGGGAACTGCTCAAGCATGAGCAACTCGCGCATACGTTTCGACAGAAAGCACTCGCCAACCCAAATGCCAAAGCATGCCAGAGATGGTAGTCACAGGTATTTTTTTCTGTTCCAGAGACATCTCCAGGTCACGATAAGCTGAGCTTTGGGGGAGTCCGAGAGGAAGGAAAGCGTACGACCCTTAGTAGACTAGAGGCTGAAGAAATGACGAAGCTTACGGCTCCGATCTTATACTCACCTGGGCGTCTCGATTACTGGGATATAATGTCCGCGATTAACCACATGATTGTGACCAAGCGAGGAAAAATTGTACCGTGGCTCGTGGCTCATTGCGTCCCGTGCGGACTGCTATCCGCCAATGAGGCCTTGAGGACCCAGTGTTGACGTATGAATATATGAATCCGAAAGCAACGACAGTAAATATATCACTGTACATTCGGATTTCACTGGAGTAGCACGGAAACCGACAGGGAGCCAAGATTCGACAAGTCTAGTAATGATGTGACAGATAACAGAGCCGCATGAACGTGCGGGAGCAGGCCATGCGGGAAGAAGGCTGCACGAAGCGGAAACAGTGAGAAGGGTTTGGACATGCATTCAGTTCCAGTGTATTACCTGTAGTCGCAGAAGCCTTCTCGTCAAATTCCGCCACTCTTCTTGTTGATTTCAGGGTTAGGGCTGTCTTAATGTTAGACCCGGCGCGTGCTGAGCGCTGAGTGCTGAGTCGAGGTTCACATCGCCCCGTATTCGAGTCCCGGCCGTTGAAGGCAAAGTGAGATATCCAGTTACGGGGCAGAAAGCGAGAAAGGCAGAGTAAACGAAGGAGAGACGAGACGTATGCCGTCAGCCGTCTGGACCTGAAAACGGACTCATATAATTCGGATTCCGACGGGTAACGGGTCGAGTTCCGCTTATGTAAGTAGGTTTGATCTTCCGTCTACATGCAGTCTCGCGGCTTTTGCAACCTGGATCTACGACCAGATTCCAGAACAACTACTTATCGCATCCCTCATGGCATGGATGAAATCGATCGTTTCATCTACTTCTCCGCCTTCACAAGCTTTCCGAGGAGCGTGAGGCTGTGGAGTCGGCAGCGCCTTGAGTTCACACCCTTCCTTCAATCCACGACCACGTCCGATCGCTATCGTCTCTTCCCCCCGGCTATCATTTCTCACCGTGCTCGAAAGTCCTTCCTCTTCCAAAAAGTATCTCATCCATACTTCCTGCAATTGCCAGTTAGGTTCCTGTCGCGACAGCCTCCGATTTTAGGTGCCGAGTGTTCTAACCGGTGTGTGTATCGACTCCGAGTCAGAGCCTGCTAGGTGTCCATCAGGCAACAACTCCCCGTCTTGCCGTCCTTGTATAATCTCCCCCACTACCGGTGGTATGCTTCAAATTTTGACCATGATTCGTGTTGGCTGATCACTATCGACAGTCCACATTTTCTAGACAAATCCTCGCGCAGTGGGCAAGTCCGGCATAAGAGGAAAAAAATATGTGCGTCATGCACTCTTCCAGTAGTACTTCAGAAGAAAATGCTGACGAGTGCCTGTAGTCTGACGTTGATCCCGGCGTCTAAAGGTTCGGTGTCCGATAGCTTCGTCAAAAGAAATGTGCATCTGCAATCATCGGCGTCGTTGCAGAGAACTTACGCCTTTGCTTTAGGGAAGTGACAACTCCCAAAAATGAAGCAAGTATTACTCAGGAAGACGAGGCAACCATGACGCAAAATCAAGCCTCATCGCCAAAGGGGCCTTCTCCCGACCTAGATACAGAGGCCTCAGACGGAGCGGACTCGTATGAGGTTGTTTTCGAGCGCGGATTCGAACACATCGCAAACTTCCACTCGTCTCAATCTCTCGACGACATCTCTCAAGCCATCGTAGCGTTCAAGCAAGCCAACGACATTTCCCCGAACTCCCGTCCACTCGTAAACATGGCCAACGCTCTCTTCCGACGGTTCGAGCTGACCGGAAATACACGCGATCTGGACGATGCCATCACAACACAGCAGAAAGGCATTGCTTTCCAGACAGAGGCCAACGCGGTGTCGCTCAATAACCTCGGGCGAATGCTACGACTCCGGTTTGAACGACTATCCTTTTCCGATTTAGACCTTGAAGATGCACTACAGGCTTTTCGCGACGTCATGGCCACCGAGGGGACGAAACCCAACATCCTCCTCGAGTCGGCGCGGTCCTATGCAGAGCTTTCCTTCAAACATCGTGGCGTCTCCTCCGCGCTCGTTGCCTATAAATTTGCCATGGACCTCATTCCGCGTATATCCACCGCCGGGAGACAGCTTATGTTCCGCTATGCTTGGATCCCCAACATAAGGGAAACCGTCAATGGAGCCGTGGCGGCTGCAATAGAAGTGGGAGACCTCGAGCTTTCCTTGGAGTGGTTTGAAAAAGGTCGCTGCGTAGTATGGGGACAGATACTGCAGCTCCGTACGCCGCTCGATGACCTCCGCCGTTCACATCCCGGTCTTGCAGAGGAAGTCGAAAAGGCCATGGAACAGCTCTCCATCGCAGAGGCGGCCACAGAGCAAATCAGAGGGCAGTCCATCCAAACCCCCAGCCGCGACGAGATTTTCAAGAGGGGCAGAGAGTCGGCCTCGAGACTGGACGAGCTTGTCCAGGATGTTCGCCGTCTTGATGGGTTTCATAATTTCATGCAGTCAAACACCGTAAAGGAGCTCCGAAGTGCCGCTGTCCATGGCCCAATCGTTTCACTCAATGTTTCCCCAAACCGTTGCGACGCCCTCGTTTTATTCCACAGCTCGGACTCCGTCATACACGTTCCTCTCCCCGACTTGACATACGACACAGCTACCAAGCTGCAGTCCGATTTTCAAAGGGTTTTGAACGGCTCTGGTGTCCAAATGCGATTTATGCGACCGCATTCCCGAACAAAACTTGGTTCTATGGAACCGACCTTATCCATGCTCTGGTCTCATGTCGTCGAACCCATTCTGAAGAAAATCGGATATCTCGAGACCACACGTGGAGCACAGCTGTCTCGCATTACATGGTGTCCATCTGGCGTGCTCTCCTCCCTCCCCCTTCACGCAGCAGGAATATACAGCCTGAGCCGGAATCGTTCCGACAGCCCCAAAGTCTTCGACTTCGTCATTTCGTCCTACGCTCCGTCTATCTCATCGCTGCTCGGTGCTGTTCGCAAGCATGATGCCGTGGAGCACATCGGACCCAAGATTCTCGCTATCTCCCAGCCCGCTACTCCGAAGCATACTCATCTCCCAGGTACCGTGGATGAGATCACCGCAATACAGGATGTCGTTGGGGCGGAAAAGATGACTTGGCTGAACGACGCCCAGGCGACAACGTCGTCTGTCCTTGAGTTGATGCGAAAACACGCTTGGGTACACCTCGCATGCCACGGGATCCAAGACTCTGATGCGCCCACGCAGAGCGCGTTCATGCTGCACGACGGCGGTGTGGATCTCCGCGCAGTCATGCAGCTCTCCTTCGACAAAAAAGAGCTCGCCGTCCTCTCGGCGTGCCAAACGGCGACGGGCGACAATGCTTTACCAGACGAATCCGTACACCTCGCAGCGGGAATGCTCATGGCGGGATATCCAAGTGTTGTTGGGACGATGTGGTCTATTGGCGACAGCGATGCCCCCATAGTCATGGAGAGGTTCTACTCATACCTCATCAATGAGGCAAAAGAGGATAGCAGATGCACGGCATATGCACTGCACCATGCGGTGGGGGTTTTGCGTGAGAAGGTCGGCGAAAGAGACTTCATCAAGTGGGTGCCGTTCGTGCACTTCGGGATTTAGGAGAAGACCTGAAGGGAGTGGACGACGGTCAATCCAGACCCTATAGTAGTGGCGTTATCGCAGCCAAGTTCTTCTACGACTTGGAATCACTGTCCTTGAACCATGTAATCTGGATTACAACAGAGTCAGATGATGTACGATGAACAAGGCATTCCGCACAAAGGAGCCTCGCGACAAGGACCGGAATGCCGATCCCAATCAACAAATCCAGGAAGTACTGGATATGTCTCTGCGTTACAGATAGTAAACCGGTGAATATCATAGTCTGGAAGAAACACCTAACTTCGCGTTTGCTGGGTGCATGTATCGTCTTCAGACAGGCAATATTGTATAATCGATGGGTGATAACCAAGGAGCAGGCTGGAACGCCCACACTGACAGCCAAGATTACGCTCAGGGTTTACTAGGGGAGAACGTACAAATATCGCACCACACGGATAGGCGCGGAGGGACATCAATTGACCGCGGTTTTGAACCGAAATTTGACGCCCAGGCTTTGGAATCATACGCGGTCTAAGAGTTGGATCAGACACTGCATACTTTCGACCAACATGAAATGAAATGCATGAGTCGTCGCGCGCGAGTTCAGCACCGTTGTTGTACATGTTAGGATCGAAAGCCGTTAGCCTTGTTCCTGGGCGCTTGCTCTACGTCTCGTCTCCCCGTCCCTTCCCGCCTCGCCCGCCCTCTTCTCTAAGTTCTCTTGCTCTTGTTCTTCACACCCCCGCGCGCTCGCCCGCTCACGCGCACCGTTCTCCCCCCGCACAGGCCACATCGAATGGCACCTCGAAGCCGGGCTCGCCGTCACCCTGATCGAAGCCCCCCTCGAAATCCAGTCCCGCGCCCAAACCGTGCTCGCGCCGGCCGCGCGCCTCACCGACAACTGCGCGGCGCAGAGCCTGCTCGCGTCCGACAACGCCGCGGGCCACGCCTCGGGCACGGACCTCGCGGGCCTGCCCGAGGGCCCAGACCCGCAGAACAACGGGTGGCACGCGCGGGGGAGGTTCTTTGGGCTTGTGAAGAAGACGTGAAAGTGTGCGGGGACTCGTGGGGATGGGGACGTGCGGTGCGGTGTGGTTGGTTGGGTTGGGTTATACGAATCGCGACGCCCGGGTTTATGTTCGTTGTTTTTGGGAGTGGAATCGCTGCAGATCAGACGTGCACGTGGGAGGATGCTGTGGACGAGAATTCGAATTCGTGGTTGCAGGGTGATTTGGTACAGTCGAGCCGTTCGAATCGCGAGCACGAGTAGTAGATGCCCCGCCTCGTATAAGTCAACGTACCTTAAGCAATTTAGGAGTTACACCACCACGACAATGTGCGCGCTGCCGCGCTTGGTGACTACTCAAGGGAACCCATGGTGAGCAAACGACCGACGATGTCTTAAGTCCGCGCGGGGGAGGTTCTTTGGGCTTGTGAAGAAGACGTGAGGGGGGGACGGGGTGGAGAGAGTCCCTTCGCCTCTATCGTTGCGCTATCCCGAGTCCCCTTTACCGATCTCTTCCTCTCCTTCTTCTCTGCCACCTTCGCTTGTCCCTCTGGCCTCAGCAGTTGCCTGCGCCTGCGCCTGCTGTTCCTTGAAAGCGGATGAGACGGCACGAGCATCGGCTGTACGAATGACGTCGTTGGTTGCTCCAGAATGAGCACGAAAAAGATAAGTGGAGACGCACCGACCAGCTTGGCCCTCCACACCGGATTAGTCGGCTTTGTGTCGTCAGACGACCCGACAGTACTTTGCGAAGTGTTCCGAACGTGTGCAGCCCTCAACTTCCAGCGCTCCATTTCCACTTCACGTCGCAAGTCCTCTAGACGGTCGAAAATCATCCGCAGAAGGTCTCTCTGCAGTATTTTCTCCGCGTGGGCATTCACGTCGGAAGAAGTGGTGGTAGGAAACACCCAGGGCGTGGCGAGCTGGGCGTGGCAGCCGCGCGTTGTGATCAGCACACCGGTCAATTGCGCGTAGGCCGAGATATATTCGTGGCAGAGGAAGCAGGACAGCTTCGAGAGCCCGATGTATGGAATGAGGGTGCGGCGGTGGAGATGAGCAAGGAGCGCGCATTCGCAATGGACGGCGACGTCTTTGTACGTGCGCGCGAATACGTCCCAAGGGTCTGAGGATGCATGGCAGCGTCAGAGAAACCGACGAAAGAACGAACGAACGAGCAACGTGCGTGATACGGGGACAGACGTCCCATGGTCGTCCATAAGCACGAGGGATCCACGCACTTTGCTGAAAAATGCGCCGAGGGTGCCGTTCGGGAACGAGCCCTCGGCGAGGTCCACCTTTCCGGTGGGCGGTCCAGGCAGTTCATCTCGTGCCTGCCACCCCGCCGCCCGCGCGACGCCTTCAAGCATCTCGTAGTCCACCTCGATCTCGATATCCGACTTGCTCGCGGGGACGGAGCTGATCGTGACCTCGTGGTCAAGCAAGGGGGCCAGCTTGACTGAACCGATCATGTTTGCCACACGAAGGAAATGGATGCGCGGGGCGATGAGCTTGTGCATCCATCGGTGCATCTGCAGGCTCTTGTCTGGGACGCTGTAAGTATAACGAGTATGCTGTGCAGTAAAGTGGTCGCTCACCCATTCGTTTGGCTTCAAGATAGAGATTGCACGTGCCGAACAAGGAATAGGGAGTAGGAACAGTGTCCTTGTCACCAAGAAGATCGATGACTTGGATATGCAACGCGATCATGTCTACACGGATCAACTCCACCCTGAGGGAATCCGAAGGCCCCTCCCTGAGAATTGCGTTCATCTCGACAACGAGCTCGTGGATATTATCGAGGAGCGCCCGGTGGGCGCCCGACTAGAGGCTCTTCAGAAGCGCGCAGCTGTTTTCGTCCAAACCGAGCTCGTCCGCAGGGGGGCCCTGGACGTCCTTCATGAACGTGATGAACGCTTTGAATCTCTTGGTGAGGCGCTATCGGAGCCTGGGCCAGCCATGCTCAATCAACTTGCGCTCCAACTCGTTCAGCTTGTCTACGGGCGGAGACCCGGCACCGGCGGCGTAGAGGGATTCGACAGCAGCGCGAGAGGATTTTCCTTGAAGGGCGGGGATATCTCGAGCGAGGACCTTGACCGATTTCAGGGTAGAGAAGATGAAACAGAGGTTTGGAACGACGCGCGGGTCCACCGTGCCATTCTCGGCCACGTAGAGGTGGACGCCCTTCTGATCTATCTCCGCGGCTATTGCGACAGCCTGCTTTTGCTTGTTGCAGATGGAGAGGTGCGCCAAACTGTCGAGGACACGGCCTTGGCGGAGGAGAGTCGATTCCTTCCCAGTAGGGAGACCTCCGACGCTGCGTAGGTCCTCGCCGGTGCTGTGCCCGTCCAGTGCTCTGGCCAGGATGGCGAGATAGCCGACATCGAGGATCTCTGGAAGGCCGGTGGAGGTGGACATGGATGATATGTTGGATGTGAGCGTAGGGCCATGATAGAGCAGGAGCAATCGAACGATGAGGCTGCGGCGAAAAGCTGTGTTTGGTCGGTAGAGTCCTTCGGCAACTGCCGGTGTTTAGTAGAACGCGGCCACATCATACCTTTGTCCTAGGCTTGTTCAAATTTAGAGGCCTTGGCTGGTCGCCCCCAGAAAGGAAATGCGCAGCACGTCCTCGAAAGTTCCCGCGCACGAAAAAGGAAATCCGAGAAGCGTCTGTGTAGCTCTCGTACGCCCTTGAGTGTCATCCCACTTGATTAGTGAAAACACGCTCGTCATACGGTCATGTGATAGCCTTGCGTTACGCGTACGCATGCGCCGACGAACGCGAAGTTGTTGAAGATCTACTGTTTCCGTGCTGTTTCCTCTACTCATGCTCTCACTTCCGCTTTCATACCGTAAAAAGGCTCTGAGCTCTCTCAGTCTTCACATTTGCCCGATGGTAGATCTAGAAGTATCTAAGTGATCGAAATGTCTCAGAAATACAATTTGTCTTCCTCCCTGTCAACAAATCTCCTGTCCGCTCCATGGCCCTCTTCCTCCCTCCATGACCTCCCAAAGAGAGGACCAATGGTCAACAGAAGAAGGTCGCCTACACCTCAAGTTTATACTGGACGAAGCTATCCCACAATGGCCAAACGGCCCTCATGACTGGCAGGTTGAGGTTACCTCCAATCTCCTTGACCAGCATCATCAGCTTCTCGTAGCGGGGTGCGGGGAGGGGAAGACAGCTGCCATGTACCTCCAAATAATGCTCCGCAGGTATCTTCGTGACCATCCCGAGCTCAACCGCCTCGGTCTGTCGCTCGTCAAGAACCCTGTTATTCTAGCGGTGACGCCGCTCACAGACCTCGCACATAGTCAGGTAAGTGATATGTGTTGGCCAAGATAACGAGAAGCTCACAGACCGACCACACAGGTTGCCGAGATGCAGAAGCTAGGTGTCAAAGCCGTGTCGCTGGACAAGGAACACATGGCCGCCGTCCGAAAAGCGGAAAAACACGACTTGCTGGCAGAAGTAGGCCGTTGTGAGTGGGAGGTCGTCATTGCCTCGCCGGAACGACTCAGGACGCCGGAGTTTGACCATCTCCTGCGCAACAAAACATTCAGTGAGAGCATTGTCACATATGCCATTGATGAGATACATGTCACCATAGAATGGGGCAAAGCTTCCCGTGAAGCGTATGCGGCTATTGCGAAGCTCCGCGCACGCCTCCTCGCAGTTCCTATCCTCATGATGACAGCAACTTTGTCATCGGAACTGGAGCACGCACTTCTGACCGACGTGATGGAGTTTCGTCCAGGCCAATACCGCGTCCTCCGAAGGTCCGTCGAGCAGCCCAATGCGCGGACTATGTTCTACACTCTACGCGGTGGGATTGCTGGGTCTACCTTTCCGGAGCTGACTTGGGCAGCAACAGGAGTCGGAAAAACACTCATTTATTGCAAAGACTACACGACGTGCTGGAACGTCGCGTCATACCTGCAAAAAATACGGCCGCTTGACGCAAACCGTCAACGAAACATCCGGATATACAACGGACTTACTCACGATCCCGACGCGAGAAGAACGAGAACGAAGAGACGTTGCAAGCCTTCCAGACGGACCCAGATTGCTTCACGGTTGTGGCCACAATCAAGTGTGGTATGGGTGTTGACATCCGAGGGGTGGACTACGTCGCCGTAATGGGCCTTCCTGATACCCCCGAGGAGATCGTCCAGTACTTTGGCCGTGCTGGGCGTGATTGCACGCGCTTTGCTGTGGCGATCCTCTACATCGAGCGCAGCTTCGTTCAAGAGATCTCGAGCGAAGACAAGAAGGCAGTTGCAAAGGGGGAAGAAACTCGGATAACAGCGGCGGAATACGTACCACCTCCACGCGGTCGACGGACGGAAGATACGAGCTCCTCGAAATCAAAACGGATGGACGACCACACACTGCGGCAGTTGGTTGAGTGTCACGTCAAACACTTGTGCATCACCGCCGAATTGAACCGTATATTCGGGCGTCACGTGTCAGAAACGCAGTTTATGAGACCAATGGAACCGCCTAAGTCGCAACGATGGGAGGAGCAAGAGAGAACAGATGGATTTGAGAGTGTCAGGCCTAGGGTAGTGCAACGTGCGCTACAGTACCGTATGACGAGATGGACAGTCTGAGGAAAAGGGGAAAGGGATACTGTCCTTATATACAAGTGGGAACGATGGTGCGATGCGATGCGATAGTGGTGCGAGCGGGGGGAACAATAAGAAAGGAGTCATGGGGAGGAGGGCGGGAGTCCGGAGCAATGATGTCATAGATAAGGATGCGGAACACCGTTCGGAAGTCTGGGCAGTGACGTCGTTGGAGCATGTGATGCGAAGGAAAGTCATGTGCCGTGACGCGTCGCGTGTACAAGGTCTGCAAACGAAGAAAGAAATGGAGCGATCCGTGACATTACCCCCCCTTTAAGACGCGCTTTCGCCTGGAGCGCGATGTCATCTGCAAGGGTGGATGCGAGAAAATCGTCAAAGGAGATGCCGAGGGAACGCACGGGGCGGGGCGCGTTTGGATGGCGCTTGTGGAAAGCGTCAATCATGTCGGTAACCTTTGAGAGCGACGAACGCGGGAGCCAGGTGTTTTCGGAGTCGGGATAGCCGGCCCATTTGACGAGGTACTGAATACCTTTCTTGTTACGAGTTGGTTTAGAGTCGACAATGTCTTCAACGTCGTATTCTTCTTCATCGTCAATGAGGTCTGGTGGCGGCTGTTCATAATTTGGCCCGTGAGCGGCTGTCTCCTTGTACGCGGTGAGCAGCGAGGCATGGAAGACTGGATGGATTCGCCATGTCTTCGGCAGCTTCAAGCGGTAGTTGACTGGGCTGATGACGTCAATGATTTCGAAGGGTCCAAATCGTTTGGCAGCAAGCTTAGCTTTCGGTCTCGTCGTCTTCAGGTTTTTGCCTTCGAGCCATACTTTGTCTCCGACCGCAAACTGCGTTGATTCGCTGACCGTGTCGCCATTGTAGTGCTTCATCAAGTCTGATGCGAGGGCAAGGCTGGCCTTGATCTCCTGTCGGACTTCTTCAAGTTGACGGAGGCGTTCTTCAACTGCAGGGACCTTTGAGGACGGGTTTACGGAGGGGTACATTTTCGGGAGGAAGCCGTAGAGGACTTCAAAGGGAGCCTTTCCAGTAGCTGCATGGGTGCGAGAGTTGTGAGAAAACTCGAAGAAGGGCAACCACTTCACCCAGTCGTCTTGACGGTAGTTGCAGAATACTCGCAGAAACTGCTCGAGGTTCTGGTTCTCGCATTCGGTTTGGCCGTCTGTCTGTGGGTGATACGCTGTGCTGAGGGCGGACTTGATCCCGAGCTTCTCATTGAGTGTACGCATCACCTGTCCAGCAAATTGGGGTCCACGATCCGAGATGATCTTGTCTGCTAAGCCGTAGTGTCGGTATACCTTGTCGAAGAGAATGTCGGCCGTGCCATCACTGGTGATCTTCGTTGTACATGGGGTGGTAACCACCATCTTGGTGAGGCGATCGACCACGACATTGACGGCGTTATAGCCTTCGCAGTCAGGGAGTTCGACGATGAAGTCGGTGGAGATGATGCCAAATGGTCGATCGGGTACTTCGTTTGGGATCATGTCGACGTGGGGTCGGCTGCTCTGTGTCTTCGTCGACTGGCAGGTTGCGCATCCTGCTACAAAGTCGCGGACAAAGACAGACATGCCAGGCCACCAATATTCACGACTCACAAGCTCGTAAGTCTTGAAGCGACCGGGGTGTCCGGCCAGGGGCGATTCATGGTACATTTTGACAATGTCGCGTCGCAACTCGTCGTCTGCAGGGACATATACCTTTCCTCTAAACAGGACCAGGCCTTCTTCGTAGTTCCACTCTTGAAGGTTCTTGACGAGTGTACGTGGTCCGTTTCGTAAGATGGCGTCCAGGGCTTGAACAACCTCGATGTCCTTGGTTTTGCAGTCGCGGATACGTCGTCGGAGTTCAACATCACCGAGGGAGGTTACTGCTCCTGGCCTTGTTGCGCGTACTTGGAAGTACTTGGGGTCAAGCAAGACGCGCTCCTTGTTGTCGTTTTCAACACCATCCTTGTGATCGGGTCGTCGAGACATTGGATCCGGGCGGTGGGAAATTCCTGGTTTATGGACGAGCGAGAAGTCAAATCGAGTGAGGAATAGAGCCCAACGTGCCTGTCGGCGGCTCAGCTTCTGTGCCGTCTTGAAGTGTTCCAGGTTCTTGTGATCTGTCCAGATTTCGACGGTGTCGGGGGCGCCTTCGAGGTAGTGGCGCCAGGCTTCAAGCGCACGGATGATCGCAAGTAGCTCCTTGTCGTAGATGTCGTAGTTCCGTTCCGGTTCTGATAGGGCCTTGGACAGATACGCCACTGGATGCCAGTGACCGTCATCGCCTTTCTGCGAGAGTATACCTCCAGTAGCAAAGTCCGAGGCATCGACTTCAACGAGGTAAGGCTTCTTTGGGTCAGGCATGACCAAGACGGGGGAGGAAGTAAACGCAGCTTTCAGTGCGTCAAACGCAGTTTGGCAGTCCGTCGACCAGTCCCATGTGCAGTCCTTCTTTGTCAGATCAAATAGGGGCCGTGCAACCTTGGAGAAGTCCTTGATGAAACGTCGGTAGAAGTTGCCAAAGCCGAGGAAGGATTGCACATCTTTGACCGTTCGTGGTGTCGGCCAGTCCTGAATACCTGCTACCTTGACGGGGTCCATAGCGATCTTGTCGTGCGAGATGATGAGTCCGAGGTATTCGACAGAGTCTTGCTCAAAGACGCATTTCTCCGGTTTGAGGAAGAGGTCGTTGTCTTGCAAACGCTGCAGAACCTGCCGCACTATGGCACGGTGTCCGTCCATGGTGCGAGTGAACACCAAGATGTCGTCCATGTAGATGATGACCTTGCCCGAGTCGATGAGATCCTTGAACAGTTCATTCATCATTGCCTGAAATGTTGCAGGGGAGTTCATAAGCCCAAAAAACATCACCGTAGGTTCGAAGAGACCGCGATTCGTCTTGAACGCAGCCTTCCACTCGTCGCCTTCCTTGATGCTGACATTGTTGTAGCCCCAGCGAACATCCATCTTGGAGAAGATCTTTGCACCTTTGAGGCGGTCGACAATTTCAGAGATCAGTGGCAATGGGTATTCATTCTTGACAGTGCCCTTGTTTAATTCTCGATAGTCCTGTACGGGACGCAGCTTTCCATCCTTTTTCTTCACAAAGAAGAACGGACTCGCCTGAGGTGACTTCGATGGGCGGATATAGCCCTTCTTCAGGTGGTCATCGAGGAAGGTGTCGAGTTCGATCTGCTCGGAAGGTGAGAGGGGGTAGATCTTGCACGGTTTGGGTTCAAAGCCGTCTTTCATGTCGATAGCATGGTCCCATGGTCGTCGGTCAGGAAGTCGCTCGGAGGTTTTCTTGTCGAATACAGGCGCAAAGTCGCGGTACGGCGGGGGGACTAAGTCTTCAAAGGTTTGCGGGCGTGCGTTCTCTTTTGAATGCTCTGCAAGCTCCTGCGCTTTTGTAAAGCCCGCGCAGATGGGTATTGCATCTGGATTAGGACCGTCGGTTTCAGGGAGGATTCCGGCGTGGCGTAGTCCATTGATCTCCCAGTCTCGGAATACCATGGGCCGCTCGTCGTCGTCTTCAGTGAAGAGTCGTGCGGGTAGAGGGGAGCGATGGACCGTGCGGACGCGAACACCTTTGACTCTGCGTGCAGGAATAACATAAGTGGGGACTGGGGTCCAGGACACATATGTCGGCTCTGGGAAGGGATCATCCAAAACGAGAGGTGTCCTCGGGGTTTTACCTGCTTCAACCTTACGCTGTGATTGGACCGATGATGGTATCCGTGGCTTGGTTGCGAGGTTTGTCACAGGAGGTTTGGACAGAGTGCATGAGGGGGGGCAGCGGAGCATGTCAACACGGTCTCGTTGCCAGTCTATGGTGGGATTGTGCTCATCGAGCCAGTCTGTTCCAAGGATCATGTCATGATCGCCGATGTCGGTGATGAAGAACTCAGCTTCTTCCTCATGGTACGCCTTTGAATCTTGCGAGTACATCCGGATCCGCTGGGTCGTCGTGTCGCGTACCCAGCCCATGATGTTCTCGGTGCCGTCCACATTACGCACGGGGAACGGGTTTTCTAGTTTTCTTGTGGTAAGCTTCTTGCGTTCAACGAAGCTTCGGTTCAGGATAATTCCTTCTGCGCCGCTATCAAGCAGCGCGTCTGCGTCGATTTCTCTTTTGGTAACTCGTCCGATCAGCTTGACTTTGAGCGTGATCGATGGTGTTTGCCTGTTCTTGGTGACAGTAGACAGATACAAACACGGGGGATACGATTGCTCACAGGTATGCATGGATGATAATACAGCGAAACGATTCGACGATGATACCAAAAGTCCTTTGCCTCCACCAGACGACGCGACTGGGGGGCGTTTCAAAAATCCTGCGATTCCAGGATGTCCTTCAACAGCGCTACTGCCTGCTCCTTGCCTTCCGCGTCCAGATCCTTCAGCTGGCGAGTGATCGTCGCGATGGTTTTGGATGGGTCGGGAGCTGCTTTCGCAGTGGACGGAGCCGTGTTCGTCGGCAGGGGAGGGGCCTTGGACCCAGTCTCTACTGCGCCCACCCGTCGCGCGCTCGAGTCGCGGTTGGGGCAGTCGCGAGAGACGTGACCGGCTTGTCGACACATGAAGCACTTGCCTTCGCGCATCATCTTTGCGCTCTCGTCGTCCGTCAGCTTTGCAGGGCGGGTCGAGGTGTTGGTGAAGGCGCCGACTCGGCACGACGAGGAGTCGTTGGTCGAACCGTTCGAGGTGAGCGCGACAGCCCCCTTGGACTGACTGCTCTTCCTCTCCGGGTTCTCTTCGAGCCACTGGTGGTTGATGCGGCGGGCGCGCTCCTTCCACTCCGCGAGCTTGGTGGGGAACGGGTACGACCGGGCCACCTGCTTGCCGAGGTCACGCTGAAGTCCCTTCTTGAAAAAGTGGATCAGCGCCTCGTCGTCGTACGCTGACATGGTTGCCAGCATCTCAAACTCGGTGATAAAGTCAGTGACGTCCCGGGTGGTCATTGCGAGCTCGTTGATCTTACGCTGAGCCTCTATCTTCGGATCGACGGGCACGAAGTCTTTGCCAAACCTCTCGAAGAGCTCTTTGTAGGAGCTATAGTGGAGTGTTGGGGGTGTGGGGTCGAGGGTGTCGGCGTCTTCCTTCTCGTCTTCGTCGGCAAAGAGTTCCATGCGGCGATGCGTGGCCCAGGCTTTCGCCGTGTCGTCCTCCATCAGGCTGAGGAGGAGCATCATCTTGGCGTCATCTGTGGCATAAACATCCTTGTTAACGCGCAGGAACATACGGAGCTCGAGGGAGAACCGGAGGGTGTCGCGTCTATCGCCTTTGAATGGCTTTGGCTTGGGGCCGATCTCCCGCTTGGAGACGGCAGGTTTGGATTCGGCGTCGGACATCTTGTCGAAGGGGAGGGGGACGGTGAGGGATTGGGCGAGTTCTTGATCAAGGCGGCGTAGGGTTTCTCGTCGGCGTTCTTCTGCTTCTTCAACTTCGTCCTCAACTTGTTTTGCGACAAGGAAGTCGGCGGGGGTGAGGAATTGCTGGTTATGATGCCACGACCAGTGATCTTGGACGGGACTGAACGAAGTGGGCTGCCACTCAACTACTGATCGTCCTGGGGTTCCGTTCTTGTTTCGTCTATAGGCGTACCACTTCCCGGTTGTGTCGTTGTGGTTGATCCCTTCTGGGACTTCGATTACAGTACGTCGACGGGGTGGGGGCGAGTTGGTCGGAGGGGGGTTCAGGAAGCGCTGTAGGACGTCCGCAGCGGTGGCAAAATCTGATTCTTCGATGTAGGGTTGTTCGTCGCGGTCGTCGAAGTACCAGTCTCGACGTTGCCGGTTTGGTTCGTCGTGCAGCCAACGTACGGATTCCTTAGTCTGCTGCGAGGTGAGGATATAGTATTCTTCGGGACAGTAGTCTCGAAAAACGCCTGGGGGGAGGTTCGGAGTGGGGGGACGAGGGGCTGTGGAGGACGTGATGATGGTCTAGAAGAAGTCCGCCGCGATGGGGCGACGGCCGAGGAGTTTCTTGGTGAGGTAACCGGCTTTTACTGCCTGGCGGATCTTATGTTCGTGGTGGCGGCGACGAAGGGTCTTACCCTTGATGGTGGGACGGAGGACTGGTGGCGGGGTGGATTCGGGGGTCCGGCGGTTAAACTGGGAGACGGAGGTGAAACTGGTTTGGAGGATCGGGTTGGGGGCGTCCTGGATGAGGTATGTGTGGTAGGTGGGGGCGTGGAGGGTGAATTCAAGGCGTTCGAGATCTATGTTGATGCACGTAGTGATCCGGACGTATAGGGCGAGGACGACAGTACCGTGATCCTTGTGCCACCTCCACTCGAAGATGCGGAAGTTGAGGCCGTGCGCGGTCCAGGGATCTTTCTTGCAGAGATTCTGTACGGGGACGAGGCAGTTGACGGTGACGGCGTCGGACCAAGGGTAGGGGAGTGGTGCGTCGTCGCGGGGGGTGATCGGCTTTCCGTTGAACGGGAGGAAAACCGGTGCGTTCGGGAGGTCCGTGGTGGGAGTTTTTAACGTCGTAGAGATGGCAGAGGTAGATGGAGAGAGGGGTGCGAGGTAGGCGTAGGGGTAGACTGTCCAGGTGTCAGAAACGCAGTTTATGAGACCAATGGAACCGCCTAAGTCGCAACGATGGGAGGAGCAAGAGAGAACAGATGGATTTGAGAGTGTCAGGCCTAGGGTAGTGCAACGTGCGCTACAGTACCGTATGACGAGATGGACAGTCTGAGGAAAAGGGGAAAGGGATACTGTCCTTATATACAAGTGGGAACGATGGTGCGATGCGATGCGATAGTGGTGCGAGCGGGGGGAACAATAAGAAAGGAGTCATGGGGAGGAGGGCGGGAGTCCGGAGCAATGATGTCATAGATAAGGATGCGGAACACCGTTCGGAAGTCCGGGCAGTGACGTCGTTGGAGCATGTGATGCGAAGGAAAGTCATGTGCCGTGACACGTCACGTGTACAAGGTCTGCAAACGAAGAAAGAAATGGAGCGATCCGTGACATCACGCGCCATCTTCCGTCTCGCTCGCTTCCTGTTTGGATGCGGGACGCGTCCTGCTCTGCTCCAGCTGCATCGTGACGCTCCCTCTCAAAGATCCCCGTCGTCCCCCAATGCGCTTCGTGCAGCCCTTCCCTCTCCCTCCTCCCGGCGATCCGAGCGGAGAACCACAGCTACAAACCGCGAGTGCTGTCAACTCCCAGACAGCTTCCTACGAAGACAACGCCGACATTGATATGGACGACACCGACGTGGCACCCACCTCGAAGCTCACCGTCAAAATGCTCCACCTTGCCGACACTCACCTGGACAAGTTCTGCGTCAAAACCTGGCTCGAGCTGGGCACGTCAAGTGCCGCCGCATATCCCGATTACGATTTCATTTCGGACCCCCCTTTCTCCCTCATCCCCGACAAACAGCGGCGCGCACTCATCGGCAGCCTCACTACGATTCGCGATCGCGAGGCGTTGGCCACGGCTCTTTTCGATTGGGATTTCCTCGAAGATTGCGGCAACACGCTCTTCAACGTGGTGAAGGGCCTTCATCAGCAGTTTGAGGAGATGCGGGACGAGGCAAAGCAGGAGCGGGCTAGGAAGGCTCGTGCGAAGAAAACACAGGAGGGTGGAAGTAAGAAGGGTGAGTTCTCGTCTGTCTCGTACCGGGTGCCACTCACCGTCGTGACTTTTCGGCAGCACCGACCGCAGCAACGAGCAAACGTCCCAGGAAGGCACCGCCGCGCGAGCCGCTCCAACAGCACGACAATACAGACACCAATGTGTCGTAAGTGTCCGCCTTCGTTTGGTGTGTGTGCGGGTAGGCTCACTCGTCCATATAGCCTGCCATTACAGGGCATCACCCATGTCTACTCGCGCAACAACCCGCCGTCAACTCCCTCCAGATCGTCACATGAAAACCAGCCTGCAACGCCGTCTCGATCCTCGCGTACACGTCGCCAATCCTTCTCGACACCACGTCGGGCTCGTCCCTCCAGTTCAACAACCCCTCGATCTTCGTACCCACAACGCGGCTCAGTCAAATCGCCACATCGTTACCATCCGTACAACACGACTTTGCGCCCCCCAAGCCAGCCGTTATGATACAGATACATTACAGTTCCATCTCTCCGTCCTCGTCTACAGATATAGGTACATGCATGTAAGTAGACATGTCTTCGTACCCCTCAGGCATGGGGATCTGGACGTGCTTGTTGTCCCACTCCTCCATTGTCTTCGCAATATAGTCACCCAGCTTGTTTTTCTTCCCCATCAACCTATACCCCTCTGAGTAATCATCCTGTGCAAGGAAACCATAGCTTCGGCCTTCTCGTCGACGATGAAGATCGTTTGCGTCGGCAATTCGTATGACCTCGCGGATCTCGTTATCGTTAGGTGGCATACCGTGCGTCGTGGTCCGTGCTGCGAGCTTGACGTTCTCCTGGAGCTCCTGAATCAACACTAAAAACCGGTGGATATGCATCGAGATGACGTTTCGGTAGAAGTCACTGTCAAACTCCAGGCCTTTGTGTTGGGCAAGCTCTTCAAGCCAAAAATTGAAGTGTTCTTGCATGAGGTCGAGTTCATGGAAGTGGCCGACTTGGCCCTTGAGATTGACAAGGTAGTTGTTGAGGAGCGCGATCCGTGTAGCAAGCGCGTCCCCGCTGAAATCATATTCGAGGTTGATGAATTGCTCGCTCATATATGCCATGTAGTTCGAGTTCCCAGAGCCGGCGAACGCAAAGATCCATTTCTGTAGATAGGTGGGACTCGTATCAGGTTGTCGGGCACCTTGTTCCCAGTCATATCGACGCACCTTGTGCACCTCCAACACCCGACCGATGTCGCCCAACGCCGTGGCACGGCACACCTCCAGAAATTCCAACCCATCACGCATGAGGAGCGAGCTGTTCGCTAACGCGTAATCCCCCTCAACTGTGCCCTCCGACCACGCTGGTCCGACTGGTGCGTCATTTGGCGCGGAATTTGCCGGAGTGCATGCGGAGCGAGCCTTCCAGTATGCCTGTGTCGAAGAATACCGTTCTTGTAGGATCGTGGCATCGGCGAACAGGGCGTTGAGCGAGGGGAGTGTCCCATCCTCGGCACGCGTTTGAAAATAAGCCTCGAGGTCGTCCGTTTCGTAGAAGATTCTACAGAGAAGTTAGCTGGTAAGAACAATCGGAGTTCCGTGTATAGCATGCCAGAGAGACAATACACTTACTGATAACAGTGTAGTATATGACCGCGCACAACGACATTGATCAAGTGCGCGTTGGGATAGAATTCAACCTTGTGGAGATCGGATGGCTTCGGTGAGTTGATTGCGTTGGCCATGAAGCCTAGCGTCGAGGGATCCTCCAGGGACTCCTTGCCCACTGGTCCCCACAGGGCGCGCACAATGCGGCTCAGTGCCGTCCATTTTGTGTGCCAGAGTTCCAAGACCGGGTGAATGAACCGCCACGAAAAGAAATCGCTCTCCTTTCCGGAGGACAGCTTCTTGACCTTGTGAATACCTTCGAAGCTCTTCCCGTCGCCGTGCAAGAACATCAGATGGTCGACCTGTCAGCAACGGCCTTAGTGACGAGCACTAGGCGACGACGTGTGACACAGGTGAAGAGGGACGATGGGGGATAAGGTCGGTAGTATTGACTAGGTCGAGATGGGGAATATGTACAGGAGGAACGGAGCCCTTATATACTACGAGGCAGAGTCACTTAGTAAGCTACGACACACGGCGGTCAGTAAGCAGAGCTAAGTATAGATACATGCGCAGCAGGATCAGTAAGCGAGACAATAAGGATGAGCCGGGTCCGGAGCGGCATGATGTCATGCGCAGCATTATGATGTCATGTGGAGTCAAAGGAAGCGATGATAAGACGAGCCTGGAGTCATGACGTCAGGAAGGAGCAAGGATAAGCCGAGTCTCCACCGGAGTGACGGAGTGTTACTAAGTGATGAGTAGTCAGATAGAAATGAAAATAAAAATGAATTGGGATATTATCCCCGAGGTCCCCGAGGTGTCCGAGATGTCCGGAATGGTAACGTTCATGACATCACCTTCCCGTTAGATTCAACGTCCTCGTTGAATCCCGATGATAAACCCTTCGGCACACAAGATGTTGGTCCAGACGCTCATGGGCAGCCTTCATGATCGCATGGTTGGCTTCGATCGTAATTGGCGTATGAGGAGCAGGGGTTTCTTGGCTTTCCCCAGATTTGTCTTTGGTTCCCAGGTATCTTCACTTTGATCGTACCCTTTCCAATGGACCAGGAATTCGAGGTGTTTCGACTTTCTACGGACGTCGACGATGGATTCTACTTCGTAGAATTCTTCTCCTTGGATAAGGTCAGGGGGCGGAGGTGGTGCCTTTTTCTGTTGGTCGAAGGCAGGACCGTTGTGCGGGGATAAGAGGGATTCGTTGAACACCGGGTGTTTACGTCTCCACGTCTTTGGGAGTTGAAGATGGTACGCCGATGCCCCAACCTTTTTCAGAACTTTGAACGGCCCGAATCGTTTGGCGTCTAGCTTCTGCATTGGTCGCACGGTATGGATCACCGTCTGTCCGTCGCGAGTTTTGGCTTCCAACCATACGAAGTCCCCGACGCGGTAGTCCACGGGGTCGTCTTTGTTACGATCATAGAACCGCTTCTGATCATTTTGAGCGGCCTTGAGGGTGGAACGTGCTTCGGTGTAGATATCTCGCATTCGTTGGGCGAGTTCGTTGGCCGTGGGGTTGGTTGTTCCGCGGCGGGGATTTGTTCCGAGGTAGAGTTCGCGACCGTAATTGGCGAAGTTAGGGGACATGCCGATGGATGAATGGGTCATATTGTTGAACGCGGTCATGGCCAGGGGTAGGAAATGGGCCCAGTCGTCCTGACGATGGTTTACGTAGATGCGGAGGTAGTTTTCCATCGTCATATTGGAGCGTTCGGTCTGTCCATCAGTTTGGGGGTGGTACGCCGTGGAGGGGTTGGCTTCAATTCCTAGTTGTTCGCACAAGGCCTTCGTGAATTTGGAGACAAATACGCTGCCTCGGTCGCTGACGATCTTTCGCGGGACACCATGATGGGGCACGACATTGCGTAAGAATTCTTTGGCTAATTCGTCTTTGGTGAGGTCTTTGGTTGTGGCCCAGAATACGACTTGCTTGGTGCCCATGCAGTTGACATTACAGATGGCGTCGTATCCTTCTGAGACGGGTAACGGCATGACAAAGTCGATTGAGACGTGTTCCCATGGTCCCTTGGGAGGCTCGTGTGGATGCAGCGGGGCAGCTATTTGGTCGTGGCGTATTTTGTTCCGTTGGCACGTTTCGCAGCCTTCGACGTACTTTCGTACGTCGTCTCGTATTGCCGGCCACCAATAGTTGCGCGTGATGAGTTTGTGTGTTTTGTAGCGTCCTGGGTGTCCATTGAGTGGTCCGTCATGGTGAGCCTGGATGATGTCTGCGCGTAGCTTTTTGTCGCGGGGTACGTAGATTCGTTGTTGGAACGTAAAAAGATTGTTTTCTTGTTCCTTCCATCCCTTGACTTTCATGGCTAACGCTCTTTTTACTGAGTCATCCTGCTTGGTTGTCCCTTTTACGCGCGTGATGAAGGCATTTTCCGGTCCGTCCACCATTATTCCTGATCCTTCGGGTGTCCTGAGTGCGTGGAACAGCTCGGTTTTAAGGAGGACAACGTCTTTGTTGTCATTTTCCCCCTTTTTAAGCCCCGCTTGTCGCGAAATGGCGTCGGGCTTGCCCATTTGGTTGCCGGCTTTATGCGTCAGGGTGAAGTCGTACTCCTGTAATTCCATTAACCATCTTGCTTGTCGTCGGTTGAGTTTCTGCGCTTTCCGAAAGTAGGTCAGGTTACGGTGATCGGTCCATATGTCGAACGGTTGTCGGGCGCCCATAAGGTATTGTCGCCATTCGTCTAGGGCCGACATGATTGCTAGCAGTTCCTTATCGTAGATTTCGTAGTTGCGTTCGGCTGGGCTCAGTGCTTTGGAAAAGTAGGCAATGGGGTGCCAGTGGCCGTTGGCTTGCTTCTGCGATAGTACTGCTCCGGTGGCGTAGTCGGACGAATCGGCTTCGACACGGAACTTTTCGTTATCCGTGGGAATGGCTAGGACCGGTTGTGATGTGATTCGCCGTTTGAGTTCTTCGAAGGCCACTTGTTGAGCGTCTGTCCATTCCCAATCCGTATGACCCGTGAGCTTGGTTAGATCATGCGCGATTAGACTGAAATCCGGTACGAAGTGTCTGTAGAAGTTGCAGAATCCGAGGAACGATTGTAATTGTTTTTTTGTCGTGGGGGCGGTCCCAGTTGGTAACAGCTGCGACCTTGGCGGGGTCCATTCGGACTTTGCCGTGTCCTACGATCATTCCTAGGTATTCGATTTCTTCCTGCTCGAAGTCGCATTTTTTCCGGTTTTAGGTACAGGTTATTGTCGCGTAGGATTTGGAGTACCTGTTTGACGGCCTGCCGGTGTTGTTCAAGCGTTTCCGTAAAGATCAGGATGTCATCGAGGTAGACGACTACAATGCCTTCATGGATCAGGTCTCGGAAGAGGTCGTTCATCATGGCTTGGAAAGGTGGCGGGCGAGTTCGTGAGGCCGAAAAACATAACCGTTGGTTCGAAGAGTCCCTTGTTGGTGCGGAATGCGGCTTTCCATTCGTCTCCTTCCTTGATACGGACATTGTTGTATCCCCATCGTACGTCGAGTTTGGTGAATACCTTGGCTCCTTTTAACTTGTCGAGGAGTTCCTGTACAAGTGGGAGCGGATAACGATTTTTTATGGTCATGTCGTTAAGCCGTCTGTAGTCTTGCACCGGTCGGAGGGATCCGTCTTTCTTTTTAATGAAGAAAAACGGCGAGGCCATAGGGGATTTTGAGTTGCGGATGCGTCCGGAGCGTAGGTTTTCTTCGAGGAAGTCGTCTAGTTTCCCTTGCTCGTCAAGCGTCAACGGGTAGACTTTGCAATCTACGGGTGTGAAATCGGGCTTGAGTTCGATGGCGTGGTCCCAAGGTCGTTTTTTGGGGATTTTATCAAAGTCGTCTTTGTCGAAGATGTCCTTAAATCCGTGATAATCCGCGGGGACGCGTTCTGCAAAGGTTTGAGCCTTTTTCTTTGCGTTTTCCGCGATGGCGATGTCCGAAGCAAGTGTCCTGACGTATAGCGAGGTCGACGATTGGTAACCTTCCCAGTCAAAGGCGTATAATTGTTCGCCTTCTTCTAGAGGGTAGACTTCGTCAGGTGTTTCCTCATCTTTCTCATCGATGTTGAATTTCGTGGGTTGGCATTCCTGGGGGCACCTGTCGAACGTGATAGTCCCTTCTGTCCAATTGATCGACGGGTTGTGTTGTCGAAGCCATTCGTGACCGATGTAGACGTTCATTCCGAGGTGTGAAACCGCCAAGTCAAGGTCTTCTTCGTGTCCGTGAATGGTTACATGCGCCGTAACGTACTCGGTTATTGGTCCTCCCGAGTTGTGGGTTCCGTCTGCGTTTTTAACCGGAATCGGGCGTGCGGTTTTTTTTGTAGGGATGTCGTGTTTTCTGACGAAGGCTTCGTCAATGCACGACCCCGTACATCCGCTATCAATTAGAGCCTGGGCGTTTACTGTCTTTGGACCGAACTGGAGCCGGATGGGGACGTTGATCTGTTCTCGTCGTCCGTTTGATCGTATGAACCTCATGGGTGAGTGAAGCTCGTGCAAGGCTTGGATCGCCTGTTCATCCCCCATTCGGCCGATCTCTTGAACGGCTTCGTGGGTGGCTTCTTCTCGTCGCTTATGATGGGTCCATATCCGTAGTTCGGCGATCGCGCTTTCGGGTTTGTTTTCCCTTAAGCGTTTCAAGGTCCATTGCGCAGTTCTAGGTAACGCATATTTTCGTGACGTATTTACACCTGTGGGGGGCGCCCCTGCCATCGCGCCTCCCCTGTCCCGAGCTAGACTCGGGTCCACCGGGATTTCCCTGTCAATGCAACCCCCGTCTCCGTTTTCCGGCTTCATGCCCCCGACCTTGCAAGAAGGATCTGGCGTGTATCCGCCCTGAGGAGGTCGAATTATGCCCTTTTCCTCTCGGGGAGGTGGTTGGGTGACATCCGTATCCTCCTCATGGATGGTGCTCACATGAGCGCGCGATGTCTTAGGGGTTTTCACCGGTGGCACTCGGAGGAAGGGGTTGAACGCAGGCCATGTGAAGGTCCGCGGCTTGATCGGATTCAGGATTTTCGGGGTGGTCCAGTCGACGGCGTTGAAGGCCGTCCATCCGACGGGGAATTTCTTTTCTTCGTCCTTCTTGAGGGCAGGCTTCTCACCTGGGCTACAGTTTATCGTCGTGTTGGACGCGCAGAGCGACATATACGGGGGAGGAGGGGTTTTAATTGTGTCCAGCGACGCGCCCCAGCCATCGCGCGTCGTAGTCTCGGTCTTCACCGAGTCCTTTTCCAACGAGGGATGTACATGTGATCGTAAACGAGAATGGGGCCAGCAATTGAAGAAATCCGGGTCAGGGAAACGAGAGGGTACAGAGAGTCCTGATGATAGAATGCGAGAAAGAGGCCATCGAGAAACTGGTTTCGAGGCGTTGGATGCCGTGTTCATCCTTC
This sequence comes from Amylostereum areolatum, assembly GCA_012932865.1. NCBI lineage: Eukaryota > Fungi > Basidiomycota > Agaricomycetes > Russulales > Stereaceae > Amylostereum > Amylostereum areolatum. The sequence goes on along the minus strand of SAXG01000016.1, from coordinate 841,602 downwards.
GCCCCTCTAAAAATCCGACTCCACGTCGGCATCCGATCCACCGCTCTTGGTGCTCCTGTCGTCGACTACCTTGTCTTTGTCCTTCTTCTTCTTCTTTGCTTCCGTTTTGGGTGTTGGCGTGGTTTTGCCGTCGGTTTCCACCAGAGCGCGGAGGATCATCTTTCGCTGCTCGTCGTCCAGAGTGTTAATCCATTCTTTGGGCGAGGCGAATTCTTCCGTGGTCTGGGACCGTGCTTGCTGGTTGGGGTTGCGTTTGAAGGGAGGTGGTCGCAGGGTGTTCGAGGATCGGGGTCCTTTGTAATTGGGAGACGTGCTGTAGCGATCACGTCCCCACTTTTTCCGGATGTATTCGACCGACGCTTTGCAGTCCTTGGAGATGTGGTTGGTCATTCCACATTTGAAGCAGCGTCCCTTGGTGTCGACGGTGCCTATGTCCATGGCTTGTCCACCGCCTCCATGAATGGTACCCGTGGCATCTTTGACGTCTTTGGGTTTGGAGGTGGTATGGGTGGAGGAGGAGGGATGTCCGCGGTGCATTTCGGAGATTTCGCGCCAGGCATTGTCCATCTCGGTGACGCGTTTCTTCCAGTCGGTGTATGTGGTGGGGACCGGCGGGCTGCGGAAGATGTTCTTCAGTATCTCTATCTTGATGTTGGCTTTGAGAATACGAAGAAACCAGGCGTCGTCGTTGGTGGGAATAACGTTAGCGCGTCGCGCAATTTGTTCGAACTTGACGAAGAATTCATCGGCTGATTTGTTCCCCATTTTGAACTGATCCAGTTCATTGAGCGCGTCTTGCTGATCCGAGGTGCTGACGAAGGAGGCGTCGAGGGCGGTGATGAAGTTGGCCATAGTGACCGTGGTTCCGGCGGTGAGGACATTGGCGTCTTTGAAGTTGCGCGCCCATTCCTTGGCGGCACCTTCCCTCATGTAACTGAGGATGAAGCGGACTTGGTCGATTTCACTGATGAAGTCTTGGGGGGCCGCTTCGATGTAACTGGTGACTTCATGTTTGAAGTCCGCGTATTCAGAACATTTTCCACTGTACTCCCGTGGTTTGGCGGCGTGGATTTTTCGTTTAGCGGTAGCGGCTGCAGGCGCTCCTGGGGCGGCGGGAGTGAATGCGGCGATGATTAGGCCACTGAAGGCGTGCCAGTTTCCGGCGTCGACATAGGCCCATTGTGTTCCATTTAATGGGTCGTCGGTGAATTCGAATTTGGCGACTTCGTACGCTATTCCATTAAGGAACGCGTAGCGGGTGTTTCCGATGACGGGGGCGAATGCGGCGATGTTGGCGGGGCAGTTGGTTTGATCGGCCGCGCGGCGGTTGAGGACAGTGGCGGCCATGGCTTGTCTTCTTTTCCAGGCGGATGAGGGGGGGGAGCGGGGTCGTAGGGGTCCGGTGTGGGTTTGGACTTGGAAGGTTCGAGGTGGTGGGTTATATGGTGGGGGTGGGGGTGGTGCGGGGGGAGGTTGGTTCCTCAGACGTTCTTCACGTCGGTCGTAGTCTAGGGCGATGAGGGCGAGGTCGTTTTCGGTGAAGGCTTGATTTCCTTCTTCGTCGGCACACCACTCTCCATCAACAAAGTAGACTTGGTCTTCTTCTTCGTCTCCTTCTAAGTGGATGAAGTAAAGAAATCTCCGTTCCCTTCGGAGGTATTCTTCGGTGATTCCTCGGGGGAGGGGATGGGGACTACGGGGGCGTAAGCCGTAAGTGGACGACACGGTTTAGAGTGGGCGAGGGATCTGGGGCGGAGTTGCGATGTAGGGGACGGGGATCTGATCCCAGTCGTTGTTATTGAGGTTTTCTGGTTCTCCCCACTCGAGGTTGTCGGGGTCGTATTCAAAGGAGTCGTCGTCGACGAGGGTAGTAGTGTCGGAGGGGTATAGGTCGAGGATGTCGTTGACTTCGTCTAGTTCGCTTCCAATTCCTCCTCCGTCTCCGATGGTCCAAGGCCCAAGTGGATAAATCCGCGGGGATCCGTCCAGGGATCACAAGCTACTGGGTGCGGACCTGCTGGAATCTGAATCCTCGTGGGTTGAGGGGAGGGGACTGCTGGGGGCTGTCCAGAAGCCTTCTTCTTGCGGTGGCGGACTTGGCGTTGGCGTTGGCCTCCCACCTTCTGGGCTGGTCGTGGTGTAGAGGGGGATGGGGGTGTGGGGCCCGTACCACTGATTTGGTAGTTGTTCGTTCCGGTAGATTGCAGAGAAATAGGGCCGGAACTCAAGCCGGGGATGGCCCTGTTCAATTGATACGATGATCCGAGTCCAGTCAACTCGAACCCGAAATCCCCAATCAGGGTTGCTCGCAGATGCGTAGACCCAATTGTGGGCGTCGAAGAGGTTGTCGCCAAAGTAGGCGGTGATGGCGGTGTCACGTTCGATTTCGGTGACGGCTGTGAATTCTTCGCGTTCATACACGAAGTCGAAGTCGGGGAAATGGAAGTTTTCTTCTTCCAAGGCTTGGTGTTCCTCTCCCATGTACTAGCCCCCGAGTCGAGGACGGTTACTAGTACGGCAAGGGGATCGGGTGTCGAGGGATATGTCACTGGTCTTTCCAATCGCAAGACGGTCTGCCTCAGCCTTCTCGGCCTGTTGGCTGTCTCTTCGTTCAAGGGTCACGAGCCCAAGAACTTCTCGGGTCACTTTCCCTTTGTCGCTTTTACTAGCCTCCTACACCGTTAGGTGCACCTTCAACTGTCACGTCTGGGTTCTCGTGGTGTTCGAGGGGCCCCGAGTACGTGTAACGTAACGCGGTTACGTCAAGCCGGCGCCGCTGATGCGTGCACACGACCACAGAATCGGGGTGACTAGTCGCGTATGCTGGGGGCAATGATCCGAGGCGGCACGAAGGAAAAGTGGAGTTAGTAGCGCAATAAGGCGTCTACTACGGACAGGTATGCTATGCTACGATGGTCGTCGGGTAGTGCGATGGTAAAGTAGATCTCGACCTTATGTCAGCAACGGCCTTAGTGACGAGCACTAGGCGACGACGTGTGACACAAGTGAAGAGGGACGATGGGGGATAAGGTCGGTAGTATTGACTAGGTCGAGATGGGGAATATGTACAGGAGGAACGGAGCCCTTATATACTACGAGGCAGAGTCACTTAGTAAGCTACGACACACGGCGGTCAGTAAGCAGAGCTAAGTATAGATACATGCGCAGCAGGATCAGTAAGCGAGACAATAAGGATGAGCCGGGTCCGGAGCGGCATGATGTCATGCGCAGCATTATGATGTCATGTGGAGTCAAAGGAAGCGATGATAAGACGAGCCTGGAGTCATGACGTTAGGAAGGAGCAAGGATAAGCCGAGTCTCCACCGGAGTGACGGAGTGTTACTAAGTGATGAGTAGTCAGATAGAAATGAAAATAAAAATGAATTGGGATATTATCCCCGAGGTCCCCGAGGTGTCCGAGATGTCCGGAATGGTAACGTTCATGACACGACCATGGAATTCTCGGTCAGACCCAGCTGGGAGAGAAAGTCGAATATGGCCTCCCGTAAGCCGCTCGTGGTGGTCTCGTTTGCGCCGTTTGTTCCAAGTGGATGCACCTTCGTGTGACGCTTCGTGTTGATCTGGTGTTTCTCCGTTTGGTTCGCAAACCGCTTGAGTGTCACGGATCGCTCCATTTCTCTCTTCGTTTGCAGACCCTCGTACACGCGACGTGTCACGGCACATGACTTTCCTTCGCATCACATGCTTCAATGATGTCATTGCCCGGACTTCCGAGCGGGGTTCCGCATCCTTATCTATGACATCACTGCTCCGGACCTTCGTCCTCCGCCCCATGACTCCTTTCCTATTGTTCCCCCCGCTCACACCACTATTGCATCGCATCGCACCATCGTTCCCACTTGTATATAAGGACAGTGTTTCTCTTCCCTTTTCCCTAGACTGTCCATCTCGTCATACGGTACTGTAGCGCACGTTGCACTACCCTAGGCCTGACACTCTCAAATCCATCTGTTCTCTCTTGCTCCTCCCATCGTCGCGACTTAGGCGGTTCCATCGGCCTCATAAACTGTGTTTCTGACACCTGGACAGTCTACCCCTACGCCTACCTCGCACCCCTCTCTCCATCTACCTCTGCCGTCTCTACGACGTTAAAAACTCCCACCACGGACCTCCCGAACGCACCGGTTTTCCTCCCGTTCAACGGAAAGCCGATCACCCCCCGCGACGACGCACCACTCCCCTACCCTTGGTCCGACGCCGTCACCGTCAACTGCCTCGTCCCCGTACAGAACCTCTGCAAGAAAGATCCCTGGACCGCGCACGGCCTCAACTTCCGCATCTTCGAGTGGAGGTGGCACAAGGATCACGGTACTGTCGTCCTCGCCCTATACGTCCGGATCACTACGTGCATCAACATAGATCTCGAACGCCTTGAATTCACCCTCCACGCCCCCACCTACCACACATACCTCATCCAAGACGCCCCCAACCCGATCCTCCAAACCAGTTTCACCTCCGTCTCCTAGTTTAACCGTCGGACCCCCGAATCCACCCCGCCACCAGTCCTCCGTCCCACCATCAAGGGTAAGACCCTTCGTCGCCGCCACCACGAACATAAGATTCGCCAGGCAGTAAAAGCCGGTTACCTCACCAAGAAACTCCTCGGCCGTCGCCCCATCGCGGCGGACTTCTTCTAGACCATCATCACGTCCTCCACAGCCCCTCGTCCCCCCACCCCGAACCTTCCCCCAGGCGTCTTTCGAGACTACTGTCCCGAAGAATACTATATCCTCACCTCGCAGCAGACTAAGTAATCCGTACATTGGCTGCACGACGAACCAAACCGGCAACGTCGAGACTGGTACTTCGACGACCGCGACGAACAACCCTACGTTGAAGAATCGGATTTTGCCACCGCTGCGGACGTTCTACAGCGCTTCCTGAACCCCCTTCCGACCAACTCGCCCCCACCCCGTCGACGTACTGTAATCGAAGTCCCAGAAGGGATCAACCACAACGACACAACCGGGAAGTGGTACGCCTATAGACGAAACAAGAACGGAACCCCAGGACGATCAGTAGTTGAGTGGCAGCCCACTTCGTTCAGTCCCGTCCAAGATCACTGGTCGTGGCATCATAACCAGCAATTCCTCACCCCCGCCGACTTCCTTGTCGCAAAACAAGTTGAGGACGAAGTTGAAGAAGCAGAAGAACGCCGACGAGAAACCCTACGCCGCCTTGATCAAGAACTCGCCCAATCCCTCACCGTCCCCCTCCCCTTCGACAAGATGTCCGACGCCGAATCCAAACCTGCCGTCTCCAAGCGGGAGATCGGCCCCAAGCCAAAGCCATTCAAAGGCGATAGACGCGACACCCTCCGGTTCTCCCTCGAGCTCCGCATGTTCCTGCGCGTTAACAAGGATGTTTATGCCACAGATGACGCCAAGATGATGCTCCTCCTCAGCCTGATGGAGGACGACACGGCGAAAGCCTGGGCCACGCATCGCCGCATGGAACTCTTCGCCGACGAAGACGAGAAGGAAGACGCCGACACCCTCGACCCCACGCCCCCAACACTCCACTATAGCTCCTACAAAGAGCTCTTCGAGAGGTTTGGCAAAGACTTCGTGCCCGTCGATCCGAAGATAGAGGCTCAGCGTAAGATCAACGAGCTCGCAATGACCACCCGGGACGTCACTGACTTTATCACCGAGTTTGAGATGCTGGCAACCATGTCAGCGTACGACGACGAGGCGCTGATCCACTTTTTCAAGAAGGGACTTCAGCGTGACCTCGGCAAGCAGGTGGCCCGGTCGTACCCGTTCCCCACCAAGCTCGCGGAGTGGAAGGAGCGCGCCCGCCGCATCAACCACCAGTGGCTCGAAGAGAACCCGGAGAGGAAGAGCAGTCAGTCCAAGGGGGCTGTCGCGCTCACCTCGAACGGTTCGACCAACGACTCCTCGTCGTGCCGAGTCGGCGCCTTCACCAACACCTCGACCCGCCCTGCAAAGCTGACGGACGACGAGAGCGCAAAGATGATGCGCGAAGGCAAGTGCTTCATGTGTCGACAAGCCGGTCACGTCTCTCGCGACTGCCCCAACCGCGACTCGAGCGCGCGACGGGTGGGCGCAGTAGAGACTGGGTCCAAGGCCCCTCCCCTGCCGACGAACACGGCTCCGTCCACTGCGAAAGCAGCTCCCGACCCATCCAAAACCATCGCGACGATCACTCGCCAGCTGAAGGATCTGGACGCGGAAGGCAAGGAGCAGGCAGTAGCGCTGTTGAAGGACATCCTGGAATCGCAGGATTTTTGAAACGCCCCCCAGTCGCGTCGTCTGGTGGAGGCAAAGGACTTTTGGTATCATCGTCGAATCGTTTCGCTGTATTATCATCCATGCATACCTGTGAGCAATCGTATCCCCCGTGTTTGTATCTGTCTACTGTCACCAAGAACAGGCAAACACCATCGATCACGCTCAAAGTCAAGCTGATCGGACGAGTTACCAAAAGAGAAATCGACGCAGACGCGCTGCTTGATAGCGGCGCAGAAGGAATTATCCTGAACCGAAGCTTTGTTGAACGCAAGAAGCTCACCACAAGAAAACTAGAAAACCCGTTCCCCGTGCGTAATGTGGATGGCACCGAGAACGTCATGGGCTGGGTACGTGACACAACGACCCAGCGGATCCGGATATACTCGCAAGATTCAAAGGTGTACCATGAGGAAGAAGCTGAGTTCTTCATCACCGACATCGGCGATCATGACATGATCCTTGGAACAGACTGGCTCGACGAGCACAATCCCACCATAGACTGGCAACGAGACCGTGTTGACATGCTCCGCTGCCCTCCCTCGTGCACTCTGTCCAAACCTCCTGTGACGAACCTCGCAACCAAGCCACGGAAACCATCATCGGTCCAATCACAGCGTAAGGTTGAAGCAGGTAAAACCCCGAGGACACCTCTCGTCGTGGACGATCCCTTCCCAGAGCCGACATATGTGTCCTGGACCCCAGTCCCCACTTATGTTATTCGTGCACGCAGAGTCAAAGGTGTTCGCGTCCGCACGGTCCATCGCTCCCCTCTACCCGCACGACTCTTCACTGAAGACGACGACGAGCGGCCCATGGTATTCCGAGACTGGGAGATCAATGGACTACGCCACGCCGGAATCCTCCCTGAAACCGACGGTCCTAATCCAGATGCAATACCCATCTGCGCGGGCTTTACAAAAGCGCAGGAGCTTGCAGAGCATTCAAAAGAGAACGCACGCCCGCAAACCTTTGAAGACTTAGTCCCCCCGCCGTACCGCGACTTTGCGCCTGTATTCGACAAGAAAACCTCCGAGCGACTTCCTGACCGACGACCATGGGACCATGCTATCGACATGAAAGACGGCTTTGAACCCAAACCGTGCAAGATCTACCCCCTCTCACCTTCCGAGCAGATCGAACTCGACACCTTCCTCGATGACCACCTGAAGAAGGGCTATATCCGCCCATCGAAGTCACCTCAGGCGAGTCCGTTCTTCTTTGTGAAGAAAAAGGATGGAAAGCTGCGTCCCGTACAGGACTATCGAGAATTAAACAAGGGCACTGTCAAGAATGAATACCCATTGCCACTGATCTCTGAAATTGTCGACCGCCTCAAAGGTGCAAAGATCTTCTCCAAGATGGATGTTCGCTGGGGCTACAACAATGTCAGCATCAAGGAAGGCGACGAGTGGAAGGCTGCGTTCAAGACGAATCGCGGTCTCTTCGAACCTACGGTGATGTTTTTTGGGCTTATGAACTCCCCTGCAACATTTCAGGCAATGATGAATGAACTGTTCAAGGATCTCATCGACTCGGGCAAGGTCATCATCTACATGGACGACATCTTGGTGTTCACTCGCACCATGGACGGACACCGTGCCATAGTGCGGCAGGTTCTGCAGCGTTTGCAAGACAACGACCTCTTCCTCAAACCGGAGAAATGCGTCTTTGAGCAAGACTCTGTCGAATACCTCGGACTCATCATCTCGCACGACAAGATCGCTATGGACCCCGTCAAGGTAGCAGGTATTCAGGACTGGCCGACACCACGAACGGTCAAAGATGTGCAATCCTTCCTCGGCTTTGGCAACTTCTACCGACGTTTCATCAAGGACTTCTCCAAGGTTGCACGGCCCCTATTTGATCTGACAAAGAAGGACTGCACATGGGACTGGTCGACGGACTGCCAAACTGCGTTTGACGCACTGAAAGCTGCGTTTACTTCTTCCCCCGTCTTGGTCATGCCTGACCCAAAGAAGCCTTACCTCGTTGAAGTCGATGCCTCGGACTTTGCTACTGGAGGTATACTCTCGCAGAAAGGCGACGACGGTCACTGGCACCCAGTGGCGTATCTGTCCAAGGCCCTATCGGAACCGGAACGGAACTACGACATCTACGACAAGGAGCTGCTTGCGATCATCCGTGCGCTTGAAGCCTGGCGCCACTACCTCGAAGGCGCCCCCGACACCGTCGAAATCTGGACAGATCACAAGAACCTGGAACACTTCAAGACGGCACAGAAGCTGAGCCGCCGACAGGCACGTTGGGCTCTATTCCTCACTCGATTTGACTTCTCGCTCGTTCATAAACCAGGAATTTCCCACCGCCCAGATCCAATGTCTCGACGACCCGATCACAAGGATGGTGTTGAAAACGACAACAAGGAGCGCGTCTTGCTTGACCCCAAGTACTTCCAAGTACGCGCAACAAGGCCAGGAGCAGTAACCTCCCTCGGTGATGTTGAACTCCGACGACGTATCCGCGACTGCAAAACCAAGGACATCGAGGTTGTTCAAGCCCTGGACGCCATCTTACGAAACGGACCACGTACACTCGTCAAGAACCTTCAAGAGTGGAACTACGAAGAAGGCCTGGTCCTGTTTAGAGGAAAGGTATATGTCCCTGCAGACGACGAGTTGCGACGCGACATTGTCAAAATGTACCATGAATCGCCCCTGGCCGGACACCCCGGTCGCTTCAAGACTTACGAGCTTGTGAGTCGTGAATATTGGTGGCCTGGCATGTCTGTCTTTGTCCGCGACTTTGTAGCAGGATGCGCAACCTGCCAGTCGACGAAGACACAGAGCAGCCGACCCCACGTCGACATGATCCCAAACGAAGTACCCGATCGACCATTTGGCATCATCTCCACCGACTTCATCGTCGAACTCCCTGACTGCGAAGGCTATAACGCCGTCAATGTCGTGGTCGATCGCCTCACCAAGATGGTGGTTACCACCCCATGTACAACGAAGATCACCAGTGATGGCACGGCCGACATTCTCTTCGACAAGGTATACCGACACTACGGCTTAGCAGACAAGATCATCTCGGATCGTGGACCCCAATTTGCTGGACAGGTGATGCGTACACTCAATGAGAAGCTCGGGATCAAGTCCGCCCTCAGCACAGCGTATCACCCACAGACAGACGGCCAAACCGAATGCGAGAACCAGAACCTCGAGCAGTTTCTGCGAGTATTCTGCAACTACCGTCAAGACGACTGGGTGAAGTGGTTGCCCTTCTTCGAGTTTTCTCACAACTCTCGCACCCATGCAGCTACTGGAAAGGCTCCCTTTGAAGTCCTCTACGGCTTCCTCCCGAAAATGTACCCCTCCGTAAACCCGTCCTCAAAGGTCCCTGCAGTTGAAGAACGCCTCCGTCAACTTGAAGAAGTCCGACAGGAGATCAAGGCCAGCCTTGCCCTCGCATCAGACTTGATGAAGCACTACAATGGCGACACGGTCAGCGAATCAACGCAGTTTGCGGTCGGAGACAAAGTATGGCTCGAAGGCAAAAACCTGAAGACGACGAGACCGAAAGCTAAGCTTGCTGCCAAACGATTTGGACCCTTCGAGATCGTTGACGTCATTAGCCCAGTGAACTACCGCCTGAAGCTGCCAAAGACGTGGAGAATCCACCCAGTCTTCCATGCTTCGCTGCTCACCGCGTACAAGGAGACAACGGCACATGGTCCAAACTATGAACAACCGCCGCCTGACCTCGTTGATGACGAAGAAGAATATGACGTTGAAGACATCATCGACTCGAAGCCGACCCGCAACAAGAAAGGCATACAATACCTCGTCAAGTGGGCAGGCTATCCTGACTCCGAGAATACCTGGCTCCCTCGCTCCTCGCTCTCAGAGGTCACCGACATGATCGACGCCTTCCACAAACGCCATCCAAACGCGCCCCGCCCCGTGCGTTCCCTCGGCATCTCCTTTGACGATTTTCTCGCATCCACCCTTGCAGATGACATCGCGCTCCAGGCGAAAGCGCGTCTTAAAGGGGGGGTAATGTCACGGATCGCTCCATTTCTCTCTTCGTTTGCAGACCCTCGTACACGCGACGTGTCACGGCACATGACTTTCCTTCGCATCACATGCTTCAATGATGTCATTGCCCGGACTTCCGAGCGGGGTTCCGCATCCTTATCTATGACATCACTGCTCCGGACCTTCGTCCTCCGCCCCATGACTCCTTTCCTATTGTTCCCCCCGCTCACACCACTATTGCATCGCATCGCACCATCGTTCCCACTTGTATATAAGGACAGTGTTTCTCTTCCCTTTTCCCTAGACTGTCCATCTCGTCATACGGTACTGTAGCGCACGTTGCACTACCCTAGGCCTGACACTCTCAAATCCATCTGTTCTCTCTTGCTCCTCCCATCGTCGCGACTTAGGCGGTTCCATCGGCCTCATAAACTGTGTTTCTGACATTGAGTGCGTCAGACCGGTAAAGCGCAAGTGCGGGGACCCACTCTAGGAGAATTATGAGCCAGTGGTATGCGAAGACTCGTCGAAGGTGCTTTGAGTCGGTCTTCTTGCGGATATCGTCGACAATGATTTCGCGACGGGCCCCTGCTTCGTACTTCTCCAGAATGGGGGCAAGGTTGAACGCACCGGGGGGACAGTCCTCCATCTCCACTGCTGTTGCGCCTGTACCTGTAATCATCCTGTTCTTCGTGCCGATTCTGTTGTTCCGCTGTCGGTGAAGAGTCTGGATGTTGTCGAAGACGACCAAGACAGGTTCCTCGGCGAAGTTTTCCAAGCATTTCTTGAGCTCCGCGCGTTCCATCTCCGCCGTTGTAACCAGTGAGTTGCGTGTTGTTGTGTATGGGGTGTTCTGACCGAGTCGGCTCCCGACTCTGTACGCGGACTGATGGGCCATGGTTGCAAAGAGTGCGATGCCGCGACAGAGGGGGAAGAAGTTGACCCAGTGATTGCAGGTATACAGCAGACTGCTGATAATGCTCGCACAGACCTGTCCAGATATATGAGAAACATATACATATCTTTTGTGGAACCCACACGACATCAGACGACAATGTATGGCACTCACCACTTCCGGAGGTCGATAGATGGCCTCCGATTCACCCCCCTTGCTTGCATCGTGAGCGAGGTGCATCAACATCCCCCAGACTACTTTCATCTTCCGGCTGTACATGCCAGCTAATCCATGCATGCTGAAATCCTCAATGCGGCTCCAAGATACTAATGCATCGTGTGAGGTTGCACCTCTCCTCTTCGGTCGTCGTCCACGAGGTGCTTCGGCAACCGACGTAGTGTCTCCTGATCTCCGGAAGTCAGCCCTACTCGTTCATAATGGAACAGACAGTGCGATTACACACCGTTCTGGTTCTCTGCGTTCGAGTCTACGTCCATCGAGTCTGATGCCGGCTGCACCTCTCCCTCCTCTGGCTCCAAATCGAGGTTGCGAGATTCGTCGCTAGCGGCTGGCAGACCTCCGGAATCCATGCTGTTGTCCATCTGGGTGCGTGTTGCGCGCAAACGAAGCTCGGGAGTCTTTTTTGAAGAGCAGGTCTCATCGACCTCGCAACCCGCTTCGTCAAGCATAAGTTGGTATGCCCATGTTGATAGCGCGGGGCCGCAGTAGCCGATTTCGTTTGCCAGGAGGGTAGGAGAGAAGTAGTGAGCTACCTCAGGATGCCGAGAATCGGGGTGACTGAAGCTGTGATCGTACATGGCGGCGACCGCATCGGCAGCGGTATCATTGGTTTGCTGTCCATTGAGAAAGGCGGCAACCATTGCATGGTGTGTCGTGTTGTGCACCGGCGCGACCGTGAAGATCTTGACAAGAAATTGGCCGAGTGTCCAGCCTGTCTCCTTGATCGATGTCAAGATATACTTGATTTTTGCTGCATCGCTTTCTCCGTGCCGAAGCTGAAGCATCGGACCCTGCTATAGATGAGCACATCGAAACATCGGGGAGAGGACTCGAGGCCTACCTCGTCAATGAACGTCGCCATTACGGAGAGACAAATGAAATGAGGCGGGACAGCGTCGACTTTGGATGCACTTGCAGATGATCTACGAGATCTAACCCACTGACAATATTATGATTACAAACTACATAAAGCTGATGACATGGTAAGGGCAGTCTAGGGCAGCGAAGTCTAGCGAAGTGAGATGGAATGTAAGGTATTTCCTTTCTGGGGGCGACCAGCCAAGCTAGCTAGAGTCGTGTTCTAAGGCGAACAGAAATGAGATGATGATGAGATAATAAAAACCTTGAAACTAAATACATAACTCTTTGAGTTTGAACTCAAATGTTTTATATTAGTTTGTGGGTGTGGGGTGTGGAAATTTGGGACCGCATGGCAAGCACGTGATGGGAAAATCCCGGTGGGATTCCCACGGTCACGCGCGCCCGACGCGTCTCTTGGAAACCGAGAAGTGCGCGCGGGGAAAACGGTACAAGACGCATGCACGCGAAACGCTCCGTATTCCTGCGGTCCACAAACCTCGAGCAGCAAGCGAACTGAGAGTTCTAAGTCCGGGGAAACGAACCGAGAAACCCCCAACAAGCAAAGCTCACAACCGAGATTCGGGTCCCCCGAAACCTCGCACCCCACACCAGAGCAAGCAGCTCGCCCGCGCTAAAGAGGCTCGACAATGAATCAACAGAACGGGTATGAAAGCTAAAACAAATGATGACGCGTCGCGTACAAGTCCATCGCCCTCTTCGCGGCCTCGGTCGAGGCCGAATAAAAAGTCCGTCCGATGTAAATCGGGAGTACCGCTTCCATCCTCCGCCAATACACCAGAAATGAGTCCGATTCCCACTGCCCCTGCTGCGCCACCATATTCGGGTCTAAACCCCTCAACAGCCACTCCGTTGCCCCTCCAATTCTAAAGCTGTGCCCTGTTTTGATGCAGTCGATCTTGGCATCTACCCAGACCTCGTTGCAAATCTTCATGAAGTGGGGCTGGATCATCGGCTCCCAACCGCCGGCGACTTTGTAAGCGAACAAAGGAGCGCCATCCGGAACGTCCGCGTTCACGCGCATATGATTCCTCAACGCTTGGACTGGCGACGTCACGTCCGGGATATCTGTAAGCTTAATCTCGGCACCCGTATGCAGCTTCGTCTTCGACCACGGGATTTGAAAGGTAGCGTAGGGAAGGGAATCTCCAGCGGCGCAGGCAAACTTAATCTTGGCGTCTGTGCCGCGCGCGACGTGACGCTCCGCGTCAAACACCTTGCCTCCGGGAATAAGGAGCTCCCCGAGCCTACAACACCCCCAAAAGGCAATTGATGCGACAGCCCACGCGGCGGCGTCCTTCGGGTCATCGAGATCCAGTCCATCACGGAGGGCCAGAATATGCTCATACGTAATCGGCAACCGTTTGGCCCTGGTTGATGATGGAACCACCAGCTTAGCGACGCCCGAGAGCGTGCGCTTCGTCAGAAACCCTTGCTCCCAGTCCGCGCCGTGAATGTCGTGCCATGTGTGCACGCCTAAAAGTCATTTCTTTGCGGCACCCAAGCTAACTTTGGCTGCGGCGGTGGAGGCGAAGGCGGAGAGGATTGAATCCGAGGCGGGCATTCTGGAAACCTCGGCCAACTCTATGGGGCATCACAGAATTGATGGAAGCGCAGCAAACCAGCGCCGTAAGATGCCCGGACCTTCGGCTCCACCGACTCCACCATGATCTTGCGCCTGTGATCAAACACGCTATCCCCGAGGAGCGCCCGCTTGCGTGCCTCCCACGAAATTCTGTACGGACTCTTCCAACTTTGCGAGCGGTCGCAGGCTAGCACATGTGGTCGATAGGATGATACGGACAGCTCATTGCCCGCTTTTGGTTTTCTAGGTTTTGGTTTTGGTCCGTCCGAGGTGCGCAGAGGCGCGAGAATTTGCTGAATCCTAGGTCCAGCTGGTCCTCGCGCCGCCTCGTCAGACGCGCTAGCACGTGCTTGCGCATAAAATGATGCGAACATCTTATTGGTCAACAAAGGCGTGGGTGAGAGCACCTGGTAAAGGAACGCGAGGGAAAATGGGCTGCATGCCTGGGACCGCCACCCCGCGCGAGATGGGATCGGCCAGGTTCGCCGCTGATTGTACGTACTCCAACTGGAACGCTACGTTCCTCTCCATCCCCAAACATTTGGCCCGCCGAATGCATTCGTTGACCATATAGTTCCGGCAGCGACCTTTTGCGAAGGAACCGACGACGCCTTGATTGTCGTTCCTAATGAGGACAGTCACATCGCGTAAGTCCGTCAACTCCATCACCAGCCGAACCGCCATCTCCGTGGCAATAGCCTCGCCCCATCCGATGTTATGGCCCGTCCCTTCGTTCCACCCGTCCTTCCATTGCCACGCGTCGAAGCGCCCCCGGAAAACAACGCCCACGCCCCAGCCCGAGGAGGCGTCTACCCAGATGCCGAGGTCCGTCAGAGGACCGCGCGTCCGGATCGTTCGAAAGAAGTCGGGTCTAGAAAGGACGGTGGACCACCAGTTCATTGCCGTGATCAAAGAGCGCTTGGGGTAAAGCGGCCTGGGCCCGCCCTTCATAGAATCGAATTGTCGTGTGAGCGCTGACAGCTCTGTGAGGTAGGCGCGACCTTGGGGGTACACGAAGGTGGCATGTGACAAACAGCCATTGAGTTTGAGGACGACCGTGATCGGGGCTTGGGCGCGTGTGTATTTTTGGATGAACTCGTCAATGCGACGCTTGTACTTCTGCCGCTTTTTGTCAGTGAGCTGAACTGAACGAGCCGCGATCCTCCAAAGAAACCCGACATAGGTAAACGAGTCCGCAAACTCCTGGCCCTTCTCCTCGTGCCAAGGAACGTTCAACGGCGCCACTGCCGCCATGGCCATCGCGCGATCGTAAACGTACTCATAAACGAGCACCCCACCCGCGTCGACTACGGAGCGCCGAGGGAAACGAAAAAGGACGATGTCATCCACCCATTTCTTGGCGGCGTCGATCTCCATTTTGCTCCAGATCGCCATGAGGGCGTCGACGAGCTCCCCGAGCAACCCAGCCGCCGTTGCGGAACCGAACGGGACGACGTGATCGACCCAGAACTTCAATTGGAACATCATCACGATGAACCTCTTGTCGATCGGGCTCACGGGGATCGTCCGAAAGGCTTTTGCTACATCGAGCGTCGCTGCCTGCGCCCCCGGCGGCGCCGATGCGATCTAAACCGTTGTCTCAGAATTGATGTATTGAGAGAATGGCACGATGGCCGCGTTCGACGACGCATGAGCACCTGGCACGAAGGCCGCGTACGACGACGCATGAAAACCTGGCACGACGGCCGCGTTCGACGACGCATGAGCACCTGGCACGACGGCCGTGTACGACGACGCATGAAAACCTGGCACGACGGCCACGTACGACGACGCATGAAAACCTCGCTCGACGGCGATCTGTACACGGCACGACAGCCCGACGCGAGCTCACTTGCTCCACGTCAAAGGTAAAAATAAAATGACATACGACGGCGCCAATCGAAACGCGAATCAAAGAAGGAAGCACTCACTATTTCTGCGACTTCAGGGGCTGATCCCCACTCTGTTGGGAAGTCATCGCTGTCGGTCAGGTCATTGACCGAGAAGCCGTCCTTCCCCTTGAAGGATATGTTGCGAACGAGCCTTCGTTTGGTTTCTTGTCCCTCCTCATCGAGGGATAGGACGACGTGCACGGGACACGCGGCGAAATCGCCGCCAACTAACTCACGAATTTGGCGTCCGGAGAATGGGCCCGACATGCGCTGCGCTTCTACCTCCTCGACGAGGTAATCTGAGATCCACGGATCCTCCTCCGAGAAGCGCGCGGGCGGGACAATGGAACGACCAAGGTTCTGATTCGAGATACCGATCGGGAAACCTTCACTGATTTTCTGGGCGAGGAAAGGGAATCTATTGGTGAGTCCGTAATGCTGCAAATAGGAACGGAACGCCTCCGAATTGTAGGGCGTGATGATGCGATCTAAGATGGAATGGGAAGAAGGAACGACATTTGCAGGGAATTTGCGGAGTAGGAATGATGGGACGTCGAGGCCGTCGACCACGCGGCTAAGCGTGACGGCATGCCCCCGACAACGCGTGATGGTTGGAACTACCGCAATAGCAGCACATATGCTTGAAACGGGGGGGGTGGGTGGTCTTGCAGGAGGCTCGGAAGTTCCAAAGCGCACAGAATTCATCCGGGCCGTTAATCGCGGTGAGTGCGTTTCGGTTTTGGTCCCACTTAGCAATGGCCGGACGCCTGGTAACACTGTTTCTATTGGTACGGCAGTCGCGCGCGTGGTGCCCTTCCGAGGCGCACATGAGGCAAGACTTCTGGAAAGGGGGGGAAGGTTTGCCCGACTGAAAGGGAGCCGACGGCGGACCACCTCGGCCAGGCGGGGCTGCGGGGTAAGGGGTATAGCGAGGCGGGCCCGCAAAGTTACCAGCTCGCGCGACGCCGCTCGATGACGCGCGCATCGCGTCCTGCATCTCCTTCAATTGCTTCCGAGAGATGACGCCCTGGATTGTATTGAATCGCATCTGCCAGTGCAGCTGATTGGCTTTGAAAGGCCTCGCGTGATAGAGCGAACGCTCTTCGATGTCGTGTTTCAGAACCGCCTCGAAGATCTCCGGCGTGCTAAACCCTTCCATAGAAATCAGCGTATTGTAGTGCGAGCTCCACCTATCGAACACGCCGGCGTCTGTGATCGTCGGGTCGGAGAGGAAACGGAGGTAGCCGCGCCACCCTTCCTGCCACGCGACGAAGTCCATCTGATCTTCATCTGGGAAGTTGGAGATGTCGAGGACGTGAACGTTGCCGTTCTTGGTGGAGCGCTTCTTCGTAAGGGTAAGCGCGTTCCTTTCGATGGTCCTAAGACCTTCTGTAGTGAATAGGGTAAGGGGGGGCCGGATGCCGGTCTTCACAAGCAGGGCTATGTCTTCGGGAATCGCGGCCTCGAAGGCGATCTCCGTGTCCACCTCGTCCGCCATAGAGAACAACGGCTTGTCTGCACTCTTGGGCGTCGGCGGCGGGGAAGGCTCCGTTGGCAGCTGTCCTTGGAAAACGCGCCACATATCGGCACGACCCTGAGTCGTGGCGTTGGCGTACGTCGCTAACGCGATTAGCTCCGCGTCTGCTGCCGCCCTCTGCGCGTCCGTGAGATCTGCTCCAGGTAAAGGAATACCCTGACCCTGGCCTAGCTCTGCCTCTCCGTCATATTCCACGCTAACGCCTCCGCTGCTCCCCACGTGTACGGCATTATCGGCATGACGGCCGTGTTGTCTTTCAACCTCCGGTGAGGGAAGTCCAGGGACTTCAGGAACGTTGTCGGTGTTCATTGTTGAGTCAGACATGTCGAAGATGTGGAATGAAAACGGATATTTGTCGAGGTACGATGAAAAATATCTAGCGTGGGAGAGCAGGTACGAGGAGGGGAAAGACGAGGACCGTGGGAACTCATTTCCTCAACGCGTCTCGCCTTTCCTTCGTTCCGGCTTCACGCGCCGCCGCTGACTAACGCTCCCTATCCTAGCCTATAGAGAAGCTCTCCGCCTCGCAAGCTCGGCTGGCTCTTCTCTCGCAGGCCTCTAAATTTGATGCAGACCTTACAACCAGAACGACTGTCTTCTGGTAAGGTCAGCCACGGAGACTACCTTTGTCCTCATCCCACGTCTCTCTTACTCGTGTATCGACTCATTAACAGATGGACGTACGCCGTAAGTACCCTTCAAATATCCTTGAGCTAGAGGCTCGCAAACTGACCGCCTCACCGCAGATGAAAGTGCTGCCTCGGGGCGCGTCCCCACCGAGCTCCTGATCAGGACACATCGCAGGTGTGCCGACGATGGCGTGTCGTCGCACTCGGGATGCCAGAGCTATGGTCTACCTTGCGTGGCGACGACAGCCCCACCACCGTCAGCGCGTTGATTGAACGGTCCGCATCCACTCCTTTGCACGTATACGCCCCCGAAGACCACTCGCTCGCGAACTTCTCAAAGTGGTTCTCCGAGCTGCCGTATTCCGTTATTATGCAGCTTGAATCGTTCCATCTCCACTGCAAAACCTATCCGCGCAGCGTGGACGCACCCCTGAAAGCGCACGGCGGTCGGGGAGGCGACTCGGGATCTCTGCCTCTCAAAAGGCTCCACATCGCGTTCAACCGAAAGGCCCACCGAAACATGTCAGAGATTGCACAGGAATTGACAGAAGAAGAAGAAGACACCGCACCGTCGATCGAGAATTACCTCCCTCCCGTGCTCGATCAACTCACCGATCTCTTCCTCGCGTTCATCATCCCGATGCCGACGTGCTTTTCCCCCAACCTCACCTCACTCCACCTCGAATCACCTAAATATGTGACGCCGACCGACCTACTTGACTATTTTACACGTGCGCCCAACTTGGAGTACCTCGCCCTCGTCTTCCCACTGGCAGGCGAGGAACAGACCGTCCGTGCCGGCATCCGGCCGCAGATCCCGCTCACTCGCCTCCGCGAGGTATACATACACGATGTCAAGCCCCTCGAAGTACTATCCGGGGTATTTCGATACGTCTACGCACCCAACATCACCTGTGCCACTATCTCCGTCGACGCCCCCCTGCATATGTTCCGCAGGCCGATGTGGCGAGCGTCGCAAGTCGAACCCAACCTCGTCAATTGCAACTTCTTCCCTGCCCCTACAGATGTGGCCATCGCGCGCTCCCCGATCGACGTCGCACAGGACGATCTCACCGTGCGTGGCTTCAGACAGGAAACCGCCGCGTTCACGGTGCCTGTGCAACGTGTCCCTATATTCGGACGCAGTCCGGATTCAAGTGCTCAGTGGCGGGTGTATCTCGCCCCCGCCATCGCAGCCATCACCGAACACGTCGTGCGGCTGGCTATCGAAGGTACCGTCTCTTTGGACGATGGGTTGATCAGCGCGATGTACCTGAAGTCCATGGCGGAATGGGCGTACGTTTTTCGTGCATTTCCGTCCGTCGAGGTGCTGCTCCTCAGCCATGCGGACGTCGCCACCGCGTTGGCCGCGCTGGCCGAGCAAGCGCTCCTCCCTCGCCTTCGAACCTTGAGTCTCGACTTCGCCGATATCCGTCTCGATGCCGAAGCTGTGGATCTCGTCGATGATGAACTCCTGCTTTTCATCCAGCGTCGACGAGAGCAAGGCTCTCCGATTCAACGCATCCTGTATACCCGACCGCTCTGGTCCCCGGAGACCGAAGCGCGTCTCGGTAGACTCGGCGTGGTCTTTGAGGACGTCCGTGGCCTGGAGATGGACAAGATGTACCGCGAAGTTGAACTCCCCGGGCGGATGCGGGAGATTGTGGGCGGATACCGCGCCAAGGTGGGAGTTTCCCGCCCTTGTCGATTGCTTGGGTCTGAGCTGTTCACTAACGGGGTCGACAGTACGACGTGAGGTTATCTGAGAACGTCAAGCACACGGAAACCCCTCTGAAAGGGTGGCGGTTCCCGGCCTGATCCAGTCCACTTACCGATGATAACATAGCATGCGTCGCTCGAGATCTCGCACAGGTGCGGGTGAAGATTCGTGGAGACGCACTTGTTTCGATTATGTATTATAATCGACACTTTGAAGTGTATGACACTGCTGCATTGAAACTCGACGCCGGAAGAGCTAATTTATAAACCGAAAAACACGAACTTCATATGTAAACGAACACGGAATGTGGCAGCTAGGTTGCGTTAACCGCGTCAAAACACCCGTCGAGTTAAAGTTATATATCAATATCTCGCACACTGCTCCTCAAGCCACTCCCACAACTTCTCGCCCTCCTCAGGATCCTGCGTGGCAGGATTCGCTTTTCCGACGCGGGCCCATGGGACCAGGTACTGTGGGTATCACAGCACATTGTTCAGAGTCTTGCTCGCCATCACATAATCCAGAAGCATAACGCACCTTTCCGTTGAATTCAGCGCCTTCGGGGGAGGTCCCGGCCCAGAGCTGGGTCAGTGCACCAAGCGATGCAGGATAAAGTAAAGCACATTCCTGGAAATAAAGACGCGATGGACATCAGGGAAACCCTCACCTGCTAAAGCCAGGTTTTTTAACGCTCAGTTATATGAGACATGTGAATCGTGTTAAGCGGAGAAAACAAGAGCTAACTCACCTCGATGGACGGTCGTGCCTCAGCTCGTCCTTTAGTGCAAGCCAGCAGAGGCGACATCGGGCTTGCGCCAAGCGAGGGAGAGCCATGGGCTCTCCTCGAGCACGAACTTAGAACAGGGTCGAGCCTCGAGGCGCCGTCGCCGTCGGAGCTCGAATCGACTTCGCATTGATCGTCCCAGTGCCAGCTCACCTTACTTCCTACCACTTCGACCTCCCGGTCCTCCCCTCCTTGACCGCCTGCAGTCAGCCATCAACCGCGCTCGACCATGCTCGCCCTGTTGTGCACTCAACGCCTGCCACAAGCCATGTCATCCTTCTTCCTATGTCTGTTGTCGCACATGGTCTGCTTTGGATGGTATGACTAGGCCCGTGGGTTAGGACCTCCAATGTGCGTAACCCACATCGTGCATCTCGTCCTCAACCCTGATGTACTCATTTTCTTAGCGAGTGAAGCTTGTCAAGAGTCTCTCCTTCTTGCTGGACCGGCGACACCCTCGGCACCATCACTAGATTCGCTACACCCTCAGCGTCATCACACCCACGCTCCCTTCCTTTTTTTCACCGCCATTAACCAACGTATTAGAATCCATGTTAATCAATGGGAGGACCAAGTCATCCTTTGCTCGTCAGTAAGTCGTATCTCCTCCGTTCTCGCACGCTGACCCGCGTCGTAGCATCAGGCGCTGGCGAACATGATATCGGTGTCCTATTCACACACGTCCGAGTCACTGTAGCATTATCTCTTCTTTCTTCCCCCTGCCTTTTTCTATCCGAGTACCTGCATCCCTGTATCACCCATTTCTCACATCCTGTACTGCGTCGACGTACCGTAGTAATAGATAGTAATGGAGTATTTCATGAATAATCTCGTACCAATTGTGTGAATAGCAAAATTAGCAGCCGAAAGGGACTAGAAAGGATCGGGTACCGATCTTCTGGAGGAAGATCTGCCGCCGATGCCAAGTTTTAGCTTGGATGAGCTGCAAATGTTGCGCGAAATTATGGGGGGGGAACCGAATTCTGCTAATCCGCTAATTACCGTGAATTACGTCCGAGTTAATGCTAATTAACAGATGAGGGTTTGCCTGATGGATGAGTGCAAGCGACTCATATGAGAAGACCTGCAACGCACGACCAGTTTGGCTTGTAAAGTGCCTTCCATGTGGCGCTGTAGCTCTGACTTCAAGTTGCCTATACATCGATGGAGTCAGTACCATGTCCATGATGGCCGTCGAGGAGAGCACGCACCAGGATTAACGCTCGTCGACACGAGCTTGTCACCATACCTCCGCGCGAGCTCCTTTGCTTGCACAACGTTCCCCTACGGCACGTCCGTCGTCATGACCAGAGTATAAACTGAAGAGAGCACACTTACGAACTTGCTCTGACAGTACATATCGAACGACGCCCGCTTCTTCCGCTGCGGAACGTCCGTCCACAGCTCGACCTTCGCCTTACTCGGCATGGTCGAGCCTGACGAGGACGTGGTCACCACGCGGGGCTTCTGTCCTGAGGCCTCGAAGGCGGCGGAAAGGGCAGGGAGAAGGAGTTTGGTGAAGAAGTGGTGGCCTAGTACGTACGGTACCACGTATGAGCGAACTCGGGCAGGGACGGTTGGAAAAGGTGGACATACCGATGACGTTCGTTCCGCATTGCATGTCGTAGTTTTGCGCGGTGAGAAGGTCGATCGGGCATGACATGACACCCCTATGACACGGTCAACGACGTGAACCTCCCAGTGCACTGCTGCCGTGGCCGCTAAGCACGAAATCGTCGGAGCTCACGCGTTGTTGAACAGGATGTGTAACTCTTTCTCCTTCCTGCGCACCAAGTCAGCCGTTGTCTCTCCACCCCAAGTCGCAGCCAGCGATAATAAACGCACCCAAGAAACTCCTCCGCGCTCTTCCTCACCTGCGGCAAATCGGCCAGATCAAGCTTGAGAAAGATGGCCTCTTTCCCCGTCTCCTTCTTCAGATCCTCAATGGCGACCTTCGCCTTCTCTTCGCTCCTCGCAGCGATATAGACCTTCGCGTTGTGCGCAAGAAGAGCCTGGACGCCATCCCCACGTTGATAAATAGGTCCGTCACAAAAAAGGGAGAGTGGCGTGCACCTTGACCGTCTCTTTCCCAACACCCGAGTACCCTCCTTCATTCCCCAAGCCCCGTTTCAGAACCGTTCCGCAAGACAAAGCAATGCGTACGCACCGGTTACGAGCGTGACCTTGCCCTTCAAATCCGGGATGTCGTCTGTGCCCCATTTCGGCTTAGGCGGCCAGGTTTGGGAGATCATGGACAGCGTCGAGCTCATCTGTGCACGTTCAAACGTTCAGTTGTGATATATGGAGGTGGGTGGGTGGGTGAGTTCGGTGGGGATGGCCATACCTACGTAGTGACTGTGTGTTTTTATAGCCATGCAGTGCCAGACACCGGGGGCCCTGAACGTGAAAAGGTAAAGTGTTTCTTCTGCGGCTGCCTCGCATACACAACACGGTACTTAGCTCGTGGGTACTTGGATGTGGGTCCCCGGCGCCGTCGTCTCGGGACGGAGGTGGGTTACTAGTCGGGTGTGGGGGGCCGGAACGTCCGGAATCTGTAAATAGAGTAAGTACTTAGATGGGTAGGAGACTGAGTCTGACATGTGGCACACTACTTACCTGCTCGTCTCGTCCGTGAAAGATTCGGCCTCCAGGCTAGGATTTACTTACTACTCAACATACTTAGGTATAATGATGTATACGTCAACCGTGGGGTTAATGAAACCTTACAGCAGTACAACGCGCAATGAAGGAAAGCCAAGGAAAGCCACTGTAAGGTAAGTACTGTACAGTGAAGCAGACACTTACTACGCCGTCACGATCCTCCAGATCTTCGCCGTGCCGTCGTCCCCAACCGTCGCCAGCAGATCCTGCGAGCTCTGGCGCGGACACCATACGACGCTGTTCACGTCGCTGACCCCATGCGCATCTTCGAGGCGCGCGATGAGCTTATGCCGCGGCGGGGTCGTCGGCGTCGCATTTGGTTCCTCCTGCCACCGCAATGCACCCATCAGCGCCAGCGCGAACCTCGACCAAGAAAAGAACGCACCTCTAACTCCCAGACGTTGACCCTCCCATCTCCTCCTGCGCTGGCCAACAACCCTAAGCTCCCATCGTCCTGCTTTCCGGGATTCGCCCCCCAGCTGACCGAATACACCGTGCGCTCGTGCCCCTCCAGCACGAGCACGCACGTCCATTTGTGTTCCGCGACGCGCTTCCACACGCGCACAGTGCGATCGTCGGAGGCGGACGCGAGGTAGCTGCCTGTCGGGGACCAGGCGACGGACCAGACCGTGGACGTGTGCCCTGAGAGCGTCGCGAAGCAGAACCAGTCTTCTGAGGGGTCATCGAGGTAAAGTTTTATCGTGTCATCGTACGAGGCCGATGCGAGGATCTGTGCTGCGAAGGGGCGTTGTAGGTGAGGAATGTGGGGAGGACAGGGAGAAGAGACGGACCTCCTCGGAGGGGTGCCAGGCAACGGACTTAACGTCCTGCGTGTGTTCCATAAGCACGCCCATACACTCAAAGTCGGCATCGGGGAGCGCTGAGATTTTCGGATGCCCGTGTCAGCGACGAGGACGACGAGACCGAGGGAACGCACCCTCCCAGACCCAGACGGTCTTGTCCCGACTGCAGCTCGCGAGGAGGTTGCCCTCCGCAGACCACGCCACGCTCTTGCACTCCGTCTCGTGCCCCTCCAGCATAGCCACGCACTCCCACTCCGCACTCCCGACCTCATCCTCGTCCTCCGCTTCCTGCTGCCATACGCCGATGTTGGCGTCGAAAGACGCGGTGGCGAGCGAGGTGCCCGCTGGCGACCAGGCGAGTGCCCGCACGGTCTTGATATGCCCGGTGGGTATTGATGTTTGAATTTTGAACGAGGAATCGGTGTAGGAGTACATGCGCACGGTCTTGTCGGAAGAGCATGTCGCGAGCAGCGGTTTTTTCGGATTCCAAGCGACGTGCCATGCCCGATCTTCGTGTCCTATCGCAAGCATCGGCACAGATTCATCACACAGAAGAATCAAAAGTGCACACCACTCAACTCCGCGACCGGTTCAAGACGATATGGGAGGTCGACGTCCATGACGAAATCTCGAGAGGAGATGAACCGAGCAATCGCCAATCTATCTATTACATAATATAACCGTACCCACTTTCTTGATCTCATCTCAGATTCTCACCCACATTGGCAGCCAAAGTGGGTCCGGCCATCGCCCATGATGATGATCATCGATGCCGACGCACGACGCGTCTCTCGCCCGCGACCCCGCCTCCGCCATGCCTGCCGTCCAGACGCGCGTACCCACCTCGACCCTGTCGATAATGCGTCCATAAACCCTTCAAATACTTTTATTTTTCATAGAGGAAGAAACACATCAAATCTCCTTCACGGCAACAATGAGAGTCCTTTTGACGGGTGCGACCGGCGCTGGTAAGGTTCCATGTTTTTTTTTTGAAGCGGACCAGAGCTCACGACGAGTAACTTATTTTACAGCCGGCCTTGGTGTTCTCCGCGCTCTCCTCGCCGACGACACCGTCAACCACGTAACGGTGCTCGCCCGCCGCCCCCTGCCCTCATGGGTCATCCTCCCCAACGGTACCACACCGACCGCCCCCTCCGACTCCCCCACCCACCCCAAACTCAGTACCACCGTCCTCCCATCATTTCTCTCCTACGCCCCCGATCTGCGCGCCGACATCGCCGCGCATGACGCGTGTATCTGGGCGCTCGGCAAGAGCGCCGTCGGCATGAGCGAGAAGGACTATACTGAGATGACCGTTGGATATCTCGAAGCGTTTCTGGACGCGTCGAAGGAAGCGGGTGTGGGAGCGTCGGGAGGGAAGCCGTTCAAGATGGCATTCATCACTGGAGAGGGTACAGACCCGACGGAGAAGAGCTGGCAGCTGTTCGCGCGCGTGAAGGCACGTTCCTTCGCCCCAATCCTTCAGTTTAGTGCGCTGACGCTTTTGCTATGATCAGGGCCGCGCAGAAAACCACCTTACTCAACACGCGAAAGACTCGGCGGGCGCGTTTAAAGCGACCATTCTGCGACCCGGGTATTTCTTCCCCTCCTCCCTTTACCCCGCCGATCAACAAAACACGCGTTCCGCGTCGGGGCGCATCCTCGACAAAGCCATCGGCAGCCCTTTCCGCTACCTCATGGGTATCACCGTCGAAGATATGGGCAAGTTCGCGGTGGAGGCGGTCAAGGGGACGTGGGAGGCGAAGTACCCGGACAAGGTGGTGTTCTCGAACAATGAGATAAAGAAGGCTGTGAAGGAAGTGGACAGTAAGGGAAGGGATGAGCTGTGAGATATCTGTAAGTGTCATCGTTGAATTGGCGTGGTCTTTGTTCGCGCTGGCTAACTCTCCGTGCGCAACAGGTACATTCGGATGTACTAAAACATACGGAAAACTAATCGCCATGTATCACCTCGGGTCCTAGCACCTTTTATGGACGATGGAAAAATATATCCTCTATCCCCCAGCGACGTGTGGAGCTTGCAAAAGACCGAAACGGCTGTCTCAAGCGGATCGACATTCATATATTTGATTGTGGCCTGGAGCTTGAAGCTTGAAGGAGAAGAGCCACAGCTCGGTTTCGAACGCTGGGCGTCATTCCGCATTGCATGACCCAGGACAGCGGGAGAAGCTCATAAACGTCCACTTCCCTGGGCAGTACCTGTCCCCTGCGTCGCCGGGAGGACTTCTGCAAGGCTCCCCCTTCATACACCGTATCCATCGGACGGCGTCCAATTCGAAGTCGCATGTGCGCGGGAGGGAAACGTGGATTTCTTCTACCCTCTACCCCGCTGCCTTGTCCGCGAACGACCGGTGGACACGGGCAAAGGAGGCAGGCGTGGGCACGGAGGGCAGGAAGCTGTTCACGGCCTTACAGCTTCAAAGACGGAGGGCGGGGGGAGGCACGTTGCTTGTTACACGCCGTACACGCTGGGACCCAATTTATTGTTACAATATCCAGGCTACTCAGACCCAGGGTCGTACTGACCAGCAGCATCCAAGAAGTCTACGCCCGCCTTAAGGTACTCGACGAACCGTTGCAATACAGTCTCTCTGGGCGGGCGCTCTGTCGCCGACTCCGAGTCTGAGTCGAGGGACAAGGTCCGGGCGTCCTCTTGCCAGCCCAGCATCGTGATGTGCATCCACCTCCTGAAGATGTCGAATACAGGCCAGAACGACGCGGAAAGCTGGCACTGGGCCTGTCGAGTGGCGGGGTGTTCGGGCCCAAATTGATAGGGTTGGAAAAACATGTAAATGGCCGCTTTCTGAACCTCGACGCGGTCGAAGTCGCCGGATTCAAGCTCGCTGACCCAGCGCTCTTCGCGTTTTGTCGCGCCCGGCCTTTTCGCCGCGGTCCACAGGGCAACCCACACGATGTCCTCGATATCGTCAAGCATATTGTGGACCAAAGGCGGCGCTTTGTTCTTGCTGAACGGCCCACGAGGCAGAGGAGATGGGAACTCCTTCCCGGGCCTCGTCCTTCCATGAACGGCCGCGTCGACGTCGTGGATGACCGCTTTGCACACGCGGAGGTGCTTCTCCAAGAATCCAAACCGCCCACTCTCGACCTGCATGCACAGCATAACCTCGAACATCGCAGGGGTGCGTCGCGCGTGCGTGGTGCTCATCCTCATTGTTTCGGCGGAGGGAGGGTAGGCAAGTTCTGCATTCTCAAGGTAGGCGTTCAGAGCCGCTACATCGCGATCAGACGGGGTACCGGATAGACAGAAAAACAGGAGCTTACCGGTCATGGCGTCAACGGCGACATAGACGCAGTCGATTGGATCGACGTTTTCCGAGAGCAGGGATAGGCCTCCCATCAAACCTGGCAGCTCAGTGTGGTCGTCCATAGTAGAAGAATTACGCGGGGAAGGCGCTGTCGAAAGGTCAAGGAGGTATTGAGAGGGGCCTCTGAAAACCGGGCCCCTGAAGACAGGACACGATGTCTCAGCTGCTGTCTAAAACACGCAACGCGACGAGCGCAGTGGTTGCCAGTGGACGTATGAATCGCACATAACTGGACCTGGAAGTAGTTCTACGTCAAGTACACATAACGTCGCAAGACTACGTCTGGTCCACTGTCCTCCAAAGCGCGTACGGCCCTCTTCGCGGCAGCGCAATATTCGCTGGGGCCCCCCTCCTGCTCGAGCTTCAGGAGAGACAGGGCTTCTGCCACGTATTTTTCATCGGCACCCTTCAGCACTTCCGCAACGAGCAGGAAAAACTCCATGGCCACGTCGGGAAGCGGAAACCCAGCCCCCGTTTGGCCGTCCCGCGTAGTGATATCGCGCAAGAGATCGACGAGGCCTCTCTGAGTCCCCACACCCCACTGCAACGCGCTCCAGTCCGCGCCGTCGACGATGGCGTGGAACGTCGCCTTGTACGCCTCGACGTCCGACATGTGGTGCGCTTCTTTGCGAGATCGGATGCCTGCGATGAGCAGCTCGAGGAGGAAGAGCACGCCCCCGCGGCTGAGGTCGTCGATCCGCCAGAGCTGGGAGTTGACCGGCTCCGCCGAGCGATGGAAGTTATCCATCGGGTCCCCGTCTCGTGCCAGCCCCCGTACCATAAACGCGTGAAGTTCAGGTGGACACAGCTCGGCGAGGCGGTCGGGGCGGTTCGACGCCCCCGCCCAACCGGTCTGTTGGAGATTGCGTAATTCCAGTACAGGATCGTGTAGGCGCTCGAATAGTTCGAAGGGGGGTATGCAAAGGGGCATCGTATGGGTGTCATACCATTCCCGAAGGACTGCAGGCATGTAAAATGTCGTGCCGGGGAAATCACGGAGGACATGTCGAGTTGAGACGTCTATTGCGTCGGAGAGGGCTCGCATGGAATCGTCGATACCCATATCCATCGCCTGACCGAGGCCATGGTAATTGCGGTCCAGATCCATGACCGGCTCGCTCTGGAGGACGTCGCAAATCAGTCCGTCCATGTCCGCGCGGACAGGTTCCTCGTCCAGCTTCCGCCGTAACGCAAAGGCGGCGGGCCACGCTGCCTTCAGGTGCGCGTCGATCCACTGCGCGGTGTTCATGGCCAGCGCGATATCGTCCAAATCTTGGTCATCTTCTCCGTCGTCGAATGCCCTCTGTGCCTTCGCCATCGCGCCGACAACCGCTTTGGCCAGATCCCGAACTTTCGCCTGGCGCAGGAGTCTTTGTGCGACCGTGATTGTCATGCATATCCAACGCACTTGAAAGTCGTGGTCGAATTCGGCTGGGCGATCCTCCCAGGTCTCGGGGCGACCAACGAACGCGAGGACTGAAGCTATCACGTCCAGCTCCTCAAGCCACGCCCATTTTCCGTCCATTGTAAGGCCGAGCGAGAACGCCGCGTCTAGGCAGGCGCGCGCACGGCGTCGGGCAATGACGTCGGTGAGCAGGCCGGGCCCTGTACAGGTCTTCATGAGGCGGACGATACGACCGTTGAGGGTGACAACAGGATTGGGTGGAGAGCCGGAGTGTGAGAGGCTCCGCGTTTGGAAGGGTCCCGTGGCTGCACTATCACGGACGTTGGCTACCGCCTTCCACACCTGCTTGCCCCACTCGGAGTTCAGGGAGCCTGATATCGCCTCCACGAAGGGTTCGAATTCGCTATCTTCCGTCAGATTGTCCATAACCCAACAGATGGCGCGGGCGTCGCGTTTGCACCGCTCCCGGGGGTTCGACTGGTCCATGGCGAGCTGGACCCGACCCTCCGACATATCTTTGCTAACCGGGTGGCTTGGTTTCTCTTTGTCGATGTTGTCGTGGTAGGACCGGCCACGTATAGTTTGGAAGATGTACCAAAACACGCCTGAGAGTGGGGACTGGTACGGGGACTGTGTGTGTACCACGGGCGCGATCATGGTCCAAAAGTAAAGTGCACCGCTCACTGAGATTGTCGACGTCGTCACGACCGCAACGACCAGATTGATATGGAATAAGAAATCGCAGAGACCGATGAAGAAAAGGAAAAGGGAGATGTGGATGAGCGCGGGGATTGCATCAACGACGACGGCCATCTTCCACGTTTCGGCGCCTTCAAATAGGAATTGGCGCACGCGGGACTGCTTCAGGGAGCTGTTGTATCTCTGGAATACGTGCATGTAGTCGCGCACCCATTGTTGGACGATGGTAGCAAAGAGGACGGCGGTGAGGCTGAAGACGAGGCTCATGAACCAATATGCGTTGATGCGAACATCCGAGGACTGCACCCGAAACCCAGAGAGGTCCGGAAGGGATAACGGGGGAACTTGTGTGCCGTTGAGTTGGATAGAGATGTGGGCCAGCAGGGATACGGTCTGCTGCAGAAGAGTGACAGATGTGTCCTGGGGGTCCTGCTTGAGGTTCTGATAACTCTCGACCAAGAATGCGGTCAAACTGGCCGAGTAGAGACCAGCCTGATTGCGATGTCAAGACATCAGAAAGGACTCGAAGAAGGACAAGGAAGCGACGCACAAAAACGATGATACCCCCCATGTCGTCCTTCCACGTCTCGATCAACGCACGATCATGGCTCTCGGCTTCACGGATGTAGACCGACCAGAGAGGGTTGGCACGCTCGTCGTACTCCCTTGCTCGGAAGTCTTCCTCGCTGGCCTCAGATTGACGATCCCCTTGACCACTGCTGATGATCCCCTCGTGTTTGGGGAGCGAAGTTTGCTTTTCTATGTCGTCGAGATCCATGGTGTATATCGCAGTCTAAAAGAGAAGATGCCGATCCCAGCATGGTTGTGACTTGGAGGCTATGTGTGCTGGGCTGTACAGATTATGCCAATGGGTCTCGAGAAGCCTCATGGCTGCGGGGGGTACAGGCGCCATTTTAAAAAAATGTTTTGGTCGGCCTTGAGGACAATGGGATGGTGGGACGGACGAACGATGGGAGAATAAAGTTGGAATAAAGGGAAGAAAGGAAACTCGACAAGAGAAAAGGTGGGCACTGGTGAGCGTCGCTTTGGTAAGGTTGGGTAATTGCCGAGTTGCCGAGCAGGATCTTACACACATGCATATAACTTATTTTTATTTTTATATACATTTGTATCCCGCGTCACATGCATATAACTGAGAGTATGCGATCTCCTGCCAGTGCCAGAGTGCCAGAGACACCGCGCATGCTCAGCGCTCAGCGTTTGAGTTCCTTATAGGCACCGTGCCGCCATTTCAGTTGGTATCCAATGATCTAGCTCCGTTTACGCGAGGCTCGCTCTTGCTTCAAGTTCTGGTTCTCCTAGCAGCTTAGGACCTGCGCTGCCGCATATTCATTCAAGTTGGTCAGACGAGATACTTTGTTCAAACCTTTTCAAGTTTGGGATCTTTGGTGTCTGTCGGTGTCCTCGCGCATACCGCCACGGCCCTCCCATCCACTTCCGAGTCATCGCCGCCGCCACGATGCGGTGTGGCACTCAAAGTAGTTGCTTGATGGACCAGTGCTGACTTTGGTATGTATGGGACATGATTGGTATGGTTCCCGTTACATCAGAGCCTGTTGGTGGTCAAGGGATTTTTCTGTTGACGTTTCATCCATTGAGCGAGTTCGGGAAGACATGGTACAAACCCCAGAGGCTGTCCAGTGCCGATACCATCCAGCATGGCTACTGCAACTCTCGTCGGTTGGTTGAAGCGCCATTGTTCCACATCTGACTTCTGAACCCCACAGGCCTATAAGTACTTCAATAAACGATCGTGGTCCGGTGCTTACGCCCTGTGCCACGCTCGATTCCAGATACCTCACGTCACGATTCTTCTGCATGTCCAACGTCTCGTCTTCAGGTTTTCCTGGCAACGACAGCGCGCCCGGTGCGCCTCTCCAACTGCCTCTGGCCGACGATATCAACTCGGTCGAAAATGCGGTTCTCAACATTGGATCGCGTGTCTCTAGCCAGCTGGAACCTCTCGCGATCGAGACTGCTTTATTTGGTGAGGTTGTCATGTCGGTTTTATTACTCCTGAGTAGCTCACTTACAGATGAGCAGGCGCATTCTCTCTGCTTATCATCCTTTCAACCTGCATCTTATTGTAAGTCACCACTGCTCGATGGATTCCCCGTGTTGATGGACGCCTTCCTAGACGAAATGGGCTACGCCCATTGTCCAACACGTTGATGGCACTCGTTTGTGGGATCATGTACGCGATAGCCGCAACGCATTGGGCACTGAGGTTTCGGTATACTCTGCTGGATGGCAGGGCTTCTAGTGCATTACAAGATCAGACCGTATCGTGCCTCGATAGCATATCCGAAGGAGTATCTTGCTCTTCGTTTTTCGACTTGGATACAGTGTTCGAATCGCTGGGGCCCATTCTGAGCGGTTGTACCCTCACCGCATTGCTTTTGGTCAACGTGAGTTTATACACCTTGAGGTTGTACAGGATCGTGATATGACAGTATCCTTAGATTATTCTTAGCGATGCTATCGTCTTATGGAGAGCGTGGGTGTTATGGTCTAGAAGTCGTGCCATACAGGGTATCTCATCGGCACTCATCTTATCCACTCTTAGTGAGTAAATTTAACTCCTGGATGATCAAATATAACACACTGTATATTCAGTCATGTCGTCGTTAAGTGCACGCACGACCTGTCGTGCTGGGCTTCTGGAAGGCAACGAGTTTGTAGACGACCACTTCGGTGCTGCGGCCTTTGTCCTATCTTGGGCAACAAATATGTGGTCTACCACACTTATTTCATACAAAGCCTGGTAGAACTGACTCCTGTTCGTTTCCGAATCATCGCTCACTTCATTGCTACAGGCGTCACCGACGACTGATCACTGGCAACCTGCGAAGTAGAAGTATACGCTCTCAAGCTGAGAAAGTCATGATGCTCTTCGTCGAGTCAGGCGTGCTTTACTGCGCTCTCTGGGTTAGTGTTCAACGTTCATTCTCCTATTTCACAATTCTCACCAGACCCATTGTGTGCGTAGAGTGTTTTGGTCGCATACATCCTCATATGCGAGTTCGGTTTTGGAAGGGAGTTTAGTATTGACACTCCCAAGTGGCGATTCACCGATCGTATAGATGAACTCGAGGAAAACGGTCTAATACACCTCATTGTGCGTCTTCCACGCGCGAATTATTTTCCTCTCTCACACCTGCGTGCGATTTAGGGAATGTATCCCACCATCCTCGTTGCCCTCGTCTCGTTGCAGAAGTTGCGCGGCACCCACAACTTCACGCTTGAATCAACGCTCAACAGGCCGCCTGCGCCCTTACACGAACCGCCCAGCCGACGCGTCGCAGTGCGAGTAAACACACACGTCGAGACACTGGACATAGAAACCGAGACGCATAGCCAGACTTCGGCTGTTGACATCCGTCCGGAGAGAGACTTTGCAGGTGATTCGGATACGATCTCCACCGTCGATGGAAATGGAGGGGGAGAAAAGGCAGACAGGAGGTATGTGTGGGCCGTGGCCGTGTAGCCTGATCTGAACTTCCTAAGTACTGTTTGACACACGAATCCCCCTTGCCAGTATTTCATATCTCCACCCGTGACCCCACCATCGCGTATTTATTTGGATAGTTTGGATAATACCTATCACGCCCCATCGCCCCAATGAACACTTGTCGCTCGCTCTTGCTTATTTATTAGCCTTCGCTTCCTCCTCCCCTTCAGTGCCTCTGCAACCTCTTTCTCGCTATGTTGATATCGTGATGTAGTGCGACGTGCAGCGAGTTTGATACAATTCCACGTATCGTACATCTTGACCAAAGTATCACCCTTCCACCGCACTAAGCAGCACTTTCAGAAGGGACGAGCCACGGCAAGTACTTGCGGGACTTGGTGCGCAAATTCGTTGGCGATGTGCTCCTGGAAAAACTGGCGCGTCGGGGCCGTTGTAGAGTAAGCACCGGAAGGTCGGAACGAACATGGATACGCTCACATCCGTCAGGAAAGCCGACGAGTCCTTTGGCGTGCGCTTCTGCGTCGTGTAGTCGACATGGGTCACGCCGAAGCGGGTCGTGTACCCGTCCGCCCTGTCCACGAATATTGCACCATTAGTTATACGAGTCGCCTTGGACCAGGTGAACTTTTCACCATTCAAAATTGTCTAGCAAGCCTGAAGTGCGAACGAGCAGTCGTCAGTCCATACCCGCGATCGCGACACGAGGTTGAATAGAGACTTACTCCACGCAAAGTATCCCCGCATGTCTACCCCGTCTTCGATGGCCGCATCCAGCATCGCGTTGGCATAACCATCGTAGTATGCCACACGGTCGGCATCGTGGATAATGTCCTCGCCCTTGGCCTCGGCTTCGTTTTGACAAGCGAAGCCGTTTTCGGTAACGCTAGGTATAATAGCCGCGTTACGACGATGACGAGGGGGGTGGTCAGGACGAGCATACTAGATTGGTTTCCCGTATAACTGAGAACTGGTGTGAGTAGAAACGCGCGGAGGCTAAAGAAAGTCAGCCCACCTTCCAAACATGCTTAAGTAGCTCCCGGAACCCAGGGGCATCTGTGGAAGCCGTAAGCCTATGCATGGTACATATATATGTATCCATGACCCACAGGACTGAAGCCAGGGAACGCTCGCTGCCGCAACAATGAAAAACTAGCCATAAAAAAGATGGCTCCCTACATACCTTGGGTGCCCAATTCCGTCCCGTCGGACCTTTTGAACGTGTATGTCACCCTGCCGTTGAGTTCGTCGCTACCTCCATCCTCTGAGCCATCCACAATCAGCCACCGGTCATAGCACTCGGAGAAAGATTGCGTACTGATGAGGTGGCTGGTGTAGGTATTAAGACCAAAGAAATCGACGGAAGCGCTGCCGCGTCGGAGGAGGGCGATCTCGTCTTCCGTGAAGGTTGGGAGCCGATGTCCAAGGGCATCCTTGAGGGATTGCGGGTAGGTCCCGTCGTAAATCGGGTCCTACACGGAGTCGCCAAGTGAGAAGTCTTGGACAATACTACCGCCACGCGCAGGCAAGATACACACCGCGAACCATCCTGAGGGAGTGAAGGTCAGATCAAAGCGCTTGGTGAAGAACCGAGTACACACCTAACTTGAAATCCATAGCACGACCTGCAGCGGCTACATCTGCATGCCAAGAGACAATCGTAAGCATCCTGACACACCAAAAAAGAATTCGGACGTACTCTCTGGTTTATCGTCCCAAGGCAGGTACCACGACGCATCGAGCGTAATCCCGATCCTCGTCAGCTGCCTTTTACTACGAAACATAGCGTCGAACGCGTCGACGGCGTGCGCATGTGCTAGGATCACGTTGTGCGCCACGCTGTCATAATGGTCAGCGAATGGGATAAGGGAAGAGGTGAAAGAGGTAGGTCTACATGAAGGGTTCGGTAGAGCTGTCGCCTTCGGGAGATATGGCACGATCGCTGGAGCGGCCGGGAGCGAATTTTCCGTAGCCATATCCGAGGGCAGAGATACACCAAGGCTCGTTGAATGTGATCCTAAGTCACGTTATTGCAGGAAGTTCCGCGCATCGAACGAGACGAGGACCAACCAGTCTTTAACAACATCGCCGAAAGCCTCAAAACACGACTAAAAGCAGATGATTAAGCACGGGATGGATGTTGGAGGGGCTTCAACGACATGCCTTGGCGTAGAAAACAAAATCTTGGATGATATCGTCCTTGTTCAACCACCCGCCGTAGGCTTTATGGAGGGCGTCGGGGAGATCCCAGTGGTATAGCGTCTATATCCGGCACGTATCAATTCATAATCCCGATTGCAAAAGTCGCATATACGCACCACGAACGGCTTGATCCCATTCTTCATAAGTTCTTCGATGAACTTTCTGTACCATTCTATGCCGGCCTTGTTGACGGTTGAGTTCCGACTGCCTTCAGGAATGATCCTGGACCACGACAGGGAGAACCGGTACGCGCGCACGCCGTACGATTTCAGAAGGGCTATGTCTTCCTCCCAGAGCCTGTACGAGTCGGTAGCAACGTCGCCTGTCGACCCGTCGATGGTCTTGCCAGGAAGGTGGGAGAAGGTGTCCCAGATGGAAGGAAGGCGGCCGTCGGCGGTGGGAGAGCCTTCGATCTGGTAGCTCGCTGTGTAGGGACGTTGGGTTTGCGAAGGTGTGTGGAGGACGGGAGAGGGAGTCGACGTACCTGTCGCGTATCCCCACTCGAAATCAGGCCGGAATTTACGGGGGAGGCTTGAACTTTGCGACATCGTCGTAATCAATGAAGGGAGGGAGTGTTGGATGATTGGGCGTTAGGTGCCATACTTGATACTTGTAGTATCCGCAAGAGAGGTGTCATCTGAGTCGGTATATGGGGAAGCCTCGGAGTCGGTTGAAGCTTTGAATTCCGCCATGGGAATCGTCCAGGAGATTTCATTCGACCGACTGGGGGGAAAGTGAGAAAACCGTGCTGCTATTGAAGCTCGGAAGAAGGACGTGGGGGACAGAGGTTCGTGGTGAGGGAAGAAACGCGTCGCGCGTCGAGTCCGACTCATTTTCCTAAGTCCCTCTGACCTTCCATTCCAAAAGACATAAGCACCGCAGCAGAGGTTGATTGGGACAATCGGGAAGTCCGAATCTTGAGATATTGTGAGGGTACTTAGTTTGCAGTGGTGCGAACGGGGAACGAATGATTCATTCAACTCCTCGGTTTTATACGGAAATGCTACACGGAGGAACCGACGGTAGACACAGAAAGGAGAATCCGAAACGCGATACGGGAATAGTGCTGTTGCGGACAATACTGCGAGGAAACACGAAACAGTATCTAAAGTCCGACTTCAGGCGGGGTCTGGCGAGACGCGAGGAGACGAGAGGCGGGGAGGCGGGACGTAGGGCGGACACATACGCTGCGAGCACGGGTGAACCCATCGGACGAATCCTCAGGGGGTAGAGAGACCAACAGAAGAAACATCACTTTCACCTTCGGGAGTACTTACACCACGGGGATCTACGGGCGGGGGCACGGCACGAGCATCGGTGACGGGACTTCACGGACAGGGCTCCAGGAGTCGGGAGAAGGTGGCTCTTAGATGGGTTTCTTCCTGCCGGTGGAAAGTCAGCAGGAGGCACACTGGGCGGAGGGAGGGGCGCGCGTACCTGCTCGTTCTTTTTTCCCGCCGTCCTTCCACTTCCACAAGCGCTCGGGGACAGGAGAGGGTGATAAGATGGATATCCAAAGGCGCGCCGTAAGGCGGAGGGGAGGTGGCGTACGACAAGCGAAGCTTGTCGCGCACCACCCCGACCTGGGACTCGAGGGGTCAGATCGACTCGTGTGCGAGGAGACTGAAAACCGTACCAGGGATGCATGGCAAGACTCGGAGGCAGTGGTAGTCCCAAGGCGTCCCCGAGCGAAATCCATATTCCGTGTTTTTCATGGTTAGTTCCGAGCATACCTGGAAAGTGTCGTTAGTCAAAGATGGCGAAGGTTATAAGGAGGCGCTCACCAATGGCCCCTTCGGTCCCAGTGGTGGGTAGTCCAGGAGCGCCGCACGTCGTCCAAGTCGATGCCCATATGTGCCGTGCCCAGTATCACCCCACGGCGCGTTCCGCCATCTGGATCAGATCTGCCCAGCTGCGGCCAAACTGGAAAGAGTGAGTGTGCAGGTGTGGTAGTGCCGAGGTCCAGGGGACGGGTGGTCGGATGTGGTACTGTCAGGTAATCGCGTCAGAACGGGAACACCGACGAAGAAGAGAAAGACGCACCGGAAGAAACCCTGCCTCGGGCGATGCCAGCCAGTGGACATCAAACCAAGTACAGTACAGTAATCTAACGAAACCGAAACCGAAACACGCCGAAACCGGGAAACCTCGACACCAACACGCGAACGCGTATACTCCGTCCCAGAGTCTCTCCATCTCTCACTCAGAAACTCCCATCGAACAGGCTCAACAGCCCAAGGCCGTGGAGCGCCGCCGATGTCGCGTCGAGGAAGCCGAGGACGGGGGACACGATGTCCTGGATGACGACCTGCATGGGCGAAGGCGCCGGCTGCTGGACCTCGACGCTGACCATGTCGCTCTCGACAATCTCCGGGGAGCCGATGTTCATGACGATGAGGACGGAAGACGACTCTGACGACGTGGACTCGTCGTCGCTGTCGATGGCGGCTGGTTCTTCTTCGTCTTCCGCGTCCTCGAACAGGGCCTCGAACTCCTCCTCGGACAGCTTTCCCTCGGGCGGGTTCTCGAACTGGACGGCGTTGAGAACGGGGCAGTCGCGATTGATCTCGCGCCGGAGGTACGGACCCTTGAGGGGCCAGTCATCAGGCGGCGGCGGGCGATACGGGAGCTTGTGGGCGGGGCGCTGTCGGAGGGAGTACGGGATGCACCAGAGGTCCGCATGGGAGGGATTGTCCTTCGCCTCCTTCAAGGCTGCGTCGAAGTCGTATCCGTTCCGTCTGACAATGCGGTCCGCCTCCTGGCGGCACCGCTCCTCTTGACGCCTATCCCTCCGCTCGGCCCTCGTCTGGAGCGTTCAATCAGCTTGGAATGAGGACAGACATATTCGGATGCACTGACCTCTCTGCGTACGCTCTCCGGCCTGCTCTCCAGAACAGGTGAGATGACCGCCTCGTTGTCAACCTGCGAGGGAAAGGTCAGCATGGGATGCTGGTCAGAAAAGAGGTAGACGTACTTTCTCGAAGCCCGTTCCGGCCGCCATGTCGCTGTCTTCCCAGATCTCGGGGCAAGGCGAAGCCTAGTAAGGAGAAAGAGGGTTAGTGGATGCGGAGGAACAATTCATTCACGACTCACCATTGCGACGTCGACATCCACGCTGTCGTCCACCTCCATGGGCTGGTACGCCTGGTAGTAGTTCTGAACCTGCTGTGCAGTGGATCAGCGAGGAGAAGAGGGGAAACCGCGGTGTACTCACCATGGGGCTGTCGACCTCAAGGGCGATCGCCGGGGTCTGGTCCACGATGCGGAAAGTCGGCGGCGAACGATGACGCAAGTCGGGAGCGTTCCGCTTCTTCCAGACGGCGCAAGTCTTGGGACGACAGGCGGAGACCCGGCGCTTGACGTGTGCGGGCTGCTCCCTCAGTTCGGCGGGGGACTTCAGGCAGGAGAGGTCGGGGTGGCCGCGGTCGTCGAAGGCGCAGATCGCGCGCTTCCTCTTGTACATCGGGTTGGCGTCGTGGTAGGCTTCGGAGGCCTCTCCGTGGGAGTATGCGCGCACCATGGGTGCGGCGAGAGGCTTGGCTTGAGCCAGGAGCGCACGGTACTCGGCGGGCGTGAGCACTCCGGTGGACGGGTCGATGGGGCTGCTGCCGTCCGGATGGGCGATGACCTGGAAGTCGAAGTTGAAGCTGGACGCGAGGACGGGGCGTTCGCGGGGTAAGAACACCCTGAGGCCGGGGACGACGGGGAAGGGCGCGAGGGGGACCAGCGGCGGGTGCACCACGGCGGGAGCCTTGAAGGTGATGAAGGGGGTGATGATGAAGGACATTGGTGGTGGGTGTGGGTGGTGTATGAAGTGAAGAGATGATGGTATCGCCAGGATACTTGGATGGGTAGGGAGAATTGGTGAAGGGAAGAGAGGGCGGGCGGGCAGCTTATATATGAATCCCGCCAGGCTGCTTTTATATGAATCCTGGCGGCGGAATGCATCTTGGGGACGATCAACAGAGTGGACCGTGGGTAACCAACAGAGCGTGTCGACATCACGAGCACGCGTTGGCAGCCATCTGGGAGGGCATTGGAATGCGTCTGCATGTCGGCCACGATCGAAGCCGCCGCGCTCGCGCCGCGTCCCGCCAGAGCGACAGGGAATTCATCGAATTTTCCTGTGGAAGAAGATAAAATGTTCGTCAGTGGGGACGTACATTCGTTCGTTGAGGTTCCCTGCGGAGGAATTATGACGGGCGGGGACATAAGAAAGTCGGCAAAAACATGAGATGGCGTAGAGCCACCAGTAAGATCACTTTGACAAAGGCGTCGTATAAAGTACAAGTGTAGTCGTTTATGTATGTGGAGAAAGAAGACTTGGAAGTGATAGAGGGAGGGCAAGTCGCGACGAGCAGTCGGTCATGGGTCATGGCAATGGTCGCACGAGCCTCGAGCCTCATTGCTATGTTTGTAGCTGTTTGGCAACAGCCTCTACCGTTACGTAAGGAAAGGCGTGAAGGCATTCATATTCAGAGCACACCTAAGTCCATCGATCGGTACAAGTCCAATTGGGGGAGAGAAAGGCCCAAAATAGGAGAAAGAAAGCTATGATCGAGAACGAGAAGACATGAGATGGAAGACATAACAGAAGACCAAACGCTCGACGCTCAGCGCCAAAGCGTCGCACGCAACTCCCTCTGCACCGTGTCGATGTCGCCACAGCGCCACAATATTCCCCACCAGTAGAGGGAGGCGCTCGAAAACACATCGTTTGCTGTGGGGGAGTGGATAGCACCGAAGGTGAGGTCGAGCGGGACATTCTCACCAGAGGTGTGCATGGCATTGGCATGACATTGGAAGGCTTCTTCCAGCGAGTCTCGACACGTTAGCTGTCGGTGTGGGTGCGGAATAGAGCAGGATGATTTTCTTTTGTTCTAAGTCCGGCCGCGGAAGCTTGGTGGTGGACGGCGTAGGAGGGGTGTCGTGATTGAGCACGGATGTATGTATTGAGCACATCCTGACGTTTCCTCGTGGGGAGCGCGGAGGCGGGGACAGGCTCGGACCCAGGGTCGTTACGAGTTTTAACTGCGATGACAAGACGAGGGGGGCCGGCTCCGACGCTGTGATTGTGCTTGACATTGCTTGTTCAGAATTTTGGAGGTGGAGATCAGGGTTTGAGGCCTGAGGGATATGAGAACAGCCCTAGGAAACTCCCCCGAAAGCATAGAGAGCGCAAAATCCACCCCATAGACGTCCACTTCCATATTTTGGTGGAAAGGAGATACTGTCCAGGGATACGTTGTCCAAAGAGAGGCTACGATCCAAAGAAAGGTCCTGGCTTTTGTGGAGGCGCTGGGGGTGGAAAAGGTCATAAAACTGGTGTGTTGTTGAAGTGTTTCCTGAGGTTGCCAAAGAAAAAAAAATACAGAAGCGCTGGTTGAGAGGGATGATGTTCATGCGAGGAGGAGGAGGTCGTCAAGAGGTCGTGGTTGCGCGTCAAGATGAAGGGCGGGAGACCTGCGGAGCGGTTTGCAGTCGTGCCATCCGGTCCGAGTCTTCAGCTTCAGAACTTCATTATTGTTCAACAATCAACCTCTCCGACTCCTCGTACATATCTCCAACCGTCCGCAATCGATGCAGACTGGTCTTATTCAAAACGCTCATAATGACTTGGTCACCGATGCTGCGTATGACTTTTACGGTTTACGGCTCGGCGACGAGCAGCCTCGATCAAAGGTTCGCGTTTTGTCCATCCTTCTGAAAGTACTCACTTCACACTTCATCGTGTAGAGTAAAAGTATGGCAATTAGATGAGCAAGCGGGGACATGGACATCTACTCATGACTGGAAGGTACGCCTTTCTTACCGTCCAGTATTCACCACGCTAGCCCTCACACCGAATTTTGTTTTGTGCAGGCGCACGACGCAGCGGTGTCCAAACTCGCCTGGGCCCATCCCGAATTCGGATCCATCATTGCGTCGGGCTCGTTCGATAGAACTGTGAAGATATGGGAGGAAGCTCTCGGCGAGACAGAACAACCACAAATGAACGGGGGCGGCGCACCCGCGACCGCGTCCAGCTCGCGGTGGGCTAGAACGTGCCGTCAATTCGGACGCAAAGGGCAGCGTGCGCGGCGTCGAGTTTGCGCCCCATCACTTCGGGCTGAAGCTGGTGTGTGTGGTTTTCTTTCATGAGGGTAACGCTAACAAACATGCGGCGACAGGCGACGGTATCCTCCGACAACCACCTCCGCATCTACGAGTGCCTTGAAGTTCCTGCGCTCTCGACGTGGCAGCTCTCGGAAGAGATCGACGTCTCGAGCATTGCGGTCACCTCCCCGTCCGCGGGATCTCACACGCAGAGCATCGCGCTATCCACCCCCACCCAGACATATACGTCCTTGGACGGACCCTCGGCCTCGCTCGTCGCAAGCGCTCTACAGCAGCACCAAAATCAACCTCCCAATCGCCCTGGGACAGGAAGCAAGGAGGCAGGACGGCGGGTGGTGCATATCCTGGTGTAAGGACAAGTATTGGGGAGAAGTCATCGCGGCGGGGGCTGGTATCAATGGAATCATAAAGGTTCGTTGTTTTGTGAAAGCTTTCGCGTGTACCGGGTCGAACTGTGCTCCCTAGATCATACAACTATCGCCCTCGCGGCGGCCGACGACCGTGTTCACCCTCGACCCATCGCCGTCCTCCGAT
Source organism: Amylostereum areolatum (assembly GCA_012932865.1). Classification (NCBI taxonomy): domain Eukaryota; kingdom Fungi; phylum Basidiomycota; class Agaricomycetes; order Russulales; family Stereaceae; genus Amylostereum; species Amylostereum areolatum. The sequence goes on along the minus strand of SAXG01000016.1, from coordinate 799,910 downwards.
CCTTACGCTTCCACAACCGCGGGCGAGGACGGTTCCCAAACGTCCTCTGTCACCTCCGTCGCGTGGGCACCGTCGTGTGGTCGCTCTTACCATCTCGTCGCCACGGGTGGCCGCGATGGACATGTACGAATATGGCGTCTCAAGCCGCCTGCGTACGACGATGAACGCGCAGATGGGGACGCTGGTCGGTGGGAAGGGACGATGGTAGCTGACTTCGACCACCATAAGTAAGTGCTCAATATTTTCGTCTCGAAGAGGTGTCTCTTATCTATTCTATAGATCTGCAGTGGGGAGAGTTGAGTGGAACATCACTGGGTAAGGGCTGTCCTCCTCGCTCTCGATGCTTCCAGTCCTGACGTGTTTTGTGTGCAGCACTGTGTTATCCTCCGCTGGTAATGATGGTCGCATTCGACTATGGAAGGCGACGACAGGGAACGTGTGGAGGCCAGCCGGTCATATTAGCGTTGAGCAGGCGGAGGAGCAACAAAAAGATGCAGACGTAGAGATGGACGAAGGTGGAGGGGACTGAGTTTGTCGGGAATGAATACACACTTTGTCCACATATATATACTAATACTACTACGTCTGTATATCTTTCAAACATGTTCCGTGTATATCAGTACTTCAAGCGATACCTGGGACAAGTCAGTGAAGCGATTCAAAAATCAAACGAGCTGAGGATGGAGGGTTGCGATCACGTGCGGTATTTCCCGTTTAAGAATTGTTTTTTCGCGTTGGCAGGCTCTTGACTTTGTACCGCGAGCCAGACCTGCTCGATGGCGTCCTCCCTCCTTTACACCGCGGCGCGAGCCTCCCGCTCGTCGCTCGCGACGACGACAAAGTCATTAGGCTCATGTCGTGCTCTCCGGCTGCTGGCTGCTACCCGCCATGGTACGTCTCAGCGCCCACGTAGTCCTCCGTTTTGCTCACCCTTCCCCAGTCACTCCTTCAGTACCTTCCTCCCGGCGATGGAACTCCCAAAACCCAGTGCTCAAGGAGCGCCCCTTGTATGCGGCGTCAAGCGAGCCCTTCGAGAACGACGTTGACGATGCCAGCGAGTCGCCCTCATGACTCGCATGATTCTCCCCACGAGACATACGACGACCAAGCGCTGTTCAGTAGTCTCAAGGGCAAAATATCCTCTGAAACCCTCAAGGCACTCACCGTCGCCCCCTTCAAGCATGTCCACATGTCCCCCGTCCAGGCCGAAGTCCTTCCCACTCCTCCCCGGGCTTGCGGAACCGTACAAGGAGCCCTCTCCGGGCGACCCTTCCCCTCCTCGCGACCTCCTGGTGAGGGCCAAAACCGGCACCGGCAAAACTATCGGCTTCCTCGTTCCCGCCATTGAAAATCGTCTGAAAGCTATCGAGCAAGCCGGCGACGCTCAAGCCGGTCGCACGTACGCCCGCACCAACGTTGGCACCCTCGTCATCAGCCCTACTCGTGAACTGGCCACCCAAATCGCGGCCGAGGCTACTCGGCTCACTACGTGGCACAAAGGTTTCGGCGTCAGTCTTTTCACCGGAGGAAACAGCAAGATGCAGCAGTTACGCGAGTTCAACCGTGGCAATCGCGATATCGTCGTGGCTACGCCCGGTCGTCTGCTCGATCTGCTCAACTCGCAGCCGGAGGTCGCGAACGCGATGAAGGGTCTCAACATGGTGCGTTCTTTTAATCTTGTCTTTGTTCTCGTACTCACCTAGTCGTCCAGTTTGTTTTGGATGAGGCGGACTCTCTCCTTGAGATGGGCTTCCGTGATGACATCGAGGCTATCGTCCAATTCCTTCCCAGTGCTCCCAAACGTCAGACGTTCATGTTCTCCGCTACCCTGTCCCCGAAGATTCGCTCCATTGCGCGAGAGGTCCTGGACAAGAAGCATACATACGTCGACATCGTTGGAGCTCAGGGTGATGTGATGCCCGTCCACGAGAACATCCCTCAGTACCACACCATCCTCCCCAAAGCCGAAGAGCAGATCCCCCACGTCCTCCGTCTCATCGCCCACGACCAACTCGCGAACCCCGGCAAGTCCAAGGTCATCGTCTTCTTGCCCACTACCAAGAAAACCCAGCTCTACGCCACTCTCATCCGTGAGCTCGGCCGCACGGTTCTTCCAAGCGGAAAAGAGACTCGTCTTTACGAGATTCACTCCAAGCGTAACCAGGATCAGCGCACGAACACCTCGGACAGATTCCGCAAGGATACCTCGGGCTCGTCTGTCCTCGTCACCTCCGATGTCTCTGCACGTGGTGTCGACTACCCCGGTGTGACGCGTGTCATTCAAATTGGTATCCCGTCCGAGAAGGACCAATATGTCCATCGCGTGGGTCGCACTGGTCGTGCTGGGACGAGCGGACGCGGCGACCTCGTGCTCCTTCCCTTCGAGGCCGGCTTCGTCAACTTCCAACTGAGCGAGATGCCGCTCAAGGCTCTCACCACGGAGGAGCTCAAGGACCAGGTGCAAGCGCTTGCCGAAAAGCACGACGAGAACCCGACCGAGTTCTGGAAGGGCATCCTCTCGACCCGCGAAAAAACACCCCGCTACCCCCGCGACGGCAGGAACAGCCGCAGCAGCACACCCATGATGTACTCGACCCCGGTCGTGCAGCGTCTCGGCAAGATGCACGAGGACATCGCAGGCCTCGTTGACCAGCTCGACGAAGAGGCCGTCCGCGAGACGTTCACCTCCCTCCTCGGGTTCTACGTGGCCAAGGCGAGCGACATCCGCGTGTCGAAGAGCTTGGTGCTCGAAGGCCTCCGCTCATGGGTCACCGGCGCGCTCGGGCTACCCACGCCCCCCTTTGTCTCGGACGCGTTCTTGGAGAAGATTGGGTTCAACAACAAGCCGGGCAGGAACGATAAACGTGGTGGAGGCCGCGGAGGCTTCGGTGGAGGCTTCAGTGGTGGAGGCGCTCGCAGTGGAGGCTTCAATGGCGGAGGCTCCCGCGGCGGAGGTGGAGGCTTCGGACCCCGCAGCGGTGGATATGGCATGAAGAGCGGCTCCGGCGGCGGACGTGGCGAGCGTCCCAACCGCGGCGACGAGGACCCGCACTGGATGGGTCGCGGGTCGCGCGAATTCAAGGAGCGCAAGCGGTTTGATTCGGGTGATGGGGAGCGTCGTCGCGACTCCTTCGGAGGCGGTGACCGTTCCTTCCAAGGCGGTGACCGTCGGCGGAATTCGTACTCGGAGGGTGGTGAACGAAAGAGGAGCTGGGACAACGAGGCGTAAGGGGTAGTAGACCCTTGGCGTGCTTAGTTCTTAGAGGTATCTTATTCCCACTGCTTTTTGCTGTACTCTATAATCTTGCTAGTAGTTTTGCTTTCGCGTTTGCATCTCGTCACCCATTCCACCGTCCTCCCACCGCCGCCTTCACAACATTCATACATCCGCTACCCCCTTTCTTCCCTGGACGGAGTTCCGTCTCCATACAGTACATCGTCGCATATGCATATTCCCCCACATATCACAGCTCACATCCACGTACGTCTCGTCTTGGTAGGCCCACTAGTAGCACACTTAAAAATATAGGGCGTGTGCTTGGGTATACGTACCCATCCAAACGAGCACGACGTGTATAAGAAACAGACGAACTCTTCCGAGTGAGAAGCTTTCTGAACGGAATATCACGGGCGGGCAGCTCTGTATATCGACATTGTCTGTGCACTCGTACACGTCGCTCGGTAACTTCACAGGGCATCTACATACTACACAACATCATTACAATGAAAATCTATGCAAAAACGTCCTCTTCTCAGCCCCAGTCAGTCGTGTTTTCTACGTCCTCTCCCCGCTCAAAACCTTCTCCTTTCCTGGCGTCAGCAACACCTCCTTCGACCCCGCCACGAGTTCCTTCTCGGACACCATCGCCTCCTCAGGGTGTGGCGGTTTGAACGTTTGCATCTGCGCGTCGATCTGCTCCTGGAGCACATGGGGCCCGCAGGACGCGGAGACGAAGCCCAGGAAGGGCGGAGACGCGTTCAAAGGTCGCGTGCAGAACTCAGGGTGAGCCTGGAGTCCGACGAAGAACGGATGATCTGCGGGATGTCCAATCAGTCTCTGACTTGCAGGATAAGCAACCCAAAGGAGGCTTACCGCGCAGCTCCATGATCTGCATCCTCTCCCCCTTTTCATCCTTTCCGACGAAGGGCATCCCGCTCGCCTCGAGCCGCTCCACGAACTTGGGGTTGACCTCGTACCGGTGCCGGTGCCGCTCCCATACCGTGCCCGCGCCTGCATACAGCTTGCGCATTTTTGACCAGTCGGAGTCCGGTTGGAAGATCGTGGGGCGCAGGCCAAGACGCATCGTCCCGCCCATGTGCGTGCGCGAGATTTCGGGCATGAACACGATCACGTCGTCTTCGAGGTCAGGAACGAACTCGGCAGAGTTGGCACCTGCAGGAAATGAAGTAGACGTGAGCGTGGTATAGACAGGAAGATGGGAAGAGGAGCGTACCGGGAATGTTGAGGATGTGACGCGCCCATTCGACGACGGCGAGTTGGAAGCCGAGACAGATACCAAGGAAAGGCACCTTCTGTTCCCGTGCCCACTTGATTGCAAGCATCATTCCTTCCGTACCGCGCGACCCGAAGCCACCTGGTACAAGAATACCTCTGCGCACATCTGTGAGCAAAGACACCCTTTGGAGCGAAAAAGAAAAGACATACCCGGCACCCACAATCGTCCTCCACGCATCGTGGTATTTTGCGGGATCTTCGGTCTGCATCTGTGGTTCGAGATCGGAGGATTCTACCCACTAAATCTTGGTCAAAACCAACCCCAAAAATGATGATCGACGAGAACATGCCTGCAGGATGAGTTTTCGTTGGCACTTGAATGCCGAGTGCTCGAGAGCTTTTGTGACGGACATGTAGGAGTCCTTCAGGTCGGTGTACTTCCCTACGAGAACGATCGATACGCGGTCGAAGATTCGCTCTTGACTGCATATACAAGTCAGCTGAAATGACATGAAGAATGACATGAATGCAGCGTACCTTCCTGTTAGAGCCTTCCACTTGTTCTCCAGTGATAGGCCACGTTCCTTCATCTCGGGCGTGAGAGGGATACTGGTCAGGTTGAGGCGCTTGCGCAAGAAGTTCACGATGCCTTGCGATTGAAGCAGGAGGGGACGTGGTAGACTGAAGAGACGTCGTGGACGCCCACGACCTGCTCTGTCGCTACATGACAAAACATGGATATTTTTTCCTTGGTCGCTTGTTCCAGAGGCTGCGGTACGATGAGGCGACACGCAATCTGGTAGAGATATAACGAGCCTCGAACGGTAGGGAGAATATGAGTGGATACGCACGAGGTCAGCAAGCAAACCGAGTCCGCGGAGGGCGTGGATAGTCGTCTGCGTCGGTTTCGTCTTTTGCTCGCCGTGCATGTCCGGAACGAGCGACACGTGAATGAGCGCAAAGTTCTCGTGGCCAACACGGAACTGAAACTGCCGCATGGCTTCCACAAACGGGGCGGACTCGATGTCGCCGACCGTTCCACCGAGCTGCAGACGCGTCAATGGAAGCCCTTGTCCGAGAGAAGAGTAAACACACCTCGACGATGCACACGTCAGGTTCTTCACCGGTTTCGTCCACGGGTATCTTGGAAACGCGCTCGATCCAATCTTGGATGGCGTTGGTGATATGGGGAACGATCTGGCGGGGTTGAGCGTGGCTCTCGGAACGGGAACAGGACGTCGATGGTAGGTGGGGCGTGCGGCGCATATCATACCTGGACCGTTTTCCCCAAATAGTCTCCTCGTCTCTGGGTCGAGTCATACGCGGGTCAGCACTTCGATCGAGCGTGCAGTGGCCACAAACAAAACACACCTCCCGCTCGATGACATGCTGGTAGATTTTGCCGGTGGTGATGTTATTGTCGCGCGAGAGCGTGACGTTGAGGTACCGCTCATAATTCCCAAGATCGAGGTCGACCTCGCCGCCGTCATTCAGAACGTAGACCTCACCTACAAGGTGCGTCAGCGCTCGTACCGCTTGTGTCCAAGTGACACTTACCGTGCTCTGTCGGACGCATCGTCCCCGCATCCACGTTCATGTAAGGGTCGATCTTGATCGCGGTCACCTTGAGGCCGGTCATCTTGAGGAGGAGACCCGTGGAGGAGGCTGGGATAGATGTAGCTGCTTGAACTGGATAGCGAGAGGGGGACATCGCGCACCGATGACGCCCTTTCCGATACCACTCACGACACCACCCGAGACGAGGATGAACTTGGTCATGATGTGAGACGAAGAAGGGAGGTGGGGATGGGTGGTGGTGGTGGTCGACGACCAAGAGACGCGTCTCCAGAGAAAAAGAAATTTACGCGTTCCATGATTCACAGCGCCGGTCCGGGCTTCCGACGCGACGAGGCTCGATCCTCAAGAATTGTCTACATCTATGTACTGGTATCGTGAGATAGGAATGTGCTTAGTATGTACATACAGAAGGCCTTCGGTTCCTCTTTCTATACCCTGCTAGAGATGTCTAGCTCCGCGGGCATCGCGTTTCCGTCTAAAGCAGCCAGCAAATTCTTCGCAGCAAGAGTCGCCATCCCCACCCGCGTTTCAAACGTCGCGCTCCCGATGTGCGGTAGGATGGTGCATCTGCTTGTGAATCAGCCTTCCCCGTCGTATCCAGAGCATGAAGGGAACAGTACCTAGGTTCATTAACCAACGGATGGTCGGCCTCTATCTCAGGCTCTCCTTCCACGACATCGAGCCCGGCACCCCATATCCACCCTTCTTTCAGCGCCTTCGCGAGTGCATCTGAGTCGACCAATGTCCCACGTGCCGTATTCACCAACACACTGGACTTCTTCATCTTGCGCAGGAACGCTTCGTTGACGACATGATATGTGCTGTCACCGCCCGGCGCGAGTACAAACAGCACGTCACTTTCCCTTGCGAGTTCGTCCAAGGTCCACACGGCGGACGTCCTGAAGCTTGTGCTGCCGTTTGAGGGACTCTTCCAACGCAGTTTTGGGGGTAGAGGAAGGGATTGGAAGTGTAGATGCAATGCGTGACGCCGAACGAAACGAGGCGTGCCAGCGTGGTTTGCGCTATGCGCCCAAAGCCAAGGAATCCAACAGTCCGTTTCGGCGAGGCAGACGTTGTGCTGAGTTGGGGGCCGCAAAACAGGAAAGGGGAGAAGGGAGTCCCTGGCCACTGGACTCAGTACAGTTAGAGTGCGAGCTTGGAAAGGACTGAAATGGCTCACGAACCTTGCCGTCATGAACCAGCCTTACTGCAGCTTCGCCATTACGCCCGGCCATGAGGGCGAGTAAAACCGAAAGATCGGCAACTGGGGAGATAGCATTTCAGGACGGAAGCGGACCGCGAGAAGAGAGAGCACACCTGCATCTGTGAGGACATCTGGAGTATACCCTAGGCGTATGTTCCTTCGGTGCAAACTTGCCAAGGTAACATGTTCTAGATAGAAAGTGATTGTAGACAGGAGCAAATAATAAACCACACAGGCGTACCGTATCCCACGGACATGGTGGAAACGACCTTGAGACCAGGCCCAGCTAGAAGAATGCGTCTTGGCAACAGTGCGCAGGACAGTGATACCAATGGTACATACCAGCCTCCAACAACTCCTCGTCGGCCTGGACGACCCGGGACAGAGTCAGCAAATCGCTATACAGCGACATCGACCCACGTACCTTCTCCGTAAGCATCATCAGCAGTCCAGCAGCCCCCTTTACGTTCTCCAGTAACCACTCACGATCGCACAATCTATCCTCATGCCATACCACCACCTATCGAGAACCCTTGTTCATTGATCGACCTACAAAACGGCCAGATCCGACAAAACGCACCTCCAGATCCTTTCGTTCTTGAATAAGGGGCATTACGTCGGGCCCAAGGTCGCGTGAAACAACGACCCTCAAACGAGGGCTGTTACTGGTGATATGGGAGGCAATGGAGGTCAGGCGCGAAGACGCAGAGACCAGGGAAGAGGGCAACCCAGTGGACGACATGTTGTTTTTCAGAAAGGCAGTAGGTCTCGAGTGCTAGTGTGGTGGATAAAAGCAGGAACAGGCGGAGTGAGAGGCATATTCATTATATACGACCGTCGGGACCAGACTGAGCTGGATTAACTTGTGCCAGTGACTGAGCCGGCGATGATAGCATGGGAGCGGGACGGGCCGGTGGACCGCCAGATGCCGGTCCTCTTCAAGGGTTTTTTTTACGGAGCTGAGAGGACTTTGCGATTCCAGGGATACAGATTCTATGTTGCTACATGATACAGATTAATAGCTACAGTACTTTTGCCTTCCTACATGATGGCCGATCGGCACAACGGACAGCTACTCGCATGACTGGATTCGAACCACTACAATCGAGATGAGTGCTACATAGCGCGGGTCAAACTTCGCGATAAACGCACCTGATATAAACACGACGAGTGGAACTTCGCTTTGCATGTACCACATGGGCGTCTAGGGAGATCTCCCTCCCTAAGGCCGATAATGCTAAACTACAGCATCAACACACAGCCAAGGGGGAGTGGCGAGACACAAAACGCACCAATAACAGATAGGGCACTCCACCTTCCCTTCGAAGAACAGTGTTATGTTCCTGCTGAACAGGTTGACCGCGTCCCCGATGCGCCCGTTCTAGAGACATTTATCAGTCACTGCCTGGGAAAAGAACGCAAAAACCTTTACCTGCGCCCACACGATTTGCTGTACTCCCAGCATAAGCCCCCTCCATCGAACCTCCGACAGACCCACCCGCTTGGAAGCTTTTACCTCGATCTTCTCCAAAGGCCACTCCGACGGCACCTTCAATGTCATCTCCAGTGTCCGCTCGTCGATACTATACCTCGCCGTCACCTCTCTCGCCGACTGTGCGACGGTGACGCTCAAATTCTCGTTGGACAGCGAGGACGCGATGTCGGATTTGACTTGTGCCAACTCGTTGCGGATGATCACGGGAGAGAAGTACGCAGACGTGTATGATGACACGGCCCACATGAGATTTTTGTCTTTGCAGTTGGTTATCCATTCTCGCACGAGAGACGAGATGGTGAGCAAGGCGCGGTAGTATAGGTGTGCCGCCAGCAGTCGTGTGCTGAGAAGCTCGTCGGGATCGCATTCTGCATTCCCAAGGTCAACGCGCGAGGACATCAGGGCAAGTCCCCACATACCTTCAACATAGAACTCGTCCACACCCCACATGTCCAACTTGAACGCCTTGTTAGGCCCTGATACCGAAAACACGTTGAGAATGCGTAAGACGATGGGTACGAAATGGGTGGAGATGAGGTTGCTTCGGATGAGCTGCTCTCCGTAACCGGATTTGACCTTGCTGGACTGGATATCATAATGAGGACTGGCCTGTAATTGTGGCGAAGGAGAAATGACGCACCGCATTCTGGAATAAGTCAAACACGAGCAGCCACCCGAGCAAGTATCCAAACAGTGACTTAGGAACCAGCATTAGTTGACATGATTCTTCAAAGTTAAATAACAACTCACAGGACTAGGCTTCCGACCTGTCTCGGTCAAATCCAGAGTCTGTTGCAATAGCGCCACGAGCTCCTGCGGTAGGTCCAGTTTAATTTGTGACTCCGAATTCACACCTGCCTCGATGACGAGGTGCTCGGTCCGCTTCTGCGCCGCCATTCGCAAGAGACCGTACGACATTTGCTGTATCTTCGAGGATGAATCTGAAAGGAGGTGCACCATCTACCACATAAACTTGAGAACACACGAACGTGAGGGGTCCGAGTCGAAAGCCTGCTCACCTTGGACAGGGTCTCCTGATCCATCAGGGACGATGGGATGTTTTGGATGAGACCGAGAACAGCTTCACGACATGCTGTCCTAGGTTCCGAATACACAGTGGTTTCTAAGAAGTGGTCAATCGCAGTATTAACAGGTAAACAGAAGAACCTTACTGGGCTCCTGCGCAATAAGATCCCTTGCAAGCAGCAGGATGGATGACCGCCGCTCCTGCCACTGAGCCCGCAGTGTCTTGTTCGTCGTGGCGATGTCGTGCACCATCTCGATCAGCCTGATTGTCCGCCAAAGGACAGTGAGCGTCTCGTCGTCATTCAAAGACGAATTCTTGAAAGTCATCGTCAGCGCAGGGCCTGCGCTAACAAAAGAAAGTAGGAGGTGGGACTTTACCTCAAGGTTGTTTTCCACCACGTCGAAGATCATATCCCAATGCGCTCCCGGCACTGTCTGCAAAATAGGCACTAGGTAGTAAAATACCAGCGTCGCCTCGCACTCCACATCCTCCTCGATGTCCTCGTCTGACGTCAGCCACTGCTCGCACGCTTTCATGAAGTTGACCGCGCGAAGTTGGGGCAGGAACGCGACATCTGAATCTGGGTCGGGTGCACTCGCCGCTAGCCGCCGAAGCAGGAGAAGGCCGTCCGTGTTCGCCTTGCTGGCGGGGACGCCAATGATACCAGCAGCAAGCTCGTTCCTGTACCGATCCAAACGCGGCGGCTCCGGTCCAAAGCGCGCTATAGCGTGGACAATTGCGAGCGATGTTTGTGGCGCTGTACGGGCGTCAGGAATTGTGCCACATATGTAAGAAACGGAGATACACACAGTTCTTTTCCAGCTTACGAGCCAGAACCATCCACGCATCTCCTTCTTCCTGGGTTGCATCACTTATGATGTGTTGGAGCACTTCAAAGAGCACGCGAGAGTCACGGTAAGAGTCGTCCACCTGCGCCACCTTCACGAGATCTACCACGAACTCGCCCACCATGTCGAGAGATCCGGTGCTCTTCTCTCCAGCAGCAAGAGTGGTTACATTGACATGCCACCGCGGTTCTCCCGGGACGACCAATAGGTACGTTGACATCTGCTGGATCCTTCCGAGAATATCGACCAGGACGTCCTTCGGGATAGCCGCACCGAACGCGGGATTGGAGAGAGCGGGCACTTGAATCTTCTCTTCGGCATAAATCCCCAGTACAAGGAGATGTCGGAGCATCCACAGCTGCATCCGTGCCGCCTGTCGATTGTCCACGAAGAAATGAAGCAGCGAGATCACTCCGCGTGCGTATGAGCTAAACCCATCCCGGTCCACGGGTACGACTGTGTCCTCTGCGTCAAACGCCAATGCCGGTGGAACGAGGGGCTGGAGGATGGCTAGGCATGGGTGGGCTGGTTCGGACCGAATGCCTTGGAGGAGATCGTCTAGACGGGACCGAGAGGGTAGAATGTCCGACGTCGTGAGTCCGAGGGGCGAGTCCTCGTTCAAGACGGCATTGAGGAGATCTCGTGGGCTAAACAAACTGTTAAAAGCCAACGTCATGGCGAAGATTTAACTCCTCACCTTGGAGCCACCGAGATGCTGAAGATCGCCGCACCAAGGCGTTCTTGAACAGACGTTCGGATGGCTTGCCGCACTTCGGCCGAGGAGCCAGCCAGCCAGGATTTCCAGAGCAATCCCTCAACATAAACATCGTGATGAGCTTCGGACCGATAGAACGTTGGGGACAAGTGGGCCATGATGTATATCTCGGGCATGAGCGAGGAGAAAATCGCTGGGTCCGCAAACAACGCCGGTTTTGTTTGGAAGATCGAAGAAAGTAGGTCAAGGAGAACTTCAAACCTGGACAGATTCCCTTCGCGGCCGTCGAAAAATGCCGACGACTCGTCCACCACGTTGGAAGCGACGATCTGCAGCAGCGTTCCAAGCGAGCTATCGGTGAGGAAGTGATCTACAGGGCGTGTCAATACGATCATCCACATACAGGGCAGATGGTTGCATACTCGGAATCCGCACGATTCTCTGTAACAGCCCAGCAGCGGTCGCGTCACGGTCATCCACGGCGTTGATAAACAGTTCGGAAACAGCATTGTCGAGCTCCTGCTCCGCAGGCTTGATGTAGTCAGGCAACTCGTAGCGCTGGGCAGCGGAGACCAGGTGTGGAAGAGACGTGTGGATAAACTCCGGGTTGGCGGATATCGCCGACAGCGTGGACCGCCAAAGTCGCACGGTAACTTTATGATCTTCACAGCGGCCCAGGTATGTCAAAAGAAGGTCGGGACCGATGGAGAGCAGCTGGATAGCATTTCTTTGAACCACGGCATCTAATGTCTTTGTGGCAACAATCAGGGAAAAGTTAGAAACGTAAGTCACACACATGAGACTGACCTTTGATAGCTCTGGATCATGGAAAAGGATGTCGCCAAAGGAGGTCATCACATCGGATAGCAGGAATGTAGAAGATACTTGTGGAGGTTTAGAACTAGATGTATGTGAAGCCAGGACTGTTTGGAGTTGAGACACGGCGAGCTGGGCGATATTGTAGATCAATCCATCATTTGCTGAACATTGACGGCTTCCGCTTTCGAAAGAGCCCCTGAACGACGATAACACCGCGAAGCATAGTTGAGGGTTCAAGTTTGGGCCTTCGAGAGAGGTCTTCATGGCCAACGCGAGTTGCATCCAGGCAACGTCGAAAAGAGCTGGATGTATGCACCTGTTAGTCCCTGTATAGCGATCAGAAAGAAAGCCCGATCACCTTCGTCCATCTGCGTAAGTGCCAGGAGGTTTTTGGAAAGAATTGATCCAGCAGTCTTTCCATCCACCTTCAATCGACCCTCTGCTAGCTCGTACCAGACCTTGGTATATTGTTCGCCTACCAAAGACCTTGTAGCCTCATCGGCATCTAGTAAAGGCGAGCCTTCGGGGGAGGTTGCATTGCTGACCCGTAGCCGTCGAACAATGAAAGTGATGCATTCCAATAACGATGAGAGGAAGGCAGACGATGCCGCCACACGCTCTAAGGAGCTTAGAGCTCTACCATCGATGGCGGCCCAAAACGACGCGAAGAAAGCTGCGATTGGATGTGAGCCGTCTGCTTGAGCAAGGATCTAGGCGTCATGAGAGCAAGCCCTGAAGCAGAGAATAGTTGCAAAGCATACCGAGGAAGGAATGGTTGAGAGAATGATGATGACAGTTGGGTACCCTTGGACAGGCGAGCCCGCACACCCCAGTTCCAAGAATTGAAGGAACTCCTGGAAGGTTGTCGACCGAACAGTTGCCGGTACCGCCACGACCTTCTTTGGCTCTTCTTCATCGCTCTCACCTTCCTCATCGCTCTCCTTGTTCTCGGTCAGCTGGAAGGTAGTCTCTTGCGCCCACGCTGTCGGATGTTCTGAGGTAGCGATCAGACAATGATGGCCTAGGATCCACGAGGACACGCACCCTTGAGAAACGTGAGACAGGGCCGCCACATAACAGCCCTAACTTGCGCATCCGATTCGACGAAGGCAGACCTGAGAACGGCAACACTAAGCAAGGACAACAGCTCCTTGACTTCGGCTGCGAACCCGCTGTCAGCAGGGCGTCGGAATGAGCAAGGATCAAACATACGTCTACAGCGCTGTAGGAGTGATTGGAGAAGGTTCCATGTCGCTGACCGCACGATCGGCTGACCAAATCCAAAGCTCTCGCCATTGGTATAAGGGCATGTCGCTGCATGATTAAGGCCGCTCCACAAGGACGGGTTTGACAGCGTATCAGTGAGAATCGCGGATAGCTTGGTCTCTCCACTGAGAGTCGTGCTGTCTGTCCAGCTATGAGAAAGATCCAACATTCTAGAAGATCCGGGGACGCACCCAAGAGCCACTGAAGACTTCCGAGACCCGAAACCCTCAGTCGCGCATTCCGATCCGTCTCGCTCTCTTCGATGAGCTCCCTTTGGCGCGTATAGCCGTCGTCCTCGGTCCGCGCCGGGATTGGAGGCGTCGACGCCTGTACAACTCGCCCTCGTACTGTCTTCTGGGGCGTGATATCCACAGGGACGTGAACTGGATTGAGATACAGGTATAATCCGGGCGGATCAAATATGGCGCGTTGAATGAACGAAACGAGAGATTGCATCGCAGGACCGTGCAGGACCAGTTTATCTGGCGCTGGGTCCAAGGAGACAAATGTGGTCCAAGCGCGTCGTGCGACCGTAGAAACTTGTCGATCCACATCCCTGCCTGCCATACACCAGCCACCCAATACCGATTCTACAAGGTCCTCTGACGCCACCTCTTGCATTTGAAACAGCAGTTGGTCGTGGAGGCGGGGTATTCGGAGGAAGGACGCGTGAGCAGTCACCGCAAGGAGCCGGATGCGACGCGATGGGTGCAAAAACAGGGCGGGAACATGGTGTAGCTAACGTTGCAAAGTTGACGACAGTGATATAAAACCGAGAAGAGGGTTGGATTCTGACAAGTTACGAGTACGGACAAATACAGACGCACCCATACCGGCAGCATCGTAGCCAGCGCGTCCACGGACCCTCTGTCCTCGTCCCTCGGATCCACTTTATCGAGCCATGCAGACTGAAGCTCCTCTAATGCCTTGGTCTTCGTAACGGTATCTTTCTTCGAAAATCTCCTTAGAATGACAAGGAGCTCGGAAGGAAGTTGGTGTGCAAGTCCTAAGCTGTCGAGGGGATCTTGCTGTGCTGGTGCTGGCCTAACCGGGGGAACATAGATTTTCTTCCTCGGCTCCTTGACCTTTCCCTTTTCCTTTCCCTTTGGCTTCTTCTCCCTGGGTAGGTTCTCGGGAACAAGATCGTCTTTACCGGCCTTGCGAGCGTGCTTCTTCCGCGTACCAGAAGATGCGGAGGATTTCCCACTGCCTTTTACCATGGCAGGTTGTGATGAATATGAGAGAGAACCGTGGGTGTCGATCAAGGAGTATAGGGGTTCACAGACACTTGGTCTGAGGGTTGACCCGCAGAGGTAAAATAACGAGTCAATTGTTTGCTTTCAAAGCGAGCTTCAATCGGTGAAGTCATCTGCTTGCTGACGTAACTTGCTACGGCGGTTTCCGAGGATGTCCATGAACCGAACCGACGCCGTGGCGACATTGCCCTATCATCTTCGACTTACCTCCAGGCTCCAGCTGCAACCCATAGTCTATTCATTCCACGCACACGATGTGCTTTACGAGAGACTATTACTGATGTATCTTCCCCAGGTGTATCTCTCAAGTTTCCGGCCGATTTCCGAGTGGCATGTGAAGTTGCCGACTCGGACGCAACTGGATGTCAGTCCTCGCGCAGGATTTATTTTGCTCGTCCTCCATGCCCTCCATGGTGCACGTGTATCTTATATGTGGAACACTTTACGAGTCGCTATATAGCCTGGCATAGAATTTCGGCAAGTTGTATCCTTGTAGGAAACGTGCAGTATCATTTTCGCCTTCTTCGCCTGCCCTCTATGGATATCGAAACATGCATGCCGTCCGAGAATCGAACGAGAGATGGTATGTCCTTCAAAATTCATCCACACCATTTGATACACATCACATCTTATGAAGGTCTCCTCCTGACGGAGAAAGGCGAATACACCTCAAAAGTCGAAGATGAAGACCGCATCCTTGTAGAAAACTGGAAAGGCGACGCCGATGGAATTCTCACCTTTGTACGTCCCCCTTCACAAATATTGAAGAAGGCATTTAATAATATGGACAACCGCCCACAGACTAGCCTTTTCTCGGGGGCTGTCAGTGTATTTCTCATCGAGAGCTGTAAGTATCTCAAGCCGAACGCAGACGAAGAAGCAGTCGCCATCCTTGCGCAAATATCCCGACAAGTTGCTTCCTCCACAGGCAATTGTTCGTATACCCCCGAGCAACCTAACCGCGGTCCCTCTCCCGCAGTCTATATCGTCAACACGTTCTGGCTCGCGAGTCTTGTTACTAGCATATACTGTGCCATGCTCGCGACGCTCGTACGGCAGTGGGCACGGAAATATCTGAACCGCGCTCGCAGAGTTTCCCCAGATCGCGCAAAAGCACGCGAATTTTTCCAGAGTGGAATCGTCAAGTTCCGCATGGAACTCATCGTTAAAAGCCTCTCTGCATTTTTACACATCTCCGTCTTCTTTTTCCTCGCCGGATTGGTCAAAGGCCTCTGGGAGATCAACCACACCATTGCCTTTACAACCTTGGGCGTCGGCATCGCCTCGATGCTGGTGTACGCGGTTTTTACGGTTCTGCCTATGGTATGGCCCGATTGTCCGTACTTCACGCCGTTCACTGCACCTCTGTGGTATCTGATTCACGGGTCCTTGCTTGTGGCGTGCTACTGCGCGAGAGAATCTATGAAGATCTCTCGTCTCGAATCGGGCTCGCGTATATTTCAAAAACTTGTCTCGGTCATCTCGAACTGTCACGAAAAGCTCAACGAAGGCCTCGCAGGTTGCATCCAGAGATCTGCTGATAAATTTGCTGCAGACCATCCAGACAATCCAAGTTACCAACAGGAAATTCAATGTGAACGAAACCCGAACTTGGGCAGGTTGATTCGGAGGGACCTCAGGACGTAGGGTCGCGATCCTCGAGCACGTCTCCAGAAGGGTCCCATGCAGAGCACCAGCGGCACCCAGCCTTGCTCAAGTGTACCGCAGCTCATCCGCATTATATCCTCATACTGGCGACGTTTAGGATGATCGCGCTTCCATCGTCTATCCAGGTCACCGCGCTCAGTGGGGACGAAGGCAACGTCTGCCGTTCGTGTCTCCAATACTGTGTTATCGTAACGCCTTCCCAGACCTGATCCAGTACGGGATCGGTCCTCTGGCATCCACGGAGGACGAGGGCAGGATATGGACCATGCAACGCAGATGTGGAACTGCTCGCAAACTTCATTTTATGTCCTCTTCACAAATTTAACCCGCCTCTGGACTCTGGAGAAGGTCAGAGGATCCGCTGGGCCACGCCAGCGTCCGCTGAGCATGCCGGCTGGGGACCCGTTTATGCTCTTTCGAGTTGTCGCGCACACATTACGCATATGGCTCTAACCAAATAACCGTCCGAAAACGCCCATATGTCCCTCTTTCATTACATTCACGAAGTCCCTTCACACGGCCTCAAAAGTATCCATTGCTCTAGTTCCTTCAAAACTTTCCTTGCCTCAGTCCGTGTCCCACCGACCCTCTCCTGATCACTCCTCTCCATACTTGTGGAAGAATGAACCTCCATTACGACAATTCTGATGCCCGCCACCACGCCTGACTGTGATCTTCTCCACCCAAACCCTATCTACCTTCCATACCGTCCCCCTCCGATCTTCCTTCCTTCTTTTTCTCACAGACGGACATATGCTCACACCAGTATCGTGTCATAAAAGCGGTCCAGGTCCAAAGCGACCTCTGCATTCACAATCCAGAAGTTGTCCAGACGCCCCTATACTCTTCAATCCCCCCCTGAACCTTGGAATGAACCGGACTACCTGTCGGCGGAGCATTCACAGAATACCCCAAACACACACCTCTAAATTCCTTGCGGGGCTCGCGTTCATGAGACCCATTCGATGCGCGTCATCGACAAACGTCCATGAAAAAATTTGCAGCGCAAATGAACAATAATCTCCGTCCGATACCGTCGCCTTCAATGCATCGCTACTTCGTCCGCTCATGGTTTCCCCACGCTGCTTCCTCCTGAACGTCTCGTGACTATGCTACACTCCACGAAAATCCTATCCGTGGCATCAGCTGCAGCGACTGCAGTCCTCGTATAATCTCGGCCATGCGTGCGGGCAGCGAGGCTACCGTACTTATGGCATCGACAGTGCTGACGATTTGTGCCTGCTGGTAATCCCGCGCGCTCGGTTGGTCACTTGAGGCGCGTGTCGAGGACTCACCTGATCCTTGCAGAGCGTGTCAAATGTCTGAACTTTGATAACAGGACGAGTGCAGGCACGAAGATCGCACACAGCCCGAGGAGGGCAGGCGCACCGCCTCCGACGCTGGCTCCTGGGCGCGTCGATGATGACCGAACAGCAGAGGGCGAAGAGCGCAGAGCGTTCTTTACAGCAAGTATGGGATTGGACTTGCCATTGAGCCGACGCCACATCCCGGAACCGCACGCTAAAAATAAGCTTTTGCCCACAGACGCTACGCTCCTGTCGTCGTCGTCGTATACTCAACAACGTCACCGTCGTCGGATGAGACCAAGAAAGAACAAGAGCGTCGCAGCCGAAATCTCGATTCTCCTCGATCGCCCGCGCTTGTCCCGTGCCGCGGCGCGAGGCAGATTACAGAGACGACGAGATCATTAATTATTGGCAAACGGCAACAACAGAACTGTATACCAAGCTCCCCCCGCTCCATGCCACGACGAAGACAGCGACATCGCCTCCGTCATAACGGTGTATTTCCAGCAAAATGCAAGCTGAGGCTCCGATAAAAAGAGCGGGAAGATATGTCAGCCCGGAACTGAGTCGGATCGCAGGCCACGATCCGATTCCACGTCGCGGAAGTCGGGAGTCGGGACCAAGCGGCGACGCCATCGCGCGCGCTCCGGGACTCAGCGTGCGCCAACGGGCGTCGGGTCCAAGCTCCTTGGCCTCTCTATACACCGGCACCAGACGCTGGCGCGGGGGCGGATGGGCCCTCGGACTTGGGAAGGGGGCCAACGGGAGCAGTCTATAGTTAGCCTTCTTCCATTGGAGTCCACCGTTTTGTGGCTCAGAATCTCAGACCGTCGGCGGCGAGGGTGTGCCTCAGATCCAGCCCCTTTTATGTTTTATGTATCCCGGATCCATTTCCCTTCGCTTCGACGCCAGCAACCTATAAAACCAGTGAAGGCCCCGACCGGTGACCCGCAACCCGCCATCCGGTCTGTCGACTTATCCCCCTCAAGCACCCTCCCACCTAAAAGCTACCGCTCACAACCATGGCTGTCGCACTAGCTTCACCGAGTCACCCTCCGATTCCGTCCTCGTCCCGGTGCAGTGCCAGCGCACCCAGTACTGCATCACCATCCTCATCATCCTCCAAGTTTGCCATTGCGCAAATACGAGCCGACGAAGTCTGCCTCCTCCAACGTGCGTGTGCTCTCATTCTCTCCAACGGACGCGTCGCTCACATCGTCCAAACAGTCGCGCCGGAATCATGTTCCCTCACCTCGACCTGCTTCGCGCTCTCCGCGGTCGAGGCCAACGTCTACCGCCACGAATTCATCAACATCTTCCGCCACTCCCACCGCGCCATCCTACACCCCTCCGACGTGCGTGTGCTGGAGCTCATCGACGACGCGAACGTGCTGCACGAGGAGGACAAGGGCACCGCGTTGCTCTCGCGCGAAGTCATGGAGCGCTTGCGCAAATTGACCGATCGACGGCGAACATCGGGCATGGGCAACCCGCACGGATCGCGGCCGCCATCATGTTATGCGCATGGATACGGACAGACGAGTGGGAGGAGGCGAATGTGAGGACTCGTTGCTCGGGGCGGAGCTCGACGGAGGCATGGCTGTTCGCGAGGAGGTTCGGAGCGCGAGGCGGGGTCGTCGTCCGGCTATTCCGGCTCGACGACGCGGATCGACGCGGACAAACTCCCTGGACCTTTTGCGCTGTACTTGTATTTGTATCCCTTCTAGACTTTACATCGACCCGCAGTCGCGATCTTCTCCTTACTATGCTCCGATTCTCCGGGTTGCGTGTGCCGGATCGCAAGGCAACTGAAGAGGTCATGTCTGGGCTTGAGACATCGTGCATCGAGTCTAGACTGTGGGAAGAGTTGGCCGATCGCTGCACTCGATGAGTCTCGAGGTGGTCTCGACATTGCATGGGTTTATAATAGAACAGCGACCTCGTATGCCTCCTCGGTAGAACCGCTTCCATAAAACCTCCAGGTCTTCTCCCGGTTACGAGGATCCACGATTCTTCAGGTGGATGCGTGAAGTTGTCCGCCGAACCTTACCTGAAATCGATGAAGATACTTCCAAATATATGCAGAGATGGAGGATCCGTGTAGAGCGGAAACGGAGTCAAGACGGGCGACGGAATTTGTGCTCAGGAGATGAAAAAGACGTCGACGAAGCGGTTGACGGAGAAACACGGTCACGTGGATGGATTAGAAAAGGGCGGGACTGAGTACTGAGTTGGCTTTGAAGGAAATGAATAGATTGTGGTCGGAAATGTGTTCGGAGAGGATGCTCTTGTACTTAGTCCAGAGGTTAGAAAGAATACATATGCAGCGTTTGCTCTCCTTGCGTATCGTCATCAACGTCTTCGTCTCCTTCATCGCGATATATCGCCTGCCCATAAAACGTTCAGCGAGCCGTCCTCGCGCCTCCAAATGAGCACTTACCACCACAATCGTATCCTCGCTCAAATGCACCGCCGTCTGCTCGAGATTGCGCCCAAGCTTATGAGACACCCGCATCCGCCTCTCAACACAGCACAACCTTGCCTCGACCATCTCCCTCGCAAACTCCTGCCGGTAGCGCACTCGGCCGTCGCCCGGCATTTCCGAGATGAACACCTGCCCGCCCGCCGCCCGCCGCCCGCCTCGTGCGCACGGGGTGGAAATCGAGGACGACAAGTTGGTTGCCTTGGCGCGAGATGAACCTGCAGTCCGCAATGTCCTCGAACGGCTCCCAAGGCGGGTCGTAATCCACACGCGTGCCCGTCGTGCCCCACGCCTCCCACGGCACGCCCACGCGTCCGTCCACATCTCCGGGGCCGGCGTACTGCTCGGTGAACTTGCAAAACGTGCTAGAGAGCACGTAGAGTAGAAAGAACACATCGCGCCCGCCGTCTGTGGCGAACCCGATGTGAATCAGGATAAGTCGGTCGTCGCGGGCGGGGTAAAAGGGCGCTTGAGGGCCTGATGCGACAGAGGGACTTGAGAGCATTTTGTCGGAATGAAAGGCCGAGGAGGCGAGGTTCCGGGACGGCGCGAGGTCGGGGAGGAGAAACTCCACGATACGGCCCATGCGGGGAGACACGTGGCGGCGGTGTTCGCCTTCGTGAGTTATGGGATTGGGTTCTTCTCGAGGGCTCGACTCCACAACGTTGCGGACAATGATAGATGGACTGGAAAACCCAGGTCGAGCGTTATCATCCCTACATGCCAATAGGACCTGGTCATCCGAGATGAAGTCGACAGATAATATCTTATGGCCAATCAGTACCTGTAGGGACTTAGCTCGGAGCGGAAGGAGACGACGGAACAGACCTAGCGAGCGCGTGGCGCCTGTCTTCCAATTGTAGATGAAGAGCCCATCTCCGGTCGGCGAGCGATCCCCGTGGCACAAAACGAAGACGTTGGGGCCGTAGATGTCGAACGACGTAACGGAGACGCCGGCTTGCGTGGGGGCCGTAATTGCTCTGTGCGAGTGTCGGAGGGGCCCTGTGAACGTACATGCTGGGTGTTGCTGACCAGTCGTTAGCGTCATCAGATGTATCTCCCAAACGTAGGAGACTCTACTGTCTCTGCATAGACACATGAGATTGAAGAAAGGGGAAACACAGGCGGCATGGCTCACAAGGCGTCGCCTTCATGTCCTCTGACAGCCACCGCGCGCAGGTCTTGCGAGGGATCCATTCGGAATTGCAAAGTGCCGGTAGGGACGTCGATCTTCCATGAGTATTCCTCTATAAGCCGGGCTTGAGAAGGAAGGCGCCGAAAGAGGATCCCTCCGTTCAAGTCATCCCTGTAGAAGGCCATGATTCCTCCGCTGGACATCGTAAACTGGACGCCCTCGGACAGAGCAGACGTCTTGGAAGCGATCGGTTGCAAAAGGGACCACAATGCGTGGGACATGCCCAGATGACCGTAGCGGGTGGATAGGGATACCGTGGCAGAGGTCGAGTCGCTCATGCCGGTGTAGCCCAATGCCAAGTCATACGCGAGCGACATGGTCTGGTTGATGATGATATCAAGACGACGACATGTCTGGACCGGTGCACGAGTTTTAGAATCTGGCAAAGACAGTGAAATCTTGCTTACAGCGATACAAGCAGCCAAAGATTTCGGGTCTAGGTATTCGAGAATGTAGACGATCAACTCTTCAGGCAGTGTATCGAACGGGACGACACGTCTATGCTGGTGACAAGTGTCTACCCACGTTAGGCGACGGGGTTCAAAGCAGGTGAAAGTGCTCACTACTTACCTGGAGCTTCCTTCTCAATTTTTCCATACCCTGTTTCATGCCTTCTTTTATGGTTCCAAGTTGTAGCTATAGTCTGAGACCTCGACCTTAGGTGTTTGCCAATGGTCACTTCAGTGTGCGTCGCGCCTGGAGGTCACTCCGTTCTTTGTAATACACGGCAAGGAACCTGGAGGGGTGAACAAGCTGAAGTAGATGCGACTCAAAAGTGAAACTTCTGGTGCGCTCCGTTCGGGCTCGGTGGAGGATGGAAAGAGGAGAGCAAGAAGAGAGTAACGGCTTGAGTCGGATTGACGCGTGACGCCATACGCGTCTCGTCACGGTTCACGAGGCATGTGACGTCACCTCTGTCACCCCGTCCGACGTCACTCGCCTCAAGTTGTTTGCGAGTTCAAGTTAAACTTCACTCTCTTCAGATGGAACATCAAATCCCAAAAATACACCGCAATCCCGATGATATACCTCGAAAATTCTACTCGTTATTGATTTCACTGAATGCAGATCGGTGAGTTCACAATTGGCCCTGAAATGCCACACCGAAAAGGTCAGCGAGTTTTTCAGAGTTTTTCAGTGCCAGCTGAGCTGTAAGATAAAACCAGGGATCTACGGAATGCGCTGGCAAGTCCGATACATTGATGCGTTCATGGAATCACTCCGTTGCTAGTATGACTATCCTTTATCAGCTGAACGAGAAACCACTGAGAGGCGCCACACACGGGCTTCTGCGTTATCAAGCTCAGCCGCTTCAGCGTTTCATATACACCGTAAAACCACAATGGGGAACCACACTCTCACGTACACGGGCTGCCATTCACTTGACTCTCCTTTCCAACGCCCGCAGTTGTGTCACAGGCCTGTTTTTAGGGACCATCTTCGCTTTGCGTCGCACACACATCCCAGATATCAAACATCTTCTCGCGTTCGGAGGCGATAACGAAATGCTCCCATGGCCGTGTATGCTCCACTGGATGCCAACATATCACACTGGTATCGGTGCCATGCATGTTATATAGGGCTATCGCAGATGAACGCCGGTCTCTTCGCTTTCCTTCCCAAGGTCTTCCGATAACATTTCGCCGACTCGATGTCCTTGTCTCAAGACCCCGAAAAGGATGGCGCGATCTCGTTCGTAGAGGAGAAGAAATACAACGGAGTCATCGTAAAGGAGCTCACTTCTGGGGAGAGCAGACCGACAAGATTCCAGTCCTTGACTAAATTTCTCCAACGATGGGGTGTGGAGACACATGGGTGCGCGTGGTTCCCAGCCTCCGTCAGGATTTTTTCTGAACTCCACGATATCAGAATCGAACCCATCCCCCTTGAGCGGCACACCGACGCACGATTGTATCAAATGTTCTTCATCTGGTTCTCCGCAAACTTCAACATACTCGCGTGAGTGGTCAGTACACATCCCGCGACACGCAGGATCTGAGCATAGAACCTGCTGTAGCTTTGGCACGGGATCGGTTGGACCGGTGTTCTACCATCTAGGACTTCGCGATGCACTCCTCGTCATATTGGTCGCAACCATAATGTAAGACGCGACACAATCCTGTCGCGATAACGGGTGGATGACGGCGACTCGTCTTTGAATAGAACGAGCGCGATGCCCGCGTATTTGTGTGTACCAGCTTCTTACCGCCCGCATATTGAACCTCGACGCTGACCGGGAGAAACAGCAGCATTTTCGGCCCCAAACTCGGAACGCGTGCTATGGTTCACGCACGGTACTCGTGGGGGTGCGCGGTCTTGTTTCAAAGACATTGCATGGCAACCATCGGAAGGCTGGTCGCTAAATAACGGGGCAGGTTCTATGGCGCAATGATTCCTGCGATCCTCAACGTGTTCACGATGCAGTCCTTCCTCATTCTCAACACCATCATCGGCGGACAAACCCTCGCCTCTGTCTCGAGCCATCTTAATGCGACGCTCGGGATTGTTATCATCTCTATCCTCACGCTGATTGTGATGTTTCTCGGGTATCGAGTTCTACACTGGTACGTTTCAATTCTAACTCAGTCATGTTGCTTTTCACGTGGTGCAATCTTGGTATGCTTTAGGTACGAGGCTGTCGTTTGGCTCCCGAGCTTGGTCGCTTTTCTCGTCATGCTAGGCGTGGGTGCGAAGAAGATCGAAAGCGTCCCGACGCCTCCACCAAACGCAGAAGCCATCCTATCCTTTTCATCCATTGTGGTCGTGTACATAATCGCCTGGAGCCCAGTGACTCCTGACTACGGTGTCTACCACGCGGATGCGTCTAGGTATAGCAAGACTATCATTTTCTACATTTTGCCTTGGAGTTTGACATACTCCCCATGGCAGCTGGCGAATCTTCACATACGTTTATCTCGGACTTGTCATCGGAAGCGTGAGTAGTCTTACCTTGAATCTTCGTTTCCCATCTGAAATATTCTTTATAACCAGATTCCGAGCTTCATGCTGGGCGCCGCCTTCGCCGCGGGGGCTTCATCTGTTCCTTCCTGGCAGGAAGGCCTCGGAAACGGCAGTAATGTGGGCGGCCTTGTGGGCGCGATCCTTGCCGAGGCGGGAGGCTTCGGTAAATTCCTTACCGTAATGGTAGCCCTGACGGTCCCGAGCGCGTGTGCGCCAACGATGTACTCTTTCGGAACGAGTTTCATGACGGTATGGCCGCTTTTGGCGCGTGTGCCGCGGTATCTTTACGGTTTTGTTGCAACTGCTGTGTGCGTTTCGTGGTCCCTCAACGCAGAGTATGATCATGCTGATGGTCATGGGACATAGACTAATTCCAGTCGGCGTAATTGGGGCGACGCGGTTCTACAACACGTTTGTGGATTTGCTCAGTGAGCCACTTACCTGACCTGTCCGATACATTGCTGAAGAGGACTCAGGTATCATCGGCTACTGGTGCGCTCCATACAACGTGATTATCATCGCAGACCACGCTTTCATTCGTCGACACAACTGGACAACATATGACGTCGTCAACTGGAACGATCCCCGGAGACTACCGTTGGGCGCGGCAGCCGTCGCTGCGTTTGCATGTGGGATAGGCATGGTTGTACCGTGCATATCGCAGGTGTGGTACATAGGGCCGATCGCGAAGATGGGAACGGGCGATATCGGGCTATACACGGGTGCGGCAGTTGCCTTGGTGGTTTACCTGCCTTTGAGAGTAATGGAAAGGAGGTGGGAAAGGCGGGTTGGGAGAAGAGAGAGATGATAGATATCTCCGAGTTCTAAGTCCTGCCAGCTACTTACTACTACGATCCGACTCTATCATAGTTGTAAACCCTCTGCCCAATGTTATGCTACAATTGGAGAGGAAGCCCCTGGAACCGAGAACATGAGAGCGCAAACCTATGCAAAGCCTAGATCTGTATTATCTGTCAGTGTGTGTCAACCTGTGTGAACAGTGTGTCGGGGCAGAAAAGTCGCGCGCGTTCCTTCACCTTCTAGCGTCCACGTGATCGCGCGTTAAAGTGACGTGTTTGTCGGGGACATCGTGTTCGCACACTCAAGTACTAGTACTCATCTCTCTCAGACTCTCTGTACACTTCCCGTCATCATGTCTTTCGCAGATTTTTGGGGTGAAATCCACAAGATCCCACCAGTAACACGGTTTCTATGTGTTTCCTCGGTGGCCGTGTCGGTTCCAGTGATGCTCCAGCTCGTGCGTCCCATGTCGGTCGTATTCGTACGGCAGCTCGTCACGCAGAGATTACAAGTGCGCTTTGCTTCTTATGCCCTATTCAACTGGTGACTAATATGTGGGCTGCTTGGGATAGATATGGAGAATATGGTCGAGCTTCTTCCTCGGGAGTACGTGGGTCCAGCTCGACATCGTTGGTATGTACTCACAGGTAGCCGTTCAGGTCAGGGGATAACATATATATTCGACCTTGCCATGCTCTAGTACGTATAAAGCATCCTCTTCACGGCGCAACAGATCCGCTAACCTCGTCGCCACTCAACAGCCATAGGACCAACTCGCTTGAAGCAGGATATTACCCAGGGCGTTCCGCTGACTTCGCATGGCAGCTATTGGTTGCGTGCGGTTCTATCATAGTACGTCCCTCTCTATCCTCCTCGCGGGTACCACGCATCACCCTGACTGATATCGTACGAACTCCGAAGGCGCTGAACCTCCCCCTGCACTCGTTCTTGCACAAGAACGCTCTCACGCTTTGTCTTGCGTACGTCGAGGCCGCACTTGCGCCCCCGGGCACGCAGACGTCCATCATGGGTCTACTCAGGATCCCGGTCGTCTACCTTCCCTACTTCCTGATATGTACGTGCCATTCCCCGTTCATCTTCCAGCCAGACTAAAGTCCGTGATGTGGCAAACTCTAGTCGTGGATCTCATCCAAGGCGGCACACAAGCAGCCGCGCAGAGCATAACCGGCGCGATCGTCGGACATCTTTGGTGGATGCTTCTATCTGGGAACACGGGAAGGGCGGGACTCGTCGATGGGCAGAGGTGGGGAAAAGCGCCGAGGTGGCTGCAGAGGATAATGGGAGAAGGAGAGTGGGCGGCGAGGCCGGACTCGGGTCCAGCACCTATGGGCGCAGGCGGGTCGGGGGTGTACGTCCAGCCTCCTCGACGGCCTGCTGCTGCTGAGAACCCTGGGGGGAATTATCGGTGGGGTACGGGGAACCGTCTTGGTACGGAATGAACTGGGATGGACGCACGAGCACGAACACGATATCGTCATGTATCATGTATGTCTCTAATTTTTTGGACCCGAATAGATCGTGTATCAAAGCAAATTTCAGTCTTTGACGCCGTACTGCTGCCAGTACGCCTGCATGCCTTTCAGATCTTCCGTTCTGTCCCTCTCCTCCAACCACCGCATGAGGTCACGCATGCGTATGATCGCGCGCACGCGTCCGGGTCCGCCCAACTCCGCCTCGAGCTCGCGCACTGTGCTCCCACCGTCCTTCCCAATTTCCTCACGGTCGAGACACATCACCACGCCTACGACCTCGCCGCCGGCAGCTTTGATGGACGCGATCGCGGTGCGCACCGCTGTTCCGGCCGTCATGACGTCGTCGAGGATGAGTACGCGTTTGCCTGCGACAGGCACGCCGACCATTGTTCCGCCCTCGCCGTGGTCCTTGGCTTCTTTGCGGTCGTAGGCGAGGCCGACGGGGAGGTTGTGCTGGGTGTGTAGGAGGAGCGAGGTACAGGCGGCGAGGGGAATGCCCTTATAAGCTGGGCCGAAGAGGATGTCGAAGGCGGGGAGAGGTGAGGTTGAGGTGGGCGAAAGGGCAGAGGCGATGGTGGAGGCGTATGCGGTGCAAAGAGATGTTAAAAGCGGGCCCGTAGAAAGCAGACCGGCGTTGAAGAAGTAGGGAGATTGTCTGGAGATATCGCGTCAATGAGCTAGCCTGAGATAATTTACTCGCGTGCAGAACTTGCCGGCCAGATTTCAGGGTGAAAGAGCCGAATTTGAGCGCGTCAATTGACATTGCGCTGTCGATAAGCTCGGTCTGATATGGTTCCAGTGATGTAGACATGGCTAGCGATCTCTGGGATGCGAGGTGGAGAGTAGGAGAAACCGAGAGGAAAACCCGTAAGGCAGTAGATTAGATTAGATTGCACGCTTAGCTGATCTTATCTTGAGGACCTGTTCGGGCCAGTCAATTCAAATTATTATCCTCCTGTTCACAATCTGTTTTTTTACATACTGCCATGACTATATGCTCCACTCCTCGGTAAACCCTTGTCTTCATGGCTCCCCACGTCCTCACTGCTCTCGCGGCCATGGGCTTTCTTAAGCAAAGGCCAAAGGACGGTCAAGGACGGGAGCAACAGGATCCGGAGAAAGGGGCAGCAACGTCCGACCGGTCCTCCCGCACCCCGCCTGAAGACGGCGAGGACGGGGAAGTCGACAATAACATGGATGAAGACGATGACGATGTGCACGTCCCTGACGACGACGACGACGACGACGACGAGGTCCACGATGACCGGCCATTCAACCGCACTCTTACCCAGGAAACATCCGACACCTTCACCTTCGTCCGACCATCTCTTCCCCGCTGGCTCACCTGGTTCAAAGACATCTTCTTTGCCGATAACGACGACCGAGCGTACATCCCCTCATACAGAACTACTCCCATCCTGTCCAGCGTTCTCATCCCCTTCGCTATCCTCCTCGAGATCCCCGGATTGACCGAGCATTGGTATGTCCGCAAGCAAGGCATGACGGTCGTGGAGAGCAGAGCGAATTCAACGCTGCTCAATGTCGTTCTGGCGCTGTCTATGGCATGTGCTGTTGTCGCAAATGTGGCTCTTGTGACCAGGCTATTCGAAAGAAGGATCGCGGCGATGACGATACTGTCAATTGCGTTCTTGTCCTTACATGGTGCACGCTCTTCCCAAACTTCCTTCGCCTGACCGTCCGTCTGATCAGCAAGCTCTAGATATCATTAACATCGTGGTCATTATCGTGTTTGGTGTCCAACACCGGTTCAACGATGGGTTCACATACGGCGAGGCCTACTGGATGACTGTTTGTTCCACAGTGATCTCCATCATCACCAATTTTACCCTCGTATGGGACATCATAAAGACGCCCAATTTCGAGAAGAGCGGTGCGTAACCTCACTCCGTCTCCCCTTATGCCAAACGTCTATCTGAAATACGCTCTTTAGGTAGCGGCCTCACACGCAAACAACGCTCCCTCAGCATCATCACCATTGTCTTCCTCTCCTACGCCGCCCTCGGCGCACTCTCAAACTCCCTAATGATGAGCCTCTCGTTCATCGATGGACTCTACTTCACCATCATCACTACCCTCACGGTCGGCTTTGGCGATGTGATCCCCTCCACTACCATCCAGCGCATCGTCGTGTGTTTCTACGCCGCGTTTGGCATCGTCATTCTCGGGTCTGGGGTACGGTTGATCGGAGAAGCAGTTATAGAAGGGATGGAGATCGGGTATAGGATGCGGTTGAGGGAATACAAGAAGAGGAAGAAGCTAAGGCATAATCAGGTCAAGGCTGCTGCAAGATGGCGGGACGACGTCGAGGACCGGCTGCGGGCAAGCGGTCGGGAGGTGTGGATCGCCGCGGACCCGATGGCCATGGCAGAGAAGGTCAACGACGAGCTGAAGGCGCTTTCTACGACACCAATGCGGCCGAAGGACGAACAGATGCTCTCAAGGGAAGGCCTCGTACTCAATTTCCATGCGCTTCCCCTCCAACAGCTCGAAGAGGCCGCGCGGGCGGCCGGACTATCCGTGGATAGTCTCGTCTCGCGCATTCACAGACCCGGAAGCGGGACGCCCCCTTCTGGAGAATCCACGGAGAGAATGAGCAGCCACAGGCGGTTACACGAGAAGGAGGGAGCCAGGAAGGGAAGGGCCCATTCGTCGCAGTGGTGGGCGCGCTCGATGTTCTGGCTGGCCAAGGCGAAGAATGCAGAGGAAGAGTATGCGAAGCAGGGTCCGTCCATGGATGTGGTCGCGGAGACATTCAAGGCGCTCGAAATGGACGAGAGGCGATCTCTGTACATCAAGGTGAGGCTACCATAGTCGAAGTTCTAGCTCTGCGAGAAATACTCATCGACTGGCGTATAGCTCGGCATGGCATGGTCGTTGTTCTTTGTCTTCTGGATGGTACGGTTAAAGTACATCTGGTAGTATTATTATTGACGGGCTCCTGTAACAGATTGGGTCAGTCATCTTCTCTCAGACGGAGGGGTGGACATATGGGGAAGCCATGTACTTTTGTAGGTTCCTGCTCTTTCTAATCGCTCGAAGCCACTAATTGATGGCATACCCCAGGTTTTATCACGTTCACGACCGTGGGCTACGGCGACTACTCCCCCGCAACCTCTCTAGGCCGCTCCATCTTCGTCTTTTGGGCGATCATGGGCGTCGGCGCCATGACCATCCTCATCGCAGTGCTATCGGATGCTTTCTCTTCCAAATACCGGAGCGTCACACACAGCAAGACCTTCGACACGGCCGTACGACGGTACCGCGCGAAGATCCCCAAGCGCAAGCAGCGGCAGTCGCGAGGGAAAGGAAACAAACTCCCTCCCGCCTTGCGCGAGAACTTGGAGCGGCTCGCGGGAGAGACAAGCCAGCGTCCACCGCCGTCTCTAGGTACCAGCGCCCCGCGCTCGCCCGAGGAGGTAGAGAAGCGCGCACGCGAGGCGTGCGAGGCTCTCCCGGCTTTGCTGCTCGAAGAGGTGCACCGCTTCCGCGAGCACATTCGATACTTCCTGGTGTCGAACGGGCACGCCGATGGGCTGAGCCGCATACCGGATGCTAGGGAGGAAGACAGTCGGGGACAAGGAGTCGGTGGCGTTCATTTATCGGTAGAGGGGAAGGTGCCCGCGAGCTTGAGGCTACTGTTGGATGAGATTGCAGGTGGCCAGGCTGTGGAGGGGGAGGAAGGAATGGGGGAGAGGCTGAAAGACGA
The DNA here is from genome assembly GCA_012932865.1 of Amylostereum areolatum. Classification (NCBI taxonomy): domain Eukaryota; kingdom Fungi; phylum Basidiomycota; class Agaricomycetes; order Russulales; family Stereaceae; genus Amylostereum; species Amylostereum areolatum. Next base: position 769,612 of record SAXG01000016.1, on the reverse strand, counting down.
GGTGTGGCAGGACGAGCATGCGCGGAATGTGCGTCTTTCTCTCCACACTGTCTCATTTCTGTGCTGATGACAGGGGTCACAGACGCTAGTCGTATTGAGTTTCGAGAGTATGTCGTTTCTGGTCTCCGCGTTGTGTCTGTCCGGGATACTGACATGTGTTTGTGTAGAGGGAATTCGGAAGATGATCGACTCAGCGGAAGGGGTATTGGAGGCTCTCGCCGAACGCGATCGAATCGCGAGAGAGGACGGGAATCTTAATGAACATGGACGTAACATAGATCCCGGACCTTCAAGGATGTCTTAGGGTTGCCGCACGGACAGTGCGTTGGATCGACGACCCCTCAGACCGTATACGCATATACCATGTATTCTAAAACTAGCTCAAGACATGTATTTCTAGCCGTATCACCGTTTTGGTCAGTCGGCGGCGGCGTGCGGAGGTGTTTGACCAGTTGTCCTCTGCAAGTGTGCTTGTTTACGCTTGTTAGGTTCCAAAGGTATTGGCTTTGTACCTGAGCGCTTACGTCTTGGTGACTCTTTGCGCGTAGCAGCCACAATCATAATGTAGCTCAGGGTTGAAACAACTGGAGATATCGAAGAATGAGAGAACGGTCTCGAGCTCGTTGATGAAGAGTTCGATTGTCCAGAACGAGGTATCCTTGGACTGCAAATGCGTAGACAGACCGGTGCCGATCTGGTCGTAAAAAATTACGGCTTCGGGGGGAGACTTAGATGCGAGGTCTGCAATTGGAATGAGGCCATCGTGAGAGGTCCCAGGGCCACCGTAGAGGGCGACGACGGGCTCGTGTGTGCAACTGGAAATGTCGCTGACTACTTTGTATCGAAGGTCTCCTCACCCACAGTGAAGGGAATCTTCCCCTCGGTGACCTTTGGCATTTCAGAAGACATTGGGACAAGTGCGAGTGTTCGATGAAAGGTGGCGTAAAGCAGACTCCGTGGGTCGAAGGAGGGGCGTTTCCTGGGCACCCACACCCTGATACTAAGACATCGATCGCGTTGCTAGAGGTTGCTAGTCTCCGGGTGGCTGACCCTAAATTAGTATAGTGGCGCTTGCAGCGCAGTGTGCATATCACGCATTTTCACAATATAATAACTAAATCAAAGGATTATTGGATAAGTAGGAGGCGTAGAGATTCAATATCGTAGCAGCTTAGTATACAAATTATGGCAGGGAGGTGTTGGGGAGGTGTCCAAGTCGGTGGATGACAGGACTTCGGGCTTCACAAGCTTCAAGCTTCACATTCCATCAAGAATTGAGCTATAACGACGTGACGTGGCCATTTCCTTGCGAGAGTACTTCGGGCGATTTAGGAGGAAGTTCAAGGGCACGCTCGACACCTTGAACGACGACAAGCGGAGGAATGATAGCGGACGACCTTGGTGGATGCGACAAACGTATGTTCCAGCAAATATGATGAAAATCTAAAATGAATGAAAGCACGGTTTAGTCGCGCTCAACCGAGTCACACTGCAAGCACGCACATTGAAGACGATGTAAGCACAAACAAGGCCTAGGTTCCGCCAGTGGTGTGAGTACACGATATCGAAACTTGCTTCCAGTAGGTCGTTGGTGCGGTCGTACGGGCAGTAAGTACATGCCGCGGTTGCATTGGGGTTTGTGAGCGTTCCTCCTGCAAATGACATGTAACCCTCGAGGAATTGACTGCAAGTAGAACCTTGAGGCGGGTTCATCTTGACGAACTCGACGCTAGCACAATCTATTCGAGTGTTGGCGACAGCTAGTATAAAACCGAGTTAGGTTCTATAATAGCCGGGGACAGAAATTCCAACCTACCAATACCAACCGCGCCCTCGATAAGATACGTATAGGGAGACACTCTGTAGACCCATACCCACCACCCGAGCTTCGAAACAGGTTGAAGTACGCCATTTCTGAAAACAAGAACGGTCAGACAAATGCATCGGAGAGGATGAAAGGGGGCGGTAAGGCGCGTACGGCATGATCAAAATCGAAAACACAAAGCTGAATATAACACCGGCAATTTCAGGAGTGGATGCCACGGCAGCAACCGCCTGGGCCAACGTCGTGTAGAACAATGGGTACACAAGTCCCATTAAAAGCGCAGCGTAGCCCGCACGTTCCGTGGGGAATCCGATGAGCCAGTACCATATGGAAAAATAGCAGCAGGAACCGATGATGTTCCATGGGATTTCGCCCAAGATTTGAGCCGTGAGCAGCGCCGACCAGCGATACATCCTGCTTGGCCGTTCACGTAGTTCATAAACTTTGCGCGTAGAAATGAAGGGGACTAGAATCTGGTTGGCGAGAGGGGCACCGACTATCATGCTCACAAACACGGACTGACCAGACTATTGATCAGAAGAGGGTACCGATAACAGTGGGAATACGTACAAAGCGTTTGTTCAGCGTTCCTTGTATCGAGTTCTTAGCTTGGTAGAATGACACGCCGATGAAAGCTGCCGCGACGACGTTCAGCACAAGTTTGGACAGCAGATAGTTCGAATCGCGCCAGTGGCGCGTGATATCGCGCTTTAGCAGGAGCTTCGTTTGGAAGAACCAGCTCGTGGCGAACGCTGATGGCTTTCCCCCCTCTCTCTCATGGTCGGTGGTATGCCTTCCTTCGAGGGTGAGGAGAATGTCACGCTCTACCTGCCGTGCCTGCGATGACCTTCTCCACGCTTCGTGCCAGTCAATCTCCGAGCTTGCCGTTGCTCCCGCGCCGATGACGTCGAGGATGTATTCCGCACTAAGCCGTGACAGGGATCGTTAGGGTGTGAGAGAGAATATTGATAGCTGGACCGTACGGATTTTCATCTGGAGGACAGCTGTGTCCCCCGTTCTTCTCAAAATAGCCAATCACGTCGCGCGCGTTCGGGCCAATGTCACCGAAATAAACAGTCTGGCCACCCTTGCGAAGGAGAAGGAGCCTGTCGAAGACTTGAAACAACTCTGCAGACGGCTGGTGGATCCTGTAAACATTTCAGAGATTAATGATAGAAAATAGACAGAAGGACGTACGTGCACAAAATCGCCTGTCCGTGGTCAGCTAAGGTTCGCAAGAATGACATAATCGCCCATGCACTCTGTGAGTCCAGTCCAGATGTAGGCTCGTCGAGGAAGAGAAGCAGCTTCGGCTGAATGTGAATTAACGTCAATGCCACCAAATGGACACCCCTCGGGCACGTACCCTGGCTGCGAGCTCTACTGCGATAGTGGTTCGTTTTCGATGCTCCACCCCCAACGTCCCAACAATGGCGTCGGCATGGGGGGTAAGGCCGCATATACTGAGGACGCTCTCGACACTGTTTGGGCCCGTAATCAGAGAGTGATGCAATCCTAGAAAGAGACGACCTACTATGTTTCTTTCTCCTCACGGGAAACCGAGGAAGGTTGGCGGAGGAAAGCAGAGAATAGTAAAGCCTCCCTCACGGTCGTCTCCGCCAAATGGGTGTCAACTTGTTGGCAATATCCACTAGGACGCAGGTCCGAGTCCGTTAACGTCCTAGGAAGAAACAACCGGTGACATACGTCTGGGCCCTGAAATCCGCGGGAAGGGGCTGGCCATCGACAAGGCGTCTTCCGATAACGACTCCAGAATCTTGCCTTTGAGCAAGGACATTTAGAAGCGTCGTCTGACGGGCGTATTAGACCGCATGCATGAACGCACAAACGATCCTACCTTCCCGGCTCCAGATTCACCCATCAGTGCCGTCAGTTTCCCTGGAGCAACGTACCCCGAAACATCATCCAAAAGGCGCCGCGTCCTGCCACCACCCATAGGGACGCTGTACTGCAGGTTTTGCCACGTAAAAGTACCGTGCATATCGACCTTCCGATCAATCGTCGAGTCGTCCCTGCCTGTTAAGCTGTGACCTTCTTGCACCTCGCCAATGTAGGAGTCTTTCTCGTCAGCGGACTGAGCACGGTTCTTCGGAAACCGTCCCCTAGATCCCCGTTTGAAGAGTACCGTGGAGGACGAGAAGTTAGTGCTTGTGTTGATCTCCGTGAATACAAGGAGGAAGAAGAAAAAGACGAGTGCAAAGGATCCCAAGAGGATAAAGTTCTATTCCCCGATTTTAAGTAAATGAGCGTGCTGCACAAGTCATGGTCGAAGAGACTCACCCGTGCTAGATGCGAGTACGAATATTCGTACGTCAGCTGCACGTAGTCGAGCCCATTTACGGTCGATAGTCCAGGATGAGAACCGACGATTGCGCAGACTTGATTTGCACTGGAAATCTGGCCGTCGTAACCGGGTCCTTGCGGGACGAGACTGGCGCATTCGCCGTCGATTGTGCGGAACTCGTTCGTGACCATGCCTTCGAAACCGTATCTCAGCGGCTACCGACGAACTGATCAGTATTGTGAAACTGCTCAATGGCCGATGAAGGACGCACATTAATGATACTGATCCATTTCAGCGCGTGAACCATGTACGGGCTCGGAATCATAAACCCCGAATAGAGTGTAGATGCCAGAAGGAACAAGCCGGCGATGGTTTGAGCGACTAATGGGCCGCCCACAGCCGCTGCGATAGCACGGAACAGTATTTTTACGGTGATGGTGACGATGAACATCAGTGCCGCAAAGACGCTACGAGGCGATGGCATCAGTCTGAGAGCGTGGCAAGGATAATAGAACTTGCACGTACAAAAACTGCTCTGGAGTGCGTTGTAAGCCCACGAGGAAATAAAGAATGACCGCGAAGAGGAAGATGGTTATGAGCAGGATGGGAATGTCGACAACAGTGTATACTGCTGCCTCGACGAATGGGTGGTACATCCCTGACCGAAAGTGTTTCAGGATGATCGGTCTCTGACCAAACAGCGCGTGTATCTCTGCCAGGGAAGTCATGGTCGCATACACAACTGCGCTAAACGTCCGGCTGAGAGGAACCAACATAACATGAGGAAAACAACTTACGTCGACAGAACGCTACACCGCGAGAAGTATTCATCGGTGGAGGCTTTCAGCTTCAGGAACACGGTACCGGTGATAACTGCTTGTAAAACATATGTCCTATAGTTCTAGCACGTAAGTTCGCCGAAAGTATTCCAGGCGATGACGAGAGACTCACGAGATGTTCAACAGCAACTTCGAAACATCGCCCCGTATAATTTGGAATCGCCTCAATGCTACGGCTCGGAACTGCATGGGTATCGAGATGATGTAGAGACTTCCGTCGCGCTGTGTCTTCGCGTGCTCCGCGAGCACGCTGGCTTCGTAATGTTTTGCGTGAGATTGAGTAGAGATGTCGGCTTTGTAGACCTTCATGTCTGTCTTGTTTGATCCGCCCAGGGATGAGTTTAGGAATGCATCTGCAAACTCGCCCGCTGTGCGAGGCGCCCGATGTTCAAAACCGGTGTGAATGGTACGCGCGTTGGGGTCGGTGACTACCGTACCGTTAGTATCAAAGCCCGGACGTTGGTCAAGTCGCAATACATACCCGCAGTTAAGAAATCTGCGGTCGTCTGCCTTGGAGCGGGCTGGAAGAAGTTGTCAATATAGAGAAGATGAAGATGAAAGCATGGCAAAGCGCGCACGTCAAATCCGAGGTCGATGAAGTACTGTCTTGCGACATCCGCAGGACCAAAATACGCCATTCGCCCCTCGTAAAGGAGGCAGACCTTATCAAATTGCTTATATAGAGATTCGCCTGCTTGGTAGATCGACACGATGGTGGTCAACTTGGCCTGGTTTGTCGCCGTACGAAGGGCGGTCACGAATTCGAGCGCTGTAGATGCGTCGAGACCACGCGTGGAGCTGGACGCACATATGATCAGGAATGCGTAGGCTGTTCAAAGGAAAGACGAAGCACTTGTCCCATGCACCAACCACAGCTCGCAATGCCAGCATCTCTCCAATTGACACGCGCTTCTTCTCTCCTCCGGAAACACCCCGTATTGAGGCATCGCCCACCACCGTATCCTTAGCCTTCACCAGGCCCAGGATCTGCTCGATACTCTCTGTTGTGCCGTCAATGAACTCCTTGCGCGACATTCCCTCCATACGATCATGAGGCGCACGCGTCTTAGCAGCAAAGCGGAGGGTCTGGTCAACGGTGAGGGTAGGGAAATGCACATCGTCTTCGGCGCAGTAGATGATATCGCCACGAAACCGTTTCTCCATCTCGGCGGGCGTGAAGGTGTCATAAAAGACTTCACCCTTGACTGTATGATAATCTTTTCGTTGATTGGTGAGCGTTTTCAGCAGAGTACTGCACCCAGATCCGGGGTTCCCGAGGACAACTATGCAGCGCCAGGATGAGCACAAATGCAAAATGGAAAAAAAAATAACGAAGGACTAACGAAGCATTTCCTTTGGGCGGATAACGCCCTCGAACCCGCTGATGATGTCTCGCAGTGGAGGGTGGATCTTCTGCTGCACCGCCGCCAGCCACACACGAGGGTCGAACAGGGACGCAAAAGTGTTCTGGTGCCCGGCCGTCGCGCCCAGACCAACGACGCGCAAGTTTTTGAAAATAACGCCGAGCTGACGCGTTTGAATGCCAGGGGAACGTCTAATAGATCCTCAGTCGGAATTTATGTGATAAATAAACCGGACCAGAACTCACCGGCTAACTGCCGAATGCAGTACTTCTTCGATATCGATGGGGATGTCCTCCGTGTTCAACTGGAGAAGAGGGACCTCTGCCACGGCGTACTCGGATTGTGCCATCGATATAGAGCTGGCATTTCGAGAGTGGGCGGGGCGCCAGAAAGGACCCGCAGGACGCAAGGACTCAGGGATGTCATCGTACGAGCCCGTGGAGGGCAAGGGAGATGGGGCATATTGGATATGTCGGTGCACCGCCATTTGGTTAGGGATACCATTATAGAAGGGTTCGCTTTCTTGTAACTGTTGGGAGTTTTGTAGGGCGTCGTATGGGGCTGGATATCTGGAGGCTGCACGAGACGAGTAAGCAGGTGGTGGGGTCATGAACAGAGGGAGGTCGGTTTCAAGGTCGGCTGAGGGGAGGATGGGGGAAAAGAATTATGGCCAAGGTGATGCACCCTGCTTAATCTATATGAGTGCCATCACACCAGCGCACGCCAACTCCAAGGCGCCTGAAACGATTTCGGGCACGCGGCGAGTTCGTGAAGTCAGCGCGCAGGCTCGTGCATTGGCGCTGCACACTGCCAACGGGAGTTCGCCTATCAGGCACCTGCGACAATCAACGTTCGTTATTTGCTTCGGGTGTCCAAGCGCCAAGTGTTCACGGTGAGCTTGCCAGTGCAGAGGTATCCTGTGATCCGGGCGATAAAAGTCCAAATTTGAAGCTCGTGAGCTATCGATGAACATACGAGAGTGGCCATCCTACCAGCACATCGGTGATCAAGTACACCATTAGTTCTGCCCGCGTTGACTCCGTCGAGTTACAGTCTGATGCGTCCGCAGGGCCGGCCGGCTCGACGCTGTACACGACCTTGTAATAACGCCAGTCATTACTATACCATCAATTTTTTGATTGCTCTGAATCTGCTGAGTACAAAGGCGACGTCCTCGCGACTCCAGCGTCTGGCGGTTGACCCTCGCCCACTGGCATTCGATCTCGTCTGGTTCAGGTCTCGCATAGTAACCCGCCATTTGGAACCTGACATGGCGGCAAAGATCGAAAGAAAGTCAGACGAATTTAAAAGGGCAAGCTGGCCTACAGGGAAGGGGCACCATTTACCTGCAGGCTGCAAGCTGTACCGGCGAAAAAGGTGCCGGAAGATGGTGACTATGGTGTCACTTGATGGCGCGAATATAACAGAGTAGTCGGGAACACTCACAGTCGTATATCACACTCACGTTATGTAGAGGCTATACTCTTTTGCGATGCTATTGACCGGGGATCCATTTATGGCGGGGGCGAAGCATTGACGGTGCGATTGACGAGGAATGGACGTCGGTAGAAGGTGCTCTCTGAACTTCCCATGGCCGTGGATGACTTTGTTCCCCGTGTTCCCCATTTCCACCAACTCCTGAGTCCTTATGCTCGAGACCATTCGCTTCCGCAACAGATGAATAAGAGGAAACACATAAAAAGGGAAGAGAAACACAAGTTACTAAAATCGTAAGGTACTACACCAATGAGCTCAGAAGTCGAACCCCTCAACCTTGAACGTCTTCCCATAATTCAGGTAGCTCTTCATGATCGCGAGTATCGCATCGGGAAGGCCCATGCTTCTGAGTGTGTTCCAGATCTTTTCGTGGCCATGGATCTGTTGCAGTTTGAAGAAACACCGGGCAATCTGCGTTGGGTACTAAAGGGCCAAAATCGCATCAGTATACCTCGTAACGAGGAGGAGGAAGACGACATACGGTAAGGTCGGCGTATTCAGCGTGTTGATACGCCGCCACGCGTATTCCCGCCTGCAGCGTGCGCGTGAGGTCGCCCTCATCCGCGTATGTCTCCAGGAGTTTTGACCAAGGCTTGACCGAGTACCTCGCGGAGTCGAGCGCGCGTTGGAAGGCCTCCTTCGCTTCCTCCTTATGGTGTAACCTCAGCCCAAGCTCTCCAAGTATCTCCCATTCCGCGCCGGTCTTGCGGTAGGCAACATGTTGCGTCTTGAAGTGGGCCACTTCAGCGCGGAAGATTGTCCATACACGAAGGTCCTAAGAACGCGGGAATGGGTGTCGTGAGAACGGGAGGATGAATAGTGGAAGGATATATGTACCTCGTAGAGAACCATGAAAAGGTTGTCCAGCCACCGCTCGCACAGACGTTTATTGCTGAACGAAAACGGCTCTTGGACCCCAACCGCGTTCCCGTTCACCTGCTGCTCCGTCGCGTCCTGCTCGCCATCGCCCGCAGCTGCCTGCACAGGTTGCTGGAGCCCGTTCTCCGCCTGGGTTTGCACGCCGTTTATGCGGGCCTTCTCCTCCATGGCCCGCGCCTCCGCAACCTTCTGCTCTCGCGCAGACTCGGTTGAGATGCGTATAGTGGGCAGGACGTTGGGGTCCGAATCCGCCGTGGCTTCTTCGTACGTTGGCGCCGGGTCCACCTCGCCGTCAGCGTCCGGCTTGATGCCGTTGGATTCATTTGGGGATCGTACGGCCCGTGTCGAGGCATCGTCATCCGCCTCGGGGCCCAAGGTGCTGCTCTCTGCTATGTCCCCATTGGATGAGACGGCGGCGATCTCGCTCTGCGCCTTCTGCATGCGGTACTCCTCCTCCATGACAAACACCGCACTTCGTGTCTTCAGGAGCTCGTCCCATCCGATCTGCGCCACAAGACGCGTGAGCAGGGTGTATGCGCGGGCCCAGGTGCCACGGAGTGCTGGGGCAGGGAGACGTTGAAGCGCAGGGTCAGCCTGGCAAGGTCAGGGTAAGTGAGGGACAACAATGATGTAGGAAGAGCCGCGCACATCGTCGTCTTCGGTTTTTTCTCGCTCGGGGAGGACTTCAGCGACGGAACGCTTGATGGGGAGGTGCAGGCGGGTTGCGGCGAGGTTGCGGTGGGCGTCTCGGCCATTGAAGGTAAACATTGGACATGAGTTGAGGGTCAGCAGTGCCTATATCAATCGCTAGTAAGCATATACTCATGTCGCAGGTCATGATCGAACGCACCGAGTCGTACTGATGGAGGTCGATGTAGATCTCAGTGAGTTTCTCCCATGTCACAAACTCGCTCGGGGCACAGTTCACGGCTTGCTGTGCGAGCTTGAGGGCCCAGTCGTTCTTTCCCTTGGAACGGAGAAATTCACATTGGGTGTGCAGGAGGAGGTATGATTGAGGCGTCTGCTTCATCGCATGAGCCATAATTTGGACAGCTTTAACCTCTTCGTCTACGGTAAATGGATTAATAAGGGATGTGAGGGTCGACAGCCAGTGGGAAAACGCACTCATTCCGATGTAACTGCGGGCGAGGAGAGAGGCAACTTCAGGCTCGCGGGCCGTGAGCTTTTCGAAGAGGTTGGCTGCAGGTTGATACCGTCCACTGTCGCCAAAGTATTTCATTATCGCCGCGGTGAGATGATTTGATACCACGGTTGCAACTTGAATCTCGGGGTCGGACCCAACCAGCCAACCTGTCCTGATACGTTAGAGAAAGGCCTCGATCCGAGAGAAAAAAACGCACCTCGGGCGAAGAGCTTGTCCGTCGCTTGTAGGAAACGCAGTTCCGCCTCGGGTGTTGCGATGGGGTCGAGGCGGCGGTACGCTTCTAGGAAGTAGGTTGGGTCGTCGGAGTAGAGAATCGCACGGAGGATTGCAGAGAGGTATGTTTCATACCATATGTCGGATGTGGCTTCGTGACTGGGAAGGTATCGGTGGGATGAGAGGACGAGATGGGAAGGCGACGTACCGTTCGCCACGAAGGTCGATGACGTAGGCCATAACACCGCCGGGAATTTTGACGTCCACACGCACGTCCACGCGGGAAAAAGCGTTGAAGCAACTGCAGGCGCGCATTTAAATCCGAGAAGTGAAACGACAGATACTTGGAGACGCACCAGTAACAGCCGTTTTTGACTTTCCAGCTGGGTCCTTTGGAAAACCATGCTTGGGTATCTTCGATGGAGTAGGTCAAGGAGTTGATGTATGCGGCAAGAGAGGCCGAAGAGGATGCGTCCACGCCAGAGACGTAATGATAGGTTCCAACCTGGAACGACGCGTTAGCAGGAACATGACCCTCGCAAGATTCATAACGCACCTCTCCCTGGGTATTTCGTCCAGATGCCTTAACGACGTGGCAAAGATCTGGAGGACCGAGCTCACGAAATGTCGCTTGGGTGCGGTCAGGAAGACGCAGGCAAGGAATGTCTATGGAGCAACTCACAGAGGACGTCTGTGCGCGCCATGAGACATTCTCCGAGTTCTACCTGCGCGATGTCAGAGGTAAACGCAAGAGCTGAAGTGAGAACGGACCTCGAAGATCTCGGGGATGTCTTTGAAAGCGGCGTCCGCCATGGTGAACGATGAGCTAGCGGTGTCGGGCGTTGTTCGCGTCGACGCCGCCTCCGAGTCCGTTGGTCCAGTGTCGGTCCTGGGTCTCACGGCAACCGCCGGCGGACCCTCACGTGGCACAGAGCCGTCTGAACGCCGACCGGGCCGAGATTGCCGAATGACGACGGCGAATGGTCTCGTTCTGTTCTTCGTCCCGTCTCGTCCGCCCCTCTCATCCGAACTTATCCTTGTCGACCCACCCAAGTTGCCTTCGCCATGTCGTACTCCCCCCCAATTCGCCGTCTATCCAACGGGAGCTCCAGTAGCAAGCGAGAGGAAGATCTTATCAACGCATACGAAGCAGAAGAGGAGAGGATCATCAATGTTCTGTCGCGCAAGCTCGAAAAGGTCCGAGTACAACGAACGCGACAGCAGCAAGTGGCGCACTGACGCCTTCATGTAGCTCCAGGAGGAAAAGATCGATCTCGAAAACGTGCTTGAAGCCGAGTCTGAATCCCATGTCAACCGCCTTTCCAGGGAACTCTCTGTCCTTCGTCTCGCCCAACAGCAGGCCCAACTCCCCAATGGCGTCAACGGTCCCCCGGCGAACGGAGATGGTCCTATTCGGGAATATGGTCGCTCAATACATGACCCTCCGACCCCAAGCTCCGACCTGCTCCTCGAATCCATGCGCCGCGACAACGAACAGTTACGCGCACGCCTCGTCGACACCGAACGGGAATACATCCGGATATCGCGCCTCAATGAGATCTACCGCGAGGAACTCATCGAACATCGTAGAAGGGTGCGTCCGCTCGGGTTCTGGACCACTCCGTGCCAGATCTGGCTGACCGCCGTCTTGTGATTTGTTTCAGCTGGGCCTGCCGATGGACAACCTCATCGGCTTGTCATCCGCGCAAGACCCGTATTCCCAGCCAACACACCGACGTTCCTCGTCGAACACATCTTCCAACCCCCAATTCCACCACAATCTCGTCTCGACACACGCCGTTCCTATCCCGCGACCTCCATCGCAGATTCACCGCCCCGTACACACATCGGAAACAACCTCATCATCCCTGGAATCTCCATCGCTCTCCCCAACGACATCCACTAATCCAACAAGTTCATTAGGCGCGACGACTCATGTCACCACACCTCCCTCATCCGGTTCCTTACCACCCCCAATGCCCGCACCTGCACCGCGTCTGCCCCTATCATATCCATCCGTGCCTCCTCCTTCCCTCTCATCCTCCTTCGGCTCTCCCGTCACCTACACGATGCAACACCCCTCACACTCACCCGTCAATGGTACGGGCACATCTTCCCCCGTTGAGCATACCAGTCGGTGGCGACGCGGAAGCAATGAGCCTACTCGCAGCATATCTCGACCAGGACGGGAGAGCATCGAGCGTGGCGCACGCATTGCAGAGACAGGAACGCTCATCCCTCGAAGCCGTGCTGGGAGTGTGGCTGTGAGAGACACCGGGGAACAAGAGCCTCCAGCGGCGTAGCACTGGCAGGAAGTTGGATGTGTTGTTTGGAGTCAGACAGACGGGTAGAGTGGTGGTACTTGCGCACGAAATTTCTTACTCCTGTAACATAATCTCTAGTGGGTTATCTCTGAGATCACTCTTTGCACATGTCAGCTTGTAGGCCACTTGTCTTGGTTGGATTCATGCGAAATCGTCATCTGCGGTTGAATAGAGCAAGCGCCCAGGAACGAAGCTGTCGGCTTTGGATTCTAACATGTACAAACAACGTCGCTCGAAAATTCGCGCACTTAATTCGCTCGCGACGACGGAGAGTCGGAGACCTTGGCTGCACTTCGGGCTTCCACATCCAAATGCCTCGTACGCTTAGTAGAAGATTATACTCTGATACTCAGGTTTTCATCCTCAGATCAGTCGCCACCACGTACAGCGGCACAAACCACGCACGGACCGGCGTTGATGCCGCATTACAGCAAATCTCTTACCAGTGCTCACAACGATCAGAAGCATAGATGTTCCGCGATCGGGGCTCCGCTGCCTTTGGCCGTCCAAGACGCCGTCTTTTACGAGCTGAGGAATTCCAACTCCCAACCCGGTAAGGTTTTGTGTCTTCCACATATGTCGAATTGAAACACGGAGCTATGCCCTGAGGAAGGCGCACATGGGGTCTTCCAGTGGCGCCGTCTCAATGCAATACAAAAGCCTGGCTGCCATCTCCATCTCTCTCTCTGCACCCTTCTATCATGGATCCAACCTATCCCCTCCTCCCTGTCGTGAGCGTCATCGCGGCGTTCCTCATGCTCCTCACCTCCCTTGTCACTGCGCGCCAAACTTGGAGCCCCGGCGTGCTTATGCTATGCTTATGGCTTTTTGCATACTGTCTCGTCCAAGGTTCCGCGGCCGTAATCTGGTCTGATAATGTGGACAACATAGCCCCCGTGTGGTGCGATATCTGTACGTTCTTTCCCAACAAACCATCTGCGTAGCCTGATAGACAAAAAGCAAGTCGTATCGAGTTGTGTGCTGCATATGGGGTCCCTGCATGTTCCCTGGTTATCACCCGTCGGGTGTGCAACATCACGCGCTTGAGGACTATGGATGCACTGAGCACAAGACAGGCCAGTTGTGCTCATTGCCAGTGGCAGACCTCGTCTCATACATATTTGTGCATTGCAGAGACGCTTCGAATGCCTCCTGGATCTGTTCATTGGTGTTGGTTTCCCTCTTATAGTAGGCGGGCCTCTTTGTTCGCACTCAACTCTACATTTCTTCGAGATGTGGCTCCTCATGTTGTCCTCTGTCTAGATTATGTTGTTCAAACGCATCGCTTTGCAATCATAGAAGAAATAGGCTGCAGTAGCGCCGTTGCACCGTCCGCATCGACCATCCTTATCATAGACCTCTGGAGTGTCATCTTGCCACTAATATCGGCCATATTTTACTGTCGTAAGCCCCATGTCTCATGCGACAAGCTGCGGTCTAACTGAACGCGAACTCTAGCGCGAATTATATGGACCTTTTATCGTCAACGCAAGGATGTCGACGCGTTTCTTCAAAGCAATGGCACCATAAACCGTGCCAGATATCTTCGCGTCTTGACAATAGGGTGCCTTGACATATTCATAACCCTTCCAAGTAGCATCTTATTGCTCCTCACGGAAATCGGGCAGTTGAAGAGCTCCGGAAAACCATTCTATACAGGCTGGCAGTACACACACCAACATTTTTGGATTACGGTATCCGAATCCGCCGCTGAATGGCGCTCCGACCTCTGGTCCAGCTTCCAAGTTATTTTAGCAGAATGGCTCTACCCCATCCTTTCCATACTCATCTTTGCGATATACGGCCTGACGGGAGAGGCCCGCGCAACCTACCGTCACTGGTTCTGGATTGCCGTGGGTCCGTTCGGGTTCAAACCCCCCATGCGGAAGGATATCCCAGATATCAAGTTTAATTCGCCACGGAGGCGATCTTTCGGGTACGTCGTGTTCGATTTGCGTGTCGAATAAGGTCTAATGTGTACACAGCCTGTCCACCGTAGGATCGAGCATGACCAATGACGCGGATTCCACGCTCTCGACGCAACGAAACGTCGGGGGTGGTTCGGTGGACGACACCGTCGAGATTGTGCTTGCCAAGGACCACAGCTGCGCGGAGAACGGTTCAGTTGGCGCGCCCACTCAGCAGATCCTGGGTGTGGATGAAGCGGAAGGAGACGTGGACAAGGTGAAGGTTGTCTAGGTGGTTTGGAAAGCTTCCAACTTTCAGAAACAGAGGTTTGATGCATCATATATTAGTCTGTATGCTTCATCACATAGTTCAAGAATAATGGTATCCCCGTCTTCGTCGCCGACTCCAACATCTTTCTCATGATCAAAGCCTGCATCGCATTGCACGGTCGTCGGACCGCCAGATCGACATGCAGACGCCGTCGTTGGATTCTCCCGTGTTCTTCCATCGAGACGATGGTCGGCGTATGACAACACGCCGCCGCGGAAACGCGCCGTTATGCAAGGTCCTCGACGCCTTAAGCGACTCCCACCGAAGCGATTACATCGAATAGGTTCCTCGTCTTGAGCGTGTCACTTCGCGAACGCGGGAAGTATTATAACGCAAAAGTCTGTGTTGTTCTGTTCGATAGCCCACCACCGTTCATCGTCGGTTGGACTGCTGGACGCCCTCAAGTTCTGATCCTCTTTGAAACAGTTCCGTGTTCTAGCCTAAAGCGTTTGCTACGGGTTATGCAGTTCGCCTTGCTCTCCTGGCCCATCGTTCTTCATGTTTCCCTACGACTTTTGAGCGCGATTGATGGTTCCATCCCGCTTTCAACCAGACTTCGGCGTGGAATGCTGTCCACTGGTGAAGAAGCACAAGTGTCTGAACGGTGGGGAGTAGACAGCCGCCGACGGATGTTCCCGGGAGGCGAGCGCAAATGGCCTCGTGGTCTGCTGGCGCTGTCGACGCGAAATGCTTCGAGTAGAAGTCGAGGGCCCCTTGAATTTCGGCATATAGACGCTTAGGTCCCAAGTCTGTGATGACCTGGAAAAACATGAATCCGTCAGCATATACTTGATCGAACAAAAGGACAAGGCAACGAATAAAAGACGAAAACCATGGCACGGAGAGAATATATGGAGATAAACGTAAGAGACACTGGAGAGAGCTTGGAGAAAAACAGAATATAACCAAGAGAGGACGAGGTCACATAACAAGAATATACGAAGAAGACTCCACGGATCAAGGAGGGAAAATATTCGACTCACCAGGCCGACGCGCCCTAACCACCTTGTCGAAAGAGTTACATCCGTACTGGACGCCAGAATTTCCATGTACGCGTTGAGAACCAAGGAAAGAAGCCTACGTTCTCATTCGTCAACAATCGAGTCGCAAAAAAACACGTCGATGATTCATGAAAGTACTTACCTCCATGACGAGTCTTCCTCCGAGTCCGACGTCTCGTGAGGCTAGAGCCGAAATGGACGCGTGTAAGCAGACAAAAACTGAAGGCTGGCTGCAAGTAAAATAGTATCAACCAACTAAACACTACGTGAAAACGGGGGAGAACAAACCGCTCTGATCGCCGACGGCATGACCACAGGCCATGACCAAGTCGCCGCAGCTACCATCGCTCGTCGTCCGTGTGGTGCGATATCCCCCTTTCCAAACCCTTATTGAAAGAGGCCACTTCGACATATCAGTTGTCCGGATCCCTTCCGTCCACGCCGAATAGCAACTCCTAACGAGCATCGCATGGTCAACCAGCAAAGATTGTCAAGCCTCAACAATCCGCCTGGTTAAAGCGTTCCACTGTTTAAGGTGAAGGGAAGGATGCGCTCTTCGTGCGGGTAGGAGACGAGGTAGGGGCAATGTTTGTGCTGGTGGTAGAACTGGCCAGGATGGTTGGGCTGAAAGGGTAGCCGTGCGACTGGGGTAGCCAGTAAACAAAACCCAAGGAAGGACCTGTCGGTCGCGCACGACTACGAATGAAAACCACCAGCGAGAGGCGCGTCGAGGTTAATCTGTACGATAAGTTGTTCACATGGTGTACGATCCAGGCATGGCGAAATAAAGTCTACCTATGAGTACTTCGAACGAAAAGAAACTTTGGAGGACGGTCGTTGACTCTTGAGGTTGGACAGACCGGAAGCCCCGGGGAAGAGGACATGCGTCAATGCGGTTGAAGAAGGCAGGCGACGAGGGGGTAGGAGTTGGGCGGGAAAGAGACGATAAAGACCGCGGGCCTTACGAACAGCGGGCGACATTCGAGGTGTGAAGATCTACGGCGACGTTCTTGTTATTTTACTGATCGAAGCTTCAGGGAGTGGACATGGGAAACAGACAGATCGAGACGCACCTTGTGGCTGGGAGTAGCTGGGAGTTTACGACTACGAAATTCGATGTGCATGGCAGCGCGTAGCCTTCATGGACGAAAGCGAAAAGGATATCTCATATCTTCGAGCTGGACGCTTCTGCCACGTCTCTGAAAACAGGTGGCGTACGTCGGAACTTGGCGAAGCGTACTCATAAGTATGTGAAGTGAATGAGGGAGAGTTCTCGCTGCGACTCAAGTTCTAATAGTAACAGCGACCGAGCGGTCAGGTGATGTGAAAAGGGACTCGGACTCGAAGCTCGCGCGACCGCCGCCTCGCGACTTTTCCCCACTTTATCACTTCCAAATCGTCACCTAAGTTCACTCCACGAACGAAGTACCGCATCTATTGCCTACACCGCACTTCTGTCAAAGTGACCGTCAATGGCTCTAATGATCCTATCACACTGTGGCCTTTCTTACTCTCTCATGTCCCGACTGTCCCCCGCCCGTCATCATCCCTCGGCAGGGAGCCTCAACGAACGGACGTACGTCCCCACTGACAGATATTTTATTCTTTTTCACAGGAAAATCCGATGACTTTCTTCTCGATCTGGCGGGACGCGGCGCGAGCGCGGCGGGAACGCGGCGGCCTCGATTGTCGCCGCCATCGCCGACATGCAGACGCATTCCAATGCCCTCCCAGATGGCTGCCAACGCGTGCTCGTGATGTCGACACGCTCTGTTGGTTACCCACGGTCCACTCTGTTGATCGTCCCCAAGATGCATTCCGCCGCCAGGGTTCATATAAAAGCAGCCTGGCGGGATTCATATATAAGCTGCCCGCCCGCCCTCTCTGCCCTTCACCAATTCTCCCTACCCATCCAAGTATCCTGGCGATACCATCATCTCTTCACTTCATACACCACCCACACCCACCACCAATGCCCTTCATCATCACCCCCTTCATCACCTTCAAGGCTCCTGCCGTGGTGCACCCGCCACTGGTCCCCTTCGCGCCCTTCCCAGTCGTCCCCGGTCTCAGGGTGTTCTTACCCCACGAACGCCCCGTCCTCGCGTCCAGCTTCAACTTCGACTTCCAGGTCATCGCCCATCCGGACGGCAGCAGCCCCATCGACCCGTCCACCGGAGTGCTCACGCCCGCCGAGTACCGTGCGCTCCTGGCTCAAGCCAAGCCTCTCGCCGCACCCATGGTGCGCGCATACTCCCACGGAGAGGCCTCAGAAGCATACCACGACGCCAGCTCGATGTACAAGAGGAAGCGCGCGATCTGCGCCTTCGACGACCGCGGCCACCCCGACCTCTCCTGCCTGAAGTCCCCCGCCGAACTGAGGGAGCAGCCCGCACACGTCAAGCGCCGGGTCTCCGCCTGTCGTCCCAAGACTTGTGCCGTCTGGAAGAAGCGGAACGCTCCCGACTTGCGTCGTCGTTCGCCGCCGACTTTCCGCATCGTGGACCAGACCCCGGCGATCGCCCTCGAGGTCGACAGTCCCATGGTGAGTACACCGCGGTCTTCCCTCTTTTCCTCGCTGACCCGTTTCACAGCAGGTTCAGAACTACTACCAGGTGTACCAGCCCATGGAGGTGGACGATAGCGTGGATGTCGACGTCGCAATGGTGAGCCGTGAATGAATTGCTCCTCCGCATCCACTAACCCTCTTTCTCCTTACTAGGCTTCGCCTTGCCCCGAGATCTGGGAAGACAGCGACATGGCGGCCGGAACGGGCTTCGAGAAAGTACGTCTACCTCTTTTCTGACCAGCATCCCATGCTGACCTTTTCCTCGCAGGTTGACAACGAGGCGGTCATCTCGCCTGTTCTGGAGAGCAGGCCGGAGAGCGTACGCAGAGAGGTCAGTGCATCCGAATATGTCTGTCCTCATTCCAAGCTGATTGAACGCTCCAGACGAGGGCCGAGCGGAGGGATAGGCGTCAAGAGGAGCGGTGCCGCCAGGAGGCGGACCGCATTGTCAGACGGAACGGATACGACTTCGACGCAGCCTTGAAGGAGGCGAAGGACAATCCCTCCCATGCGGACCTCTGGTGCATCCCGTACTCCCACCGACAGCGCCCCGCCCACAAGCTCCCGTATCGCCCGCCGCCGCCTGACGACTGGCCCCTCAAGGGTCCATACCTCAAGCGCGAGATCAATCGCGACTGCCCCGTTCTCAACGCCGTCCAGTTCGAGGACCCGTACGAGGGAAAGCTGTCCGAGGAGGAGTTCGAGGCCCTGTTCAAGGACGCGGAAGACGAAGAAGAACCAGCCGCCATCGACAGCGACGACGAGTCCACGTCGTCAGAGTCGTCTTCCGTCCTCATCGTCATGAACATCGGCTCCCCGGAGATTGTCGAGAGCGATATGGTCAGCGTCGAGGTCCAGCAGCCGGCACCTTCGCCCATGCAGGTCGTCATCCAGGACATCGTGTCCCCCGTCCTCGGCTTCCTCGATGCGACATCGGTGGCGCTCCACGGCCTTGGGCTGTTGAGCCTGTTCGATGGGAGTTTCTGAGTGAGAGATGGAGAGAGTGTACACGTTCGCGTGTTGGTGTTGAGGTTTCCCGGTTTCGGCGTGTTTCGGTTTCGGTTTCGTTAGATTACTGTACTGTACTTGGTTTGATGTCCACTGGCTGGCATCGCCCGAGGCAGGGTTTCTTCCGGTGCGTCTTTCTCTTCTTCGTCGGTGTTCCCGTTCTGACGCGATTACCTGACAGGACCACACCCGACCACCCGTCCCCTGGACCTCGGCACTACCACACCTGCACACTCACTCTTTCCAGTTTGGCCGCAGCTGGGCAGATCTGATCCAGATGGCGGAACGCGCCGTGGGGTGATACTGGGCACGGCACATATGGGCATCGACTTGGACGACGTGCGGCGCTCCTGGACTACCCACCACTGGGACCGAAGGGGCCATTGGTGAGCGCCTCCTTATAACCTTCGCCATCTTCGACTAACGACACTTTCCAGGTATGCTCGGAACTAACCATGAAAAACACGGAATATGGATTCCGCTCGGGGACGCCTTGGGACTACCATTGCCTCCGAGTCTCGCCATGGATCCCTGGTACGTTTCTAGTCCGCTCGCACACGAGTCGATCTGACCCCTCGAGTCCCAGGTCGGGGTGGTGCGCGACAAGCTTCGCTTGTCGTACGCCACCTCCCCTCCGCCTTACGGCGCGCCTTTGGATATCCAACTTATCACCCTCTCCTGTCCCCGAGCGCTTGTGGAAGTGGAAGGACGGCGGGAAAAAAAGAACGAGCAGGTACGCGCGCCCCTCCCTCCGCCCAGTGTGCCTCCTGCTGACTTTCCACCGGCAGGAAGAAACCCATCTAAGAGCCACCTTCTCCCAACTCCTGGAGCCCTGTCCGTGAAGTCCCGTCACCGATGCTCGTGCCGTGCCCCCGCCCGTTGATCCCCGTGGTGTAAGTACTCCCGAAGGTGAAAGTGATGTTTCTTCTGTTGGTCTCTCTACCCCCTGAGGATTCGTCCGATGGGTTCACCCGTGCTCGCAGCGTATGTGTCCGCCCTCCGTCCCGCCTCCCCGCCTCTCGTCTCCTCGCGTCTCGCCAGACCCCGCCTGAAGTCGGACTTTAGATACTGTTTCGTGTTTCCTCGCAGTATTGTCCGCAACAGCACTATTCCCGTATCGCGTTTCGGATTCTCCTTTCTGTGTCTACCGTCGGTTCCTCCGTGTAGCATTTCCATATAAAACCGAGGAGTTGAATGAATCATTCGTTCCCCGTTCGCACCACTGCAAACTAAGTACCCTCACAATATCTCAAGATTCGGACTTCCCGATTGTCCCAATCAACCTCTGCTGCGGTGCTTATGTCTTTTGGAATGGAAGGTCAGAGGGACTTAGGAAAATGAGTCGGACTCGACGCGCGACGCGTTTCTTCCCTCACCACGAACCTCTGTCCCCCACGTCCTTCTTCCGAGCTTCAATAGCAGCACGGTTTTCTCACTTTCCCCCCAGTCGGTCGAATGAAATCTCCTGGACGATTCCCATGGCGGAATTCAAGGCTTCAACCGACTCCGAGGCTTCCCCATATACCGACTCAGATGACACCTCTCTTGCGGATACTACAAGTATCAAGTATGGCACCTAACGCCCAATCATCCAACACTCCCTCCCTTCATTGATTACGAGGATGTCGCAAAGTTCAAGCCTCCCCCGTAAATTCCGGCCTGATTTCGAGTGGGGATACGCGACAGGTACGTCGACTCCCTCTCCCGTCCTCCACACACCTTCGCAAACCCAACGTCCCTACACAGCGAGCTACCAGATCGAAGGCTCTCCCACCGCCGACGGCCGCCTTCCTTCCATCTGGGACACCTTCTCCCACCTTCCTGGCAAGACCATCGACGGGTCGACAGGCGACGTTGCTACCGACTCGTACAGGCTCTGGGAGGAAGACATAGCTCTTCTGAAATCGTACGGCGTGCGCGCGTACCGGTTCTCCCTGTCGTGGTCCAGGATCATTCCTGAAGGCAGTCGGAACTCAACCGTCAACAAGGCCGGCATAGAATGGTACAGAAAGTTCATCGAAGAACTTGTGAAGAATGGGATCAAGCCGTTCGTGGTGCGTATATGCGACTTTTGCAACCGGGATTATGAATTGATACGTGCCGGATATAGACGCTATACCACTGGGATCTCCCCGACGCCCTCCATAAAGCCTACGGCGGGTGGTTGAACAAGGACGATATCATCCAAGATTTTGTTTTCTACGCCAAGGCATGTCGTTGAAGCCCCTCCAACATCCATCCCGTGTTTAATCATCTGCTTTTAGACGTGTTTTGAGGCTTTCGGCGATGTTGTTAAAGACTGGTTGGTCCTCGTCTCGTTCGATGCGCGGAACTTCCTGCAATAACGTGACTTAGGATCACATTCAACGAGCCTTGGTGTATCTCTGCCCTCGGATATGGCTACGGAAAATTCGCTCCCGGCCGCTCCAGCGATCGTGCCATATCTCCCGAAGGCGACAGCTCTACCGAACCCTTCATGTAGACCTACCTCTTTCACCTCTTCCCTTATCCCATTCGCTGACCATTAAGACAGCGTGGCGCACAACGTGATCCTAGCACATGCGCACGCCGTCGACGCGTTCGACGCTATGTTTCGTAGTAAAAGGCAGCTGACGAGGATCGGGATTACGCTCGATGCGTCGTGGTACCTGCCTTGGGACGATAAACCAGAGAGTACGTCCGAATTCTTTTTTGGTGTGTCAGGATGCTTACGATTGTCTCTTGGCATGCAGATGTAGCCGCTGCAGGTCGTGCTATGGATTTCAAGTTAGGTGTGTACTCGGTTCTTCACCAAGCGCTTTGATCTGACCTTCACTCCCTCAGGATGGTTCGCGGTGTGTATCTTGCCTGCGCGTGGCGGTAGTATTGTCCAAGACTTCTCACTTGGCGACTCCGTGTAGGACCCGATTTACGACGGGACCTACCCGCAATCCCTCAAGGATGCCCTTGGACATCGGCTCCCAACCTTCACGGAAGACGAGATCGCCCTCCTCCGACGCGGCAGCGCTTCCGTCGATTTCTTTGGTCTTAATACCTACACCAGCCACCTCATCAGTACGCAATCTTTCTCCGAGTGCTATGACCGGTGGCTGATTGTGGATGGCTCAGAGGATGGAGGTAGCGACGAACTCAACGGCAGGGTGACATACACGTTCAAAAGGTCCGACGGGACGGAATTGGGCACCCAAGGTATGTAGGGAGCCATCTTTTTTATGGCTAGTTTTTCATTGTTGCGGCAGCGAGCGTTCCCTGGCTTCAGTCCTGTGGGTCATGGATACATATATATGTACCATGCATAGGCTTACGGCTTCCACAGATGCCCCTGGGTTCCGGGAGCTACTTAAGCATGTTTGGAAGGTGGGCTGACTTTCTTTAGCCTCCGCGCGTTTCTACTCACACCAGTTCTCAGTTATACGGGAAACCAATCTAGTATGCTCGTCCTGACCACCCCCCTCGTCATCGTCGTAACGCGGCTATTATACCTAGCGTTACCGAAAACGGCTTCGCTTGTCAAGACGAAGCCGAGGCCGAGGCCGAGGACATTATCCACGATGCCGACCGTGTGGCATACTACGATGGTTATGCCAACGCGATGCTGGATGCGGCCATCGAAGACGGGGTAGACATGCGGGGATACTTTGCGTGGAGTAAGTCTCTATTTAACCCCGTGTCGCGATCGCGGGTATGGACTGACGACTGCTCGTTCGCACCTCAGGCTTGCTAGACAATTTTGAATGGTGAAAAGTTCACCTGGTCCAAGGCGACTCGTAAAACTAATGGTGCAATATTTGTGGACAGGGCGGACGGGTACACGACTCGCTTCGGCGTGACCCATGTCGACTACACGACGCAAAAGCGCACGCCAAAGGACTCGTCGGCTTTCCTGATGGATGTGAGCGTATCCATGTTCGTTCCGACCTTCCGGTGCTTAATCTACAACGGCCCCGACGCACCAGTTTTTCCAGGAGCACATCGCCAAGGAATTTGCGCACCAAGTCCCGCAAGTACTTGCCGTGGCTCGTCCCTTCTGAAAGTGCTGCTTAGTGCGGTGGAAGGGTGATACTTTGGTCAAGATGTACGATGCGTGGAATTGTATCAAACTCGCTGCACGTCGCACTACATCACGATATCGACATAGCGAGAAAGAGGTTGCAGAGCCACTGAAGGGGCGGAGGAAGCGAAGGCTAATAAATAAGCAAGAGCGCGCGACAGGTGTTCATTGGGGCGATGGGGCGTAATAGGTATTATCCAGACTATCCAAATAAATACGCGATGGTGGGGTCACGGGTGGAGATATGAAATACTGGCAAGGGGGATTCGTGTGGCAAACAGTACTTAGGAAGTCCAGATCAGGCTACACGGCCACGGCCCACACATACCCCCTGTCTGCCTTTTCTCCCCCTCCATCTCCATCGACGGTGGAGATCGTATCCGAATCACCTGCAGAGTCTCTCTCCGGATGGATGTCAACAGCCGAAGTCTGGCTATGCGCCTCGGTTTCTATGTCCAGTGTCTCGACGTGTGTGTTTACTCGCACTGCGACGCGTCGGCTGGGCGGTTCGTGTAAGGGCGCAGGCGGCCTGTCGAGCGTTGATTCAAGCGTGAAGTTGTGGGTGCCGCGCAACTTCTGCAACGAGACGAGGGCAACGAGGATGGTGGGATACATTCCCTAAATCGCACGCAGGTGTGAGAGAGGAAAATGATTCGCGCGTGGAAGACGCACAATGAGGTGTATTAGACCGTTTTCCTCGAGTTCATCTATACGATCGGTGAATCGCCACTTGGGAGTGTCAATACTAAACTCCCTTCCAAAACCGAACTCGCGTATGAGGATATATGCGACCAAAACACTCTACGCACACAATGGGTCTGGTGAGAATTATGAAATAGGAGAATGAACGTTGAACACCAACCCAGAGAGCGCAGTAAAGCACGCCTGACTCGACGAAGAGCATCATGACTTTCTCAGCTTGAGAGCGTATACTTCTACTTCGCAGGTTGCCAGTGATCAGTCGTCGGTGACGCCTGTAGCAATGAAGTGAGCGACGATTCGGAAACGAACAGGAGTCAGTTCTACCAGGCTTTGTATGAAATAAGCGTGGTAGACCACATATTTGTTGCCCAAGATAGGACAAAGGCCGCAGCACCGAAGTGGTCGTCTACAAACTCGTTGCCTTCCAGAAGCCCAGCACGACAGGTCGTGCGTGCACTTAACGACGACATGACTGAATATACAATGTGTTATATTTGATCATCCAGGAGTTAAATTTACTCACTAAGAGTGGATAAGATGAGTGCCGATGAGATACCCTGTATGGCACGACTTCTGGACCATAACACCCACGCTCTCCATAAGACGATAGCATCGCTAAGAATAATCTAAGGATACTGTCATATCACGATCCTGTACAACCTCAAGGTGTATAAACTCACGTTGACCAAAAGCAATGCGGTGAGGGTACAACCGCTCAGAATGGGCCCCAGCGATTCGAACACTGTATCCAAGTCGAAAAACGAAGAGCAAGATACTCCTTCGGATATGCTATCGAGGCACGATACGGTCTGATCTTGTAATGCACTAGAAGCCCTGCCATCCAGCAGAGTATACCGAAACCTCAGTGCCCAATGCGTTGCGGCTATCGCGTACATGATCCCACAAACGAGTGCCATCAACGTGTTGGACAATGGGCGTAGCCCATTTCGTCTAGGAAGGCGTCCATCAACACGGGGAATCCATCGAGCAGTGGTGACTTACAATAAGATGCAGGTTGAAAGGATGATAAGCAGAGAGAATGCGCCTGCTCATCTGTAAGTGAGCTACTCAGGAGTAATAAAACCGACATGACAACCTCACCAAATAAAGCAGTCTCGATCGCGAGAGGTTCCAGCTGGCTAGAGACACGCGATCCAATGTTGAGAACCGCATTTTCGACCGAGTTGATATCGTCGGCCAGAGGCAGTTGGAGAGGCGCACCGGGCGCGCTGTCGTTGCCAGGAAAACCTGAAGACGAGACGTTGGACATGCAGAAGAATCGTGACGTGAGGTATCTGGAATCAAGCGTGGCACAGGGCGTAAGCACCGGACCACGATCATTCATCGAGATACTTATAGGCCTGTGGGGTTCAGAAGTCAGATGTGGAACAATGGCGCTTTAACCACCCGCGAGAGTTGCAGTAGCCATACTGGATCTTACTGGATGGTATCGGCACTGGTGACTGGACAGCTCGGGTTTGTACCATTTCTTCCCGAACTCGCCCACTGGATAAAAAGTCAGCAGAAAGATCCCTTGACCACCAACAGACTCTGATGTAACGAGAACCATACCAATCATGTCCCATCCATACTTACCAAAGTTAGCACTGGTCCATCTTGCAAACTTTGAGCGCCACACCCGCATCGTCGAGGGCCGTGGATAATAGTATGCGCACTGAGGACGGGCACCGAAGTCCCAAACTTGAGAAGGTTGGAACAAAGTGTCTTGTCCGCCTCGGGGACTCGACTAGTAATATACGCAGGTCCTAAGCTGCAACTAGGAGAAGCAAGAAAGTACCTCTGATTGAAGTATCAGCAGGATTCTGTCGGCGCCCCGGCAACTCGGCAACCCAACTTACCAAAGCTTCCTACTGGCTTCCTTTCTTCCCTTTATTCTCCCATCGTTCGTCCGTCCTAGTCCGTCCCACCATTCCATTGTGCTCCAGGCTGGCTAAAAGAATCAAAACATGGCGCCTCCCCCGCAGCCATGAGGCAGCTTCTCGGGATCCATCATGATCACGACCCTGTACAGCCCAGCACACATAGCCTCCAACTCAACCATGTCGGGGTCGGCATCTTCTCTTTTAGTTCGTGATGCACACCATGGATCTCGACGATGTGGAAAGGCAAGCTTCACTCCTCAAACACGAGGGGATCATAAACAGTGGTCAAGAGGGTCGTCAGTCTGGGGCCGGCGGGGAAAACTCTAAAGGAAGGGAGTACGACGAGCGTGCAAGCCCTCTCTGGTCGGTCTATATCCGTGAAGCTGAGAGCCATGATCGTGCGTTGATCAAGACATGGAAGGACGACATGGAGGGCATCATCGTTTTTGTGCGTCTCTTCCTTGTCCTTATTCGAGTCCTTTCTGATGTCTTGATATCCCCACCAGGCTGGTCTCTACTCGGCCAGTTTGACCGCATTTCTGGTCGAGAGTTATCAGAATCTTAAGCAGGATCCCCAGGACACGTCTGTCGCTCTTCTGCAGCAGACCGTATCCCTGCTGGCCCACATCTCTGTCCAACTCAACGACATGCAAGTCCCCCCATTATCCCTTCCGGACCTCCCCGGGTTTCGGGTGCAGTCCTCGGATGTTCGCATCAACGCATATTGGTTCATGAGCCTCGTCTTCAGCCTCACCGCCGTCCTCTTTGCTACCATCGTCCAACAATGGGTGCGCGACTACATGCACGTATTCCAGAGATACAACAGCTCCCTGAAGCAGTCCCGCGTGCGCCAATTCCTATTTGAAGGCGCCGAAACGTGGAAGATGGCCGTCGTCGTTGATGCAATCCCCGCGCTCATCCACATCTCCCTTTTCCTTTTCTTCATCGGTCTCTGCGATTTCTTATTCCATATCAATCTGGTCGTTGCGGTCGTGACGACGTCGACAATCTCAGTGAGCGGTGCACTCTACTTTTGGACCATGATCGCGCCCGTGGTACACACACAGTCCCCGTACCAGTCCCCACTCTCAGGCGTGTTTTGGTACATCTTCCAAACTATACGTGGCCGGTCCTACCACGACAACATCGACAAAGAGAAACCAAGCCACCCGGTTAGCAAAGATATGTCGGAGGGTCGGGTCCAGCTCGCCATGGACCAGTCGAACCCCTGGGAGCGGTGCAAACGCGACGCCCGCGCCATCTGTTGGGTTATGGACAATCTGACGGAAGATAGCGAATTCGAACCCTTCGTGGAGGCGATATCAGGCTCCCTGAACTCCGAGTGGGGCAAGCAGGTGTGGAAGGCGGTAGCCAACGTCCGTGATAGTGCAGCCACGGGACCCTTCCAAACGCGGAGCCTCTCACACTCCGGCTCTCCACCCAATCCTGTTGTCACCCTCAACGGTCGTATCGTCCGCCTCATGAAGACCTGTACAGGGCCCGGCCTGCTCACCGACGTCATTGCCCGACGCCGTGCGCGCGCCTGCCTAGACGCGGCGTTCTCGCTCGGCCTTACAATGGACGGAAAATGGGCGTGGCTTGAGGAGCTGGACGTGATAGCTTCAGTCCTCGCGTTCGTTGGTCGCCTCGAGACCTGGGAGGATCGCCCAGCTGAATTCGACCACGACTTTCAAGTGCGTTGGATATGCATGACAATCACGGTCGCACAAAGACTCCTGCGCCAGGCGAAAGTTCGGGATCTGGCCAAAGCGGTTGTCGGCGCGATGGCGAAGGCACATAGGGCATTCGACGACGGAGAAGATGACCAGGATCTGGACGATATCGCGCTGGCCATGAAAACCGCGCAGTGGATCGACGCGCACCTCAAGGCAGCGTGGCCCGCCGCCTTTGCGTTACGGCGGAAGTTGGACGATGAACCTGTCCGCGCGGACATGGATGGACTGATTCGCGACGTCCTCCAGAGCGAGCCGGTGTTGGATTTGGACCGCAATTACCATGGCCTCGGTCAGGCAATGGATATGGGTATCGACGATTCCATGCGAGCCCTCTCCGACGCAATAGACGTTTCAACTCGACATGTCCTCCGTGATTTCCCCGGCACAACATTTTACATGCCTGCAGTCTTTCGGGAATGGTATGACACCCATACGATGCCCCTTTGCATACCCCCCTTCGAACTATTCGAGCGCCTACACGATCCTGTACTGGAATTACGCAATCTCCAACAGACCGGTTGGGCGGGGGCGTCGAACCGCCCCGACCGCCTCGCCGAGCTGTGTCCACCTGAACTGCACGCGTTCATGGTACGGGGGCTGGCACGAGACGGGGACCCGATGGATAACTTCCATCGCTCGGCCGAGCCGGTCAGCTCCCAGCTCTGGCGGATCGACGACCTCAGCCGCGGGGGGCGTGCTCTTCCTCCTCGAGCTGCTCATCGCAGGCATCCGATCTCGCAAAGAAGCGCACCACATGTCGGACGTCGAGGCGTACAAGGCGACGTTCCACGCCATCGTTGACGGCGCGGACTGGAGCGCGTTGCAGTGGGGTGTGGCGACTCAGAGAGGCCTCATCGATCTCTTGCGCGATATCACAACGCGGGACGGCCAAACGGGGGCTGGATTTCCGCTTCCCGACGTGGCCATGGAGTTTTTCCTGCTCGTTGCGGAAGTGCTGAAGGGTGCCGATGAAAAATACGTGGCAGAAGCCCTGTCTCTCCTGAAGCTCGAGCAGGAGGGGGGCCCCAGCGAATATTGCGCTGCCGCGAAGAGGGCCGTACGGGCTTTGGAGGACAGTGGACCAGACGTAGTCTTGCGACGTTATGTGTACTTGACGTAGAACTACATCCAGGTCCAGTTATGTGCGATTCATACGTCCACTGGCAACCACTGCGCTCGTCGCGTTGCGTGTTTTAGACAGCAGCTGAGACATCGTGTCCTGTCTTCAGGGGCCCGGTTTTCAGACGTCCCTCTCAATACCTCCTTGACCTTTCGACAGCCTTCCCCGCGTAATTCTTCTATGGACGACCACGCTGAGCTGCCAGGTTTGATGGGGGGCCTATCCCTGCTCTCGGAAAACGTCGAACCAATCGACTGCGTCTATGTCGCCGTCGATGCCATGACTGGTAAGCTCCTATTTTTCTGTCTATTCGGTAACCCGTCTGATCGCGATGCAGTAGCTTTGAACGCCTACCTCGAGAATGCAGAGCTTGCCTGCCCTCCCTCCGCCGAAACAATGAGGATGAGCACCACGCACGCGCGACGCACCCCTGCGATGATCGAGGTTATGCCGTGCATGCAGGTCGAGGGTGGGCGGTTTGGATTCTTGGAGAAGCACCTCCGCGTGTGCAAAGCGGTCATCCACGACGTCGACGCGGCCGTTCATGGAAGGACGAGGCCCGGGAAGGAGTTCCCATCTCCTCTGCCTCGTGGGCCGTTCAGCAGGAACAAAGCGCCGCCTTTGATCCACAATGTGCTTGACGATATCGAGGACATCGTGTGGGTTGCCCTGTGGACCGCGGCGAAAAGGCCGGGCGCGACAAAACGCGAAGAGCGCTGGGTCAGCGAGCTTGAATCCGGCGACTTCGACCGCGTCGAGGTTCAGAAAGCGGCCATTTACATGTTTTTCCAACCCTATCAATTTGGGCCCGAACACCCCGCCACTCGACAGGCCCAGTGCCAGCTTTCCGCGTCGTTCTGGCCTGTATTCGACATCTTCAGGAGGTGGATGCACATCACGATGCTGGGCTGGCAAGAGGACGCCCGGACCTTGTCCCTCGACTCAGACTCGGAGTCGGCGACAGAGCGCCCGCCCAGAGAGACTGTATTGCAACGGTTCGTCGAGTACCTTAAGGCGGGCGTAGACTTCTTGGATGCTGCTGGTCAGTACGACCCTGGGTCTGAGTAGCCTGGATATTGTAACAATAAATTGGGTCCCAGCGTGTACGGCGTGTAACAAGCAACGTGCCTCCCCCCGCCCTCCGTCTTTGAAGCTGTAAGGCCGTGAACAGCTTCCTGCCCTCCGTGCCCACGCCTGCCTCCTTTGCCCGTGTCCACCGGTCGTTCGCGGACAAGGCAGCGGGGTAGAGGGTAGAAGAAATCCACGTTTCCCTCCCGCGCACATGCGACTTCGAATTGGACGCCGTCCGATGGATACGGTGTATGAAGGGGGAGCCTTGCAGAAGTCCTCCCGGCAACGCAGGGGACAGGTACTGCCCAGGGAAGTGGACGTTTATGAGCTTCTCCCGCTGTCCTGGGTCATGCAATGCGGAATGACGCCCAGCGTTCGAAACCGAGCTGTGGCTCTTCTCCTTCAAGCTTCAAGCTCCAGGCCACAATCAAATATATGAATGTCGATCCGCTTGAGACAGCCGTTTCGGTCTTTTGCAAGCTCCACACGTCGCTGGGGGATAGAGGATATATTTTTCCATCGTCCATAAAAGGTGCTAGGACCCGAGGTGATACATGGCGATTAGTTTTCCGTATGTTTTAGTACATCCGAATGTACCTGTTGCGCACGGAGAGTTAGCCAGCGCGAACAAAGACCACGCCAATTCAACGATGACACTTACAGATATCTCACAGCTCATCCCTTCCCTTACTGTCCACTTCCTTCACAGCCTTCTTTATCTCATTGTTCGAGAACACCACCTTGTCCGGGTACTTCGCCTCCCACGTCCCCTTGACCGCCTCCACCGCGAACTTGCCCATATCTTCGACGGTGATACCCATGAGGTAGCGGAAAGGGCTGCCGATGGCTTTGTCGAGGATGCGCCCCGACGCGGAACGCGTGTTTTGTTGATCGGCGGGGTAAAGGGAGGAGGGGAAGAAATACCCGGGTCGCAGAATGGTCGCTTTAAACGCGCCCGCCGAGTCTTTCGCGTGTTGAGTAAGGTGGTTTTCTGCGCGGCCCTGATCATAGCAAAAGCGTCAGCGCACTAAACTGAAGGATTGGGGCGAAGGAACGTGCCTTCACGCGCGCGAACAGCTGCCAGCTCTTCTCCGTCGGGTCTGTACCCTCTCCAGTGATGAATGCCATCTTGAACGGCTTCCCTCCCGACGCTCCCACACCCGCTTCCTTCGACGCGTCCAGAAACGCGTCGAGATATCCAACGGTCATCTCAGTATAGTCCTTCTCGCTCATGCCGACGGCGCTCTTGCCGAGCGCCCAGATACACGCGTCATGCGCGGCGATGTCGGCGCGCAGATCGGGGGCGTAGGAGAGAAATGATGGGAGGACGGTGGTACTGAGTTTGGGGTGGGTGGGGGAGTCGGAGGGGGCGGTCGGTGTGGTACCGTTGGGGAGGATGACCCATGAGGGCAGGGGGCGGCGGGCGAGCACTGTTACGTGGTTGACGGTGTCGTCGGCGAGGAGAGCGCGGAGAACACCAAGGCCGGCTGTAAAATAAGTTACTCGTCGTGAGCTCTGGTCCGCTTCAAAAAAAAACATGGAACCTTACCAGCGCCGGTCGCACCCGTCAAAAGGACTCTCATTGTTGCCGTGAAGGAGATTTGATGTGTTTCTTCCTCTATGAAAAATAAAAGTATTTGAAGGGTTTATGGACGCATTATCGACAGGGTCGAGGTGGGTACGCGCGTCTGGACGGCAGGCATGGCGGAGGCGGGGTCGCGGGCGAGAGACGCGTCGTGCGTCGGCATCGATGATCATCATCATGGGCGATGGCCGGACCCACTTTGGCTGCCAATGTGGGTGAGAATCTGAGATGAGATCAAGAAAGTGGGTACGGTTATATTATGTAATAGATAGATTGGCGATTGCTCGGTTCATCTCCTCTCGAGATTTCGTCATGGACGTCGACCTCCCATATCGTCTTGAACCGGTCGCGGAGTTGAGTGGTGTGCACTTTTGATTCTTCTGTGTGATGAATCTGTGCCGATGCTTGCGATAGGACACGAAGATCGGGCATGGCACGTCGCTTGGAATCCGAAAAAACCGCTGCTCGCGACATGCTCTTCCGACAAGACCGTGCGCATGTACTCCTACACCGATTCCTCGTTCAAAATTCAAACATCAATACCCACCGGGCATATCAAGACCGTGCGGGCACTCGCCTGGTCGCCAGCGGGCACCTCGCTCGCCACCGCGTCTTTCGACGCCAACATCGGCGTATGGCAGCAGGAAGCGGAGGACGAGGATGAGGTCGGGAGTGCGGAGTGGGAGTGCGTGGCTATGCTGGAGGGGCACGAGACGGAGTGCAAGAGCGTGGCGTGGTCTGCGGAGGGCAACCTCCTCGCGAGCTGCAGTCGGGACAAGACCGTCTGGGTCTGGGAGGGTGCGTTCCCTCGGTCTCGTCGTCCTCGTCGCTGACACGGGCATCCGAAAATCTCAGCGCTCCCCGATGCCGACTTTGAGTGTATGGGAGTGCTTATGGAACACACGCAGGACGTTAAGTCCGTTGCCTGGCACCCCTCCGAGGAGGTCCGTCTCTTCTCCCTGTCCTCCCCACATTCCTCACCTACAACGCCCCTTCGCAGCACAGATCCTCGCATCGGCCTCGTACGATGACACGATAAAACTTTACCTCGATGACCCCTCAGAAGACTGGTTCTGCTTCGCGACGCTCTCAGGGCACACGTCCACGGTCTGGTCCGTCGCCTGGTCCCCGACAGGCAGCTACCTCGCCTCCGCCTCCGACGACCGCACTGTGCGCGTCTGGAAGCGCGTCGCGGAACACAAATGGACGTGCGTGCTCGTGCTGGAGGGGCACGAGCGCACGGTGTATTCGGTCAGCTGGGGGGCGAATCCCGGAAAGCAGGACGATGGGAGCTTAGGGTTGTTAGCCAGCGCAGGAGGAGATGGGAGGGTGAACGTCTGGGAGTTAGAGGTGCGTTCTTTTCTTGGTCGAGATTCGCGCTGGCGCTGATGGGTGCATTGCGGTGGCAGGAGGAACCAGATGCGACGCCGACGACCCCGCCGCGGCATAAGCTCATCACGCGCCTCGAAGATGCGCATGGGGTCAGCGACGTGAACAGCGTCGTATGGTGTCCGCGCCAGGGCTCGCAGGATCTGCTAGCGACGGTCGGGGACGACGGTACGGCGAAGATCTGGAGGATCGTGACGGCGTAGTAAGTGTCTGCTTCACGGTACAGTACTTACCTTACAGTGGCTTTCCTTGGCTTTCCCTTCATTGCGCATTGTACTGCTGTAAGGTTTCATTAACCCCACGGTTGACGTATACATCATTATACCTAAGTATGTTGAGTAGTAAGTAAATCCTAGCCTGGAGGCCGAATCTTTCACGGACGAGACGAGCAGGTAAGTAGTGTGCCACATGTCAGACTCAGTCTCCTACCCATCTAAGTACTTACTCTATTTACAGATTCCGGACGTTCCGGCCCCCCACACCCGACTAGTAACCCACCTCCATCCCGAGACGACGGCGCCGGGGACCCACATCCAAGTACCCACGAGCTAAGTACCGTGTTGTGTATGCGAGGCAGCCGCAGAAGAAACACTTTACCTTTTCACGTTCAGGGCCCCCGGTGTCTGGCACTGCATGGCTATAAAAACACACAGTCACTACGTAGGTATGGCCATCCCCGCCGAACTCACCCACCCACCCACCTCCATATATCACAACTGAACGTTTGAACGTGCACAGGTGAGCTCGACGCTGTCCATGCATCAGGAAAAACCTCCCTTACTAAAAATCTACTAATTAGAGGGGGACCTTCCTAATTCCCTGTTCCCGCTGCCAACCTGCAAGGCACTACGTCAACGTAGGTCCCTGTCACCCTTCTGGCCTCAACTATGTATTTGAAGTGCAAATATGAGGTCAATGTCGACGACGGTGCATCGAAATGTGTACGGGGTTTTGTGAGAATAGAGCCCGTTAGTTCACTTTAGGAAGGTCCCCCTCTAACTAGCGCTAATTTGCTGGATTTGTTGATTTTAGTAAGGGAGGTTTTTCCTGATGTGATCTCCCAAACCTGGCCGCCTAAGCCGAAATGGGGCACAGACGACATCCCGGATTTGAAGGGCAAAGTCACGATCGTAACCGGTGCGTACGCATTGTCTTGTCTTGCGGAACCGGTCTTGAAATGGGGCTTGGGGAATGAAGGAGGGTACTCGGGTGTTGGGAAAGAGACGGTCAAGGTGCACGCCACTCTCCCTTTTTTGTGACGGACCTATTTATCAACGTGGGGATGGCGTCCAGGCTCTTCTTGCGCACAACGCGAAGGTCTATATCGCTGCGAGGAGCGAAGAGAAGGCGAAGGTCGCCATTGAGGATCTGAAGAAGGAGACGGGGAAAGAGGCCATCTTTCTCAAGCTTGATCTGGCCGATTTGCCGCAGGTGAGGAAGAGCGCGGAGGAGTTTCTTGGGTGCGTTTATTATCGCTGGCTGCCACGACTTGGGGTGGAGAGACAACGGCTGACTTGGTGCGCAGGAAGGAGAAAGAGTTACACATCCTGTTCAACAACGCGTGAGCTCCGACGATTTCGTGCTTAGCGGCCACGGCAGCAGTGCACTGGGAGGTTCACGTCGTTGACCGTGTCATAGGGGTGTCATGTCATGCCCGATCGACCTTCTCACCGCGCAAAACTACGACATGCAATGCGGAACGAACGTCATCGGTATGTCCACCTTTTCCAACCGTCCCTGCCCGAGTTCGCTCATACGTGGTACCGTACGTACTAGGCCACCACTTCTTCACCAAACTCCTTCTCCCTGCCCTTTCCGCCGCCTTCGAGGCCTCAGGACAGAAGCCCCGCGTGGTGACCACGTCCTCGTCAGGCTCAACCATGCCGAGTAAGGCGAAGGTCGAGCTGTGGACGGACGTTCCGCAGCGGAAGAAGCGGGCGTCGTTCGATATGTACTGTCAGAGCAAGTTCGTAAGTGTGCTCTCTTCAGTTTATACTCTGGTCATGACGACGGACGTGCCGTAGGGGAACGTTGTGCAAGCAAAGGAGCTCGCGCGGAGGTATGGTGACAAGCTCGTGTCGACGAGCGTTAATCCTGGTGCGTGCTCTCCTCGACGGCCATCATGGACATGACACTAACTCCATCGATGTATAGGCAACTTGAAGTCAGAGCTACAGCGCCACATGGAAGGCACTTTACAAGCCAAACTGGTCGTGCGTTGCAGGTCTCCTCATGAGTCGCTTGCACTCATCCACCGCGTCTTTATTTTCAGGAATGTGCTTTACTTTATCCTGCATCGCTTGGTGCACTGACCCAGCTCTGGGCCGGGACCTCCCACGAAGGCGCTGAATTCAACGGAAAGGTGCGTTATGCTCATAGATTATGTGATGGCGAGCAAGACTTTGAACCATGTGCTGTGATACCTACAGTACCTCGTCCCATGGGCCCGCATCGGAAAGGCGAATCCTGCCACACAGGATCCTGAGGAGGGCGAGAAGTTGTGGGAGTGACTTGAGGAGCAGTGTGCGAGATATTGATATGTAACTTGAACTCAACGGGTGTTTTGACGCGGTTAACGCAACCTAGCTGCCACATTCCGTGTTCGTTTACATATGAAGTTCGTGTTTTTCGGTATATAAATTACCTCTTCCGGCGTCGAGTTTGCAGCAGTGTAATACACTTCAAAGTGTCGATTATAATACATAATCGAAATAAGTGCGTCTCCACGAATCTTCACCCGCACCTGTGCGAGATCTCGAGCGACGCATGCTATGTTATCATCGGTAAGTGGGCTGGATCAGGCCGGGAACCGCCACCCTTTCAGAGGGGTTTCCGTGTGCTTGACGTTCTCAGATAACCTCACGTCGTACTGTCGACCCCGTTAGTGAACAGCTCAGACCCAAGCAATCGACAAGGGCGGGAAACTCCCACCTTGGCGCGGTATCCGCCCACAATCTCCCGCATCCGCCCGGGGAGTTCAACTTCGCGGTACATCTTGTCCATCTCCAGGCCACGGACGTCCTCAAAGACCACGCCGAGTCTACCGAGACGCGCTTCGGTCTCCGGGGACCAGAGCGGTCGGGTATACAGGATGCGTTGAATCGGAGCGCCTTGCTCTCGTCGACGCTGGATGAAAAGTAGGAGTTCATCATCGACGAGATCCACAGCTTCGGCATCGAGACGGATATCGGCGAAGTCGAGACTCAAGGTTCGAAGGCGAGGGAGGAGCGCTTGCTCGGCCAGCGCGGCCAACGCGGTGGCGACGTCCGCATGGCTGAGGAGCAGCACCTCGACGGACGGAAATGCACGAAAAACGTACGCCCATTCCGCCATGGACTTCAGGTACATCGCGCTGATCAACCCATCGTCCAAAGAGACGGTACCTTCGATAGCCAGCCGCACGACGTGTTCGGTGATGGCTGCGATGGCGGGGGCGAGATACACCCGCCACTGAGCACTTGAATCCGGACTGCGTCCGAATATAGGGACACGTTGCACAGGCACCGTGAACGCGGCGGTTTCCTGTCTGAAGCCACGCACGGTGAGATCGTCCTGTGCGACGTCGATCGGGGAGCGCGCGATGGCCACATCTGTAGGGGCAGGGAAGAAGTTGCAATTGACGAGGTTGGGTTCGACTTGCGACGCTCGCCACATCGGCCTGCGGAACATATGCAGGGGGGCGTCGACGGAGATAGTGGCACAGGTGATGTTGGGTGCGTAGACGTATCGAAATACCCCGGATAGTACTTCGAGGGGCTCGACATCGTGTATGTATACCTCGCGGAGGCGAGTGAGCGGGATCTGCGGCCGGATGCCGGCACGGACGGTCTGTTCCTCGCCTGCCAGTGGGAAGACGAGGGCGAGGTACTCCAAGTTGGGCGCACGTGTAAAATAGTCAAGTAGGTCGGTCGGCGTCACATATTTAGGTGATTCGAGGTGGAGTGAGGTGAGGTTGGGGGAAAAGCACGTCGGCATCGGGATGATGAACGCGAGGAAGAGATCGGTGAGTTGATCGAGCACGGGAGGGAGGTAATTCTCGATCGACGGTGCGGTGTCTTCTTCTTCTTCTGTCAATTCCTGTGCAATCTCTGACATGTTTCGGTGGGCCTTTCGGTTGAACGCGATGTGGAGCCTTTTGAGAGGCAGAGATCCCGAGTCGCCTCCCCGACCGCCGTGCGCTTTCAGGGGTGCGTCCACGCTGCGCGGATAGGTTTTGCAGTGGAGATGGAACGATTCAAGCTGCATAATAACGGAATACGGCAGCTCGGAGAACCACTTTGAGAAGTTCGCGAGCGAGTGTTCTTCGGGGGCGTATACGTGCAAAGGAGTGGATGCGGACCGTTCAATCAACGCGCTGACGGTGGTGGGGCTGTCGTCGCCACGCAAGGTAGACCATAGCTCTGGCATCCCGAGTGCGACGACACGCCATCGTCGGCACACCTGCGATGTGGAGAACATGGCAGATCCCGATCCCACGAGTCGGAAGATCTTGATCAGGAGCTCGGTGGGGACGCGCCCCGAGGCAGCACTTTCATCTGCGGTGAAGCGGTCAGTTTGCGAGCCTCTAGCGCAAGGATATTTGAATGGTACTTACGGCATACGTCCATCTGTTAATGAGTCGATACGCGAGTAAGAGAGACGTGGGATGAGGACAAAGGTATGATGTGGCCGCGTTCTACTAAACACCGGCAGTTGCCGAAGGACTCTACCGACCAAACACAGCTTTTCGCCGCAGCCTCATCGTTCGATTGCTCCTGCTCTATCATGGCCCTACGCTCACATCCAACATATCATCCATGTCCACCTCCACCGGCCTTCCAGAGATCCTCGATGTCGGCTATCTCGCCATCCTGGCCAGAGCACTGGACGGGCACAGCACCGGCGAGGACCTACGCAGCGTCGGAGGTCTCCCTACTGGGAAGGAATCGACTCTCCTCCGCCAAGGCCGTGTCCTCGACAGTTTGGCGCACCTCTCCATCTGCAACAAGCAAAAGCAGGCTGTCGCAATAGCCGCGGAGATAGATCAGAAGGGCGTCCACCTCTACGTGGCCGAGAATGGCACGGTGGACCCGCGCGTCGTTCCAAACCTCTGTTTCATCTTCTCTACCCTGAAATCGGTCAAGGTCCTCGCTCGAGACATCCCCGCCCTTCAAGGAAAATCCTCTCGCGCTGCTGTCGAATCCCTCTACGCCGCCGGTGCCGGGTCTCCGCCCGTAGACAAGCTGAACGAGTTGGAGCGCAAGTTGATTGAGCATGGCTGGCCCAGGCTCCGATGGCGCCTCACCAAGAGATTCAAAGCGTTCATCACGTTCATGAAGGACGTCCAGGGCCCCCCTGCGGACGAGCTCGGTTTGGACGAAAACAGCTGCGCGCTTCTGAAGAGCCTCTAGTCGGGCGCCCACCGGGCGCTCCTCGATAATATCCACGAGCTCGTTGTCGAGATGAACGCAATTCTCAGGGAGGGGCCTTCGGATTCCCTCAGGGTGGAGTTGATCCGTGTAGACATGATCGCGTTGCATATCCAAGTCATCGATCTTCTTGGTGACAAGGACACTGTTCCTACTCCCTATTCCTTGTTCGGCACGTGCAATCTCTATCTTGAAGCCAAACGAATGGGTGAGCGACCACTTTACTGCACAGCATACTCGTTATACTTACAGCGTCCCAGACAAGAGCCTGCAGATGCACCGATGGATGCACAAGCTCATCGCCCCGCGCATCCATTTCCTTCGTGTGGCAAACATGATCGGTTCAGTCAAGCTGGCCCCCTTGCTTGACCACGAGGTCACGATCAGCTCCGTCCCCGCGAGCAAGTCGGATATCGAGATCGAGGTGGACTACGAGATGCTTGAAGGCGTCGCGCGGGCGGCGGGGTGGCAGGCACGAGATGAACTGCCTGGACCGCCCACCGGAAAGGTGGACCTCGCCGAGGGCTCGTTCCCGAACGGCACCCTCGGCGCATTTTTCAGCAAAGTGCGTGGATCCCTCGTGCTTATGGACGACCATGGGACGTCTGTCCCCGTATCACGCACGTTGCTCGTTCGTTCGTTCTTTCGTCGGTTTCTC
Source organism: Amylostereum areolatum (assembly GCA_012932865.1). Lineage (NCBI taxonomy): Eukaryota > Fungi > Basidiomycota > Agaricomycetes > Russulales > Stereaceae > Amylostereum > Amylostereum areolatum. Next base: position 730,782 of record SAXG01000016.1, on the reverse strand, counting down.
TGACGCTGCCATGCATCCTCAGACCCTTGGGACGTATTCGCGCGCACATACAAAGACGTCGCCGTCCATTGCGAATGCGCGCTCCTTGCTCATCTCCACCGCCGCACCCTCATTCCATACATCGGGCTCTCGAAGCTGTCCTGCTTCCTCTGCCACGAATATATCTCGGCCTACGCGCAATTGACCGGTGTGCTGATCACAACGCGCGGCTGCCACGCCCAGCTCGCCACGCCCTGGGTGTTTCCTACCACCTCTTCTTCCGACGTGAATGCCCACGCGGAGAAAATACTGCAGAGAGACCTTCTGCGGATGATTTTCGACCGTCTAGAGGACTTGCGACGTGAAGTGGAAATGGAGCGCTGGAAGTTGAGGGCTGCACACGTTCGGAACACTTCGCAAAGTACTGTCGGGTCGTCTGACGACACAAAGCTGACTAATCCGGTGTGGAGGGCCAAGCTGGTCGGTGCGTCTCCACTTATCTTTTTCGTGCTCATTCTGGAGCAACCAACGACGTCATTCGTACAGCCGATGCTCGTGCCGTCTCATCCGCTTTCAAGGAATAGCAGGCGCAGGCGCAGGCAAGTGCTGAGGCCAGAGGGACAAGCGAAGGTGGCAGAGAAGAAGGAGAGGAAGAGATCGGTAAAGGGGACTCGGGATAGCGCAACGATAGAGGCGAAGGGACTCTCTCCACCCCGTCCCCCCCTCACGTCTTCTTCACAAGCCCAAAGAACCTCCCCCGCGCGGACTTAAGACATCGTCGGTCGTTTGCTCACCATGGGTTCCCTTGAGTAGTCACCAAGCGCGGCAGCGCGCACATTGTCGTGGTGGTGTAACTCCTAAATTGCTTAAGGTACGTTGACTTATACGAGGCGGGGCATCTACTACTCGTGCTCGCGATTCGAACGGCTCGACTGTACCAAATCACCCTGCAACCACGAATTCGAATTCTCGTCCACAGCATCCTCCCACGTGCACGTCTGATCTGCAGCGATTCCACTCCCAAAAACAACGAACATAAACCCGGGCGTCGCGATTCGTATAACCCAACCCAACCAACCACACCGCACCGCACGTCCCCATCCCCACGAGTCCCCGCACACTTTCACGTCTTCTTCACAAGCCCAAAGAACCTCCCCCGCGCGTGCCACCCGTTGTTCTGCGGGTCTGGGCCCTCGGGCAGGCCCGCGAGGTCCGTGCCCGAGGCGTGGCCCGCGGCGTTGTCGGACGCGAGCAGGCTCTGCGCCGCGCAGTTGTCGGTGAGGCGCGCGGCCGGCGCGAGCACGGTTTGGGCGCGGGACTGGATTTCGAGGGGGGCTTCGATCAGGGTGACGGCGAGCCCGGCTTCGAGGTGCCATTCGATGTGGCCTGTGCGGGGGGAGAACGGTGCGCGTGAGCGGGCGAGCGCGCGGGGGTGTGAAGAACAAGAGCAAGAGAACTTAGAGAAGAGGGCGGGCGAGGCGGGAAGGGACGGGGAGACGAGACGTAGAGCAAGCGCCCAGGAACAAGGCTAACGGCTTTCGATCCTAACATGTACAACAACGGTGCTGAACTCGCGCGCGACGACTCATGCATTTCATTTCACGTTGGTCGAAAGTATGCAGTGTCTGATCCAACTCTTAGACCGCGTATGATTCCAAAGCCTGGGCGTCAAATTTCGGTTCAAAACCGCGGTCAATTGATGTCCCTCCGCGCCTATCCGTGTGGTGCGATATTTGTACGTTCTCCCCTAGTAAACCCTGAGCGTAATCTTGGCTGTCAGTGTGGGCGTTCCAGCCTGCTCCTTGGTTATCACCCATCGATTATACAATATTGCCTGTCTGAAGACGATACATGCACCCAGCAAACGCGAAGTTAGGTGTTTCTTTCAGACTATGATATTCACCGGTTTATCTGTAACGCAGAGACATATCCAGTACTTCCTGGATTTGTTGATTGGGATCGGCATTCCGGTCCTTGTCGCGAGGCCCCTTTGTGCGGAATGCCTTGTTCATCGTACATCATCTGACTCTGTTGTAATCCAGATTACATGGTTCAAGGACAGTGATTCCAAGTCGTAGAAGAACTTGGCTGCGATAACGCCACTACTATAGGGACCGTCGACCACTCCCTTCAGGTCTTCTCCTAAATCCCGAAGTGCACGAACGGCACCCACTTGATGAAGTCTCTTTCGCCGACCTTCTCACGCAAAAACCCCACCGCATGGTGTAGTGCATATGCCGTGCATCCGCTATCCCCTTTTGCCTCATTGATGAGGTATGAGTAGAACCTCTCCATGACTATGGGGGCATCGCTGTCGCCAATAGACCACAACGTCCCAACAACACTTGGATATCCCGCCATGAGCCTTCCCGCTGCGAGGTGTACGGATTCGTCTGGTAAAGCATTGTCGCCCGTCGCCGTTTGGCACGCCGAGAGGACGGCGAGCTCTTTTTTGTCGAAGGAGAGCTGCATGATTGCGCGGAGATCCACACCGCCGTCGTGCAGCATGAACGCGCTCTGCGTGGGCGCATCAGAGTCTTGGATCCCGTGGCATGCGAGGTGTACCCAAGCGTGTTTTCGCATCAACTCAAGGACAGACGACGTTGTCGCCTGGGCGTCGTTCAGCCAAGTCATCTTTTCCGCCCCAACGACATCCTGTATTGCGGTGATCTCATCCACGGTACCTGGGAGATGAGTATGCTTCGGAGTAGCGGGCTGGGAGATAGCGAGAATCTTGGGTCCGATGTGCTCCACGGCATCATGCTTGCGAACAGCACCGAGCAGCGATGAGATAGACGGAGCGTAGGACGAAATGACGAAGTCGAAGACTTTGGGGCTGTCGGAACGATTCCGGCTCAGGCTGTATATTCCTGCTGCGTGAAGGGGGAGGGAGGAGAGCACGCCAGATGGACACCATGTAATGCGAGACAGCTGTGCTCCACGTGTGGTCTCGAGATATCCGATTTTCTTCAGAATGGGTTCGACGACATGAGACCAGAGCATGGATAAGGTCGGCTCCATAGAACCAAGTTTTGTTCGGGAATGCGGTCGCATAAATCGCATTTGGACACCAGAGCCGTTCAAAACCCTTTGAAAATCGGACTGCAGCTTGGTAGCTATGTCGTATGTCAAGTCGGGGAGAGGAACGTGTATGACGGAGTCCGAGCTGTGGAATAAAACGAGGGCGTCGCAACGGTTTGGGGAAACATTGAGTGAAACGATTGGGCCATGGACAGCGGCACTTCGGAGCTCCTTTACGGTGTTTGACTGCATGAAATTATGAAACCCATCAAGACGGCGAACATCCTGGACAAGCTCGTCCAGTCTCGAGGCCGACTCTCTGCCCCTCTTGAAAATCTCGTCGCGGCCGGGGGTTTGGATGGACTGCCCTCTGATTTGCTCTGTGGCCGCCTCTGCGATGGAGAGCTGTTCCATGGCCTTTTCGACTTCCTCTGCAAGACCGGGATGTGAACGGCGGAGGTCATCGAGCGGCGTACGAAGCTGCAGTATCTGTCCCCATACTACGCAGCGACCTTTTTCAAACCACTCCAAGGAAAGCTCGAGGTCTCCCACTTCTATTGCAGCCGCCACGGCTCCATTGACGGTTTCCCTTATGTTGGGGATCCAAGCATAGCGGAACATAAGCTGTCTCCCGGCGGTGGATATACGCGGAATGAGGTCCATGGCAAATTTATAGGCAACGAGCGCGGAGGGGACGCCACGATGTTTGAAGGAAAGCTCTGCATAGGACCGCGCCGACTCGAGGAGGATGTTGGGTTTCGTCCCCTCGGTGGCCATGACGTCGCGAAAAGCCTGTAGTGCATCTTCAAGGTCTAAATCGGAAAAGGATAGTCGTTCAAACCGGAGTCGTAGCATTCGCCCGAGGTTATTGAGCGACACCGCGTTGGCCTCTGTCTGGAAAGCAATGCCTTTCTGCTGTGTTGTGATGGCATCGTCCAGATCGCGCGTATTTCCGGTCAGCTCGAACCGTCGGAAGAGAGCGTTGGCCATGTTTACGAGTGGACGGGAGTTCGGGGAAATGTCGTTGGCTTGCTTGAACGCTACGATGGCTTGAGAGATGTCGTCGAGAGATTGAGACGAGTGGAAGTTTGCGATGTGTTCGAATCCGCGCTCGAAAACAACCTCATACGAGTCCGCTCCGTCTGAGGCCTCTGTATCTAGGTCGGGAGAAGGCCCCTTCGGAGATGAGGCTTGATTTTGCGTCATGGTTGCCTCGTCTTCCTGAGTAATACTTGCTTCATTTTTGGGAGTTGTCACTTCCCTAAAGGAAAGGCGTAAGTTCTCTGCAACGACGCCGATGATTGCAGATGCACATTTCTTTTGACGAAGCTATCGGACACCGAAAATTTAGACGCCGGGATCAACGTCAGACTACAGGCACTCGTCAGCATTTTCTTCTGAAGTACTACTGGAAGAGTGCATGACGCACATATTTTTTTTCTCTTATGCCGGACTTGCCCACTGCGCGAGGATTTGTCTAGAAAATGTGGACTGTCGATAGTGATCAGCCAACACGAATCATGGTCAAAATTTGAAGCATACCACCGGTAGTGGGGGAGATTATACAAGGACGGCAAGACGGGGAGTTGTTGCCTGATGGACACCTAGCAGGTTCTGACTCGGAGTCGATACACACACCGGTTAGAACACTCGGCACCTAAAATCGGAGGCTGTCGCGACAGGAACCTAACTGGCAATTGCAGGAAGTATGGATGAGATACTTTTTGGAAGAGGAAGGACTTTCGAGCACGGTGAGAAATGATAGCCGGGGGGAAGAGACGATAGCGATCGGACGTGGTCGTGGATTGAAGGAAGGGTGTGAACTCAAGGCGCTGCCGACTCCACAGCCTCACGCTCCTCGGAAAGCTTGTGAAGGCGGAGAAGTAGATGAAACGATCGATTTCATCCATGCCATGAGGGATGCGATAAGTAGTTGTTCTGGAATCTGGTCGTAGATCCAGGTTGCAAAAGCCGCGAGACTGCATGTAGACGGAAGATCAAACCTACTTACATAAGCGGAACTCGACCCGTTACCGGTTACCCGTCGGAATCCGAATTATATGAGTCCGTTTTCAGGTCCAGACGGCTGACGGCATACGTCTCGTCTCTCCTTCGTTTACTCTGCCTTTCTCGCTTTCTGCCCCGTAACTGGAGATCTCACTTTGCCTTCCAACGGCCGGGACTCGAATACGGGGCGATGTGAACCTCGACTCAGCACTCAGCGCTCAGCACGCGCCGGGTCTAACATTAAGACAGCCCTAACCCTGAAATCAACAAGAAGAGTGGCGGAATTTGACGAGAAGGCTTCTGCGACTACAGGTAATACACTGGAACTGAATGCATGTCCAAACCCTTCTCACTGTTTCCGCTTCGTGCAGCCTTCTTCCCGCATGGCCTGCTCCCGCACGTTCATGCGGCTCTGTTATCTGTCACATCATTACTAGACTTGTCGAATCTTGGCTCCCTGTCGGTTTCCGTGCTACTCCAGTGAAATCCGAATGTACAGTGATATATTTACTGCCGTTGCTTTCGGATTCATATATTCATATGTCAACACTGGGTCCTCAAGGCCTCATTAACATTGGCGGATAGCAGTCCGCACGGGACGCAATGAGCCACGAGCCACGGTACAATTTTTCCTCGCTTGGTCACAATCATGTGGTTAATCGCGGACATTATATCCCAGTAATCGAGACGCCCAGGTGAGTATAAGATCGGAGCCGTAAGCTTCGTCATTTCTTCAGCCTCTAGTCTACTAAGGGTCGTACGCTTTCCTTCCTCTCGGACTCCCCCAAAGCTCAGCTTATCGTGACCTGGAGATGTCTCTGGAACAGAAAAAAATACCTGTGACTACCATCTCTGGCATGCTTTGGCATTTGGGTTGGCGAGTGCTTTCTGTCGAAACGTATGCGCGAGTTGCTCATGCTTGAGCAGTTCCCTGCAGTCACCGGAGACCGAGAAAATCACCCCGTGAGCATTTCCCATGCGACTGAACTCAGTTTCCCCGCTGACAATTCTCTTCAAACCGAAACCGCGGAGCAGGTATTTACGACCTTCCATCAGAACACAACTAACTTTCCCTAAAGCATATTATATCAGGCTAGCCCCCCCACCCTCTAATCCGTCTGAGTCGTCCACCGGGCCACCCACCGAGCCACCCACCGAGCCACCTACCGAGCCACCCACCGAGTCACCGTTTGAGTCACCCACCGAGCCACCGTCTGAGCCGCCTTCCGAGCCACCAACTGAACCACACTCTGTACCATCCTCGGAGTCAGTGACCGAGCCAGTGACCGTCTCCTCATCTGAGCTACCTCCCGAGCCATCCATCAAAACTGCCACCGAACCCTCCTTCGAGTCATTTTCCGAAACCCCTTCCGAGCCACTCTCTAGGCCACCTCCCGAGTCAGCTACCGAGCCGTTCACCCTACACCCCGCTGAGCCACCTCCCGAGCCACCCGCTGAACCATCCATCGAACTCCCCTCCGAACCACTTCTCGAAACACCCTCTGAGCCTCCCTCCAAGCCTATCAATGTGTAAGTCGATGTGCGATGATCTGTTCTTTCTTCCTTGACGTTAATTATTCTTTCAGCGACAAACCTTCCTTTTTTGCTCTCGTCATCGGTATCGACAACTACAAGCACGCAGGGCCTAAGCTTGGGAACTTAACGGGATGCGTCGCGGATGCCAAAGACATCGTCGATTTCCTTATCAACGACTTGGACGTTCCCAAAGAGCATATCGATACTCTTTACAACGAAGGTGCGACTCGCGCTAACATCAAGGACCGTCTTCGGGCCCTGGCTGAAAACAAAGACATCTCCGTGAACGATCCAATTCTCATCTTCTACGCTGGACATGGATCGAAAGCAAAGGCCCCCAAGGGATGGTCAGCGGGCGGGAAAGACGCGCTCATCCAGTTACGCTTGCCGTACGACTTCTATCCCGACACCAACGTCGACGAGAACGCGCAGGGCATTCCGGACATCACGTTGGGCGCTCTGCTCACGAAGCTCGCCAATGCGAAGGGGAACAACATTGTGCGTACTTTCACCTTGCGATCTTTTATCGCGCTCAGGCTCTGACGGGCGTCCGCATTCAGACCGTGATCTTCGACAGTTGCCACTCGGGCTCGGGTACCAGAACAGACAGGTTTACCCCCGGGCTCTTCGTTCGTGGCGTCAAGCTCCCGAAGGATTATGAGGTCCTGTCTTCCATAGATCAAGACGTTTTCTCAGGCGATGACTCCGCGGGCCGCTTTGCCAAGGTCGCAAAGGGCTACGAAAAGTCGGGTTTGGCATCGCATGTTCTTCTGGCTGCGTGTTCGAAGGACGAATACTCTCATGAAGAGTACGGGCGTGGCCGGTTCACCCTGGCGCTGACCACGCTCCTCCGTGACCCGACCAACCGCACCGACACAATCACGTACCAGGACGTCGTCAAGCGTCTCCCCAACATCCCGCTGTACGTCGCATTGTTTGTGTTCGTGCGTAAAATATGCCTGGATCTCCTAAAACGCGCTTGAAAAAAATCCAGACAAGTGCCCCAGTGCGAGGGCAAATTCGACGAGCGCATCCTCTTCAACGGCAAGGCCCCGAACCGCGGTCGTATGTTCCATCGTGTCAAAACGTCGAACGAGACCATTATTATGGAGGTCGGAGAAGCCCAGGGCATCACCGATGGCGCGCTCTTCGACATCTACGCCACCACCGACGTCAACTCGACGCCGATCGGCAGCCTGATCGCTCACGAATCGCGCGCGTGCTCAACAGTCATGCGCAGGCGCGACGACGCCGTGGCTGATTTCGCCATCCCTCCCATCGCATGGGCTCTCCAAACGCACGTGGGCAGCGCCATCGACGTGTGCATCGCCGTCCCCGTCGAAGATGCCTTTCTGAGCGTCTTTCAGCGCGTCGTCGAGGAGATGAAGGGAAAACGCGCCAACAAAAGGAACATTCGACTCGTGGAGAAGGACCAGAGCCACGAGCTCGCGATAGCGGCAGAACGCGACGGCAAGGCCGCGTTCCACCTCGCGGACAAGCGGTGCTGCGAGAACGGGCTGGTGCGCATCCCCGACTCGGTGCCGCTGAACGGAGACGTCGTCTACCCCATCCTCGCGCACGCAGCGGATTTCTTCTGGCATCTCCGGCGCACCAGCTCGAAGGCGGGGCTCGCATCGCGCGTCACCATCGAGGCGTGGGAGCTCGCCGAGCACGACCTCCCGGACAACTTCATCGACGATCCTGTCTTGGCTCCTATCGGCGAGAACCTCGACGTCGCCGGCGTCATCGAGATCCCGGTCGAGGACGGTGTCGATGCCCCCCAATATGGCTTCAAGATCACGAGCGTTCATCCCAAGCCGCTCTACGTGTGGCTGTTCGCTTTCAACATGTCGCAGCTGAGCGTCGGTGCGTCCCTCAGATACCCGAGAATGGGGTTTCGACATCTGATACCGCGCTGGTCAGACACAGTCTACAAACCAACCATCGCCGGGGACCATGACAAGCCTGCCGACCCGCCCCTTCCAGCCGCCCCCTCCCCTGACCATCCCAGCGAGCTTCACATCGGTTACGGCTCAGGAGGCGCGGAGCCTCAGGAATTCGAGCTGCCACCGGGGGCGGGCGCCGGCGTGGACGTCACCTACTTGAAGCTCTTTATCACGACGCGATACGTCGACCTCTCCTACCTCGAACAACGCTCGCCGTTCCCGGCCACTCGTTGGGCTAAATCCGCTCCACCGCGCGGCTCGCGGGAGCTGTGGGATACGCTTCTCGTCCCTATGGTCCAGAGGAGGAAGAAGAAGCCGACGACGTAGAAGGACGATCTCATGTTACTTGAAGGCGAGGCTTGACTCAGAACATCGTCGGTAGTTTGGTTCCCTTGAGTAGTCACCAAAGTTGCTTAAGGTACGTTGACTTATGTACATAACGAGGCGGGGCGTCTACTACTCGTGCTCGCGATTCGAACGGCTCGACTGTACCGAATTACCCTACAACAACGAATTTCCGTCCACAGCATCCTCCCACATGCACGTCTGATCTGCACTGATTCCACTCCCAAAGACAACGAACATAAACCCGGGCGTCGCGAGTCGTATAACCCAACCAACTACACCGCACACGCACACTTTCACGTCTTCTTCACAAGCCCAAAGAACCTCCCCCGCGCGAGCTTCTTCGCATGCGCCGCCCGCACCTCGTCCTCGATCTCCTCCTCGCTCAACCCGCCCCCGGTCGCGTACCACACCACGCTCGCCATCCCGACCACCGCCGCGAGCACGCACCCGGCCATCGCGCCGATCCCCCGCGCGTGCCACCCGTTGTTCTGCGGGTCCGGGCCCTCGGGCAGGCCCGCGAGGTCCGTGCCCGAGGCGTGGCCCGCGGCGTTCCCGGACGCGAGCAGGCTCTGCGCCGCGCAGTTGTCGGTCAGGCGCGCGGGCGGCGCGAGCACGGTTTGGGCGCGGGACTGGATCTCGAGCGGGGCTTCGATTAGGGTGACGGCGAGCCCGGCTTCGAGGTGCCATTCGATGTGGCCTGTGCGGGGGAGGAACCGTGCGCGTGAGCGAGCGGACGCGCGGGGGTGTCAAGGACAAGAGCAAGAGAAGAGGGCGGACGAGGCGGGAGGGGACGGGGAGACGAGACGTACAATGGAAGAACCACGCGCCGGGGTTGTCTGCGATGACGCGGAGTGTGACGGAGTTCATGGACGGCACCTGGATGGTGTCGCGCCGGACGGGGTTCGGTTGACTGTCGTTGAACGGCGGGTTGAGCGTCGGGTCGTCGGAGGTGTAGTCCTCCGCGCGGTGCACGACCTGGAACTTGTGTCCGTGCAAGTGGCTGTCGCCGCTCGTCAGCCACACCGTCCGAGCATCGAGAGTGGGGGGAGAACGCACAAGGGGTGTTTGCCCGCGTCGCCGTTCTTGAGCACGATGTCGAACACGTCGAGGTGGTCGATGATGAAGCTCGTCTTTCCGTACGCGACCTCGGACGTGGCGTTCGCGCCGAGGGTGAGCGCGGAGAGCACGCTCGGGACGAGCGGGGCGTCGTACGTGATCATGTTGAACATCGCGCGGTTCGTGCCGTCCTCGACGGTGTCGAAGAGGACCTCGAGCTCGATCGTGCGGTCGGTCGTCGGCATCGGTTCGACGACGACGGGGACGAGCTCCATGTCCGCCACGTCGTGGTACTCCGCGATGGTGCCGCTGTCGGTGGTGGGCGCGGAGGCGTCGTAGGTGATCGATGCGGTGATGTCTGAAAAGGGGCGTGACGGTGAGACGTGTGGACGGAGGGGAGAGGGGGGAAAGGAGGGACGTACTAGGGATGAGCGAGGCCGGGATGGTGTCGAACATCTCGGTGTCGAAGTTGGCGTGGACGGCCCAGTTGGCGCTCGTGTCGTTGCGTGCGGTGACGAGGACGGAGTAGCGCTGGGCGACGGTGATCTCGATCAAGTCGGTCGAGTACTCCTCCACGTCCGTCTGTAGCATCCAACCGCCATCATCAGCACCAGCACCGATCGCACCGCGGAGGAAAGACGAAGCAACGCACGCCGTCGACCTCGATGATGCGCATCTCGTGTCCGTCGATCCAGAAGAACTGGGCCGCGAACGCGCCGGTGTTGACGATGCGCAGACGGTAGGTCTTTCCGGGCTGGAAGGGCAGCGTCGCGTTCTCGTTGAAGCCGACGCTGGCGGTCGCGCCGGTGCCAGACGTGCCGGCCTTGGGGCCGAGGTACGTGCCGTTCTGGGCGAAGTAAATAAGGGCCGAGTCTGTGAACGCACGACGGCGGTCAGCGACTGTGAAGGGGAAGAGAGAAGGGAGAGGGAGGAACGTACCGGGCACGGGCTCGGCGCCGCCGGGGTTGGCGACGGAGATGAATTGCTTGATGAGGGTGGCGTGTTGGTCGTGATACCAGTCTGCGAGGACGACGGTGAACTCTTCGTCGTACTGGTGGACCTCCTTTTGAGGGTGGATGAGGAAGGGCGTGCGGAGACCGTCTGTGTAGTGGCCCTGTGGTGGTGTGAGCGATGGGACGGGACAGGGAGAGGCGCATATACTCACGTTGTGGTGTGCGTGGGCCCAGTACGTGCCCCATTGTCCAGAGGAGTTTATGGGGATCACGTAGTCAAAGTCGCCGCCGACAGGGATACCGCTGGGAGGGAAAAAGGTGAGTGTATGCGGGGGAAGGGTGAGTATATGCGAAGGAAAGGCGAGTATATGCGCGGAAAAAGGTGTCACAACACGAAGGACGTGCGAGACTGGGCGTTGGGGCACAGGAACTCGCCCGGACGAGGGAAATGCAAGGGTATATGCGCGCGACTTTACCATGAAAAAAGAACGGCCGAGTTTCCGCGCAACGGCACGACGAGGTAAGGCCTTCAGCCCGTCGCCGCCAGCCCCTACACGATCACGGTATGTAACCCGATCCGCAACGGAGGAAAAGCCAGCGGCAGACGAATGCCTCGTAGTAGGACCGACGCCGGGGCGCGTGATAGATGAAAAAAAAGAACTGACCACTCGGTAACGCCCACGGCGCCGTCGTACCACGAGGTGGAGTTGAAGAACATGCCGTGATGGTGGACGGAGGTGGCCTCGTCGAGGCTGTTATGGGCGTGCAGGATGAGGGTGTCGTTGGCGGAGACATCCAACGGGGGCGGCCTGTATGCATCGTCAGCAAAAAGACGAGCGAGGGGAGAAGGGAAAAGGCGCGCACGGCCATGTTCCGTTGACGCCGACGGCGCGACGGGGGAAGAGGCCGTCGGGGTTGGTGTCTTCGACGTAGGTGATGTTCCACCAGACCTCGTGTACGGCGGCGAAGGCGGGCAGGGCGGCGGCGAGGAGGGCGAAGACGGAGGAGCGCATCTTCAAGCCAGCGGAACGATCGACGCGATAAGATGGAGGGACCGGTGGGGGATCATCTCGAAGGGGAGGGGAGGGGGGTATTTGAGAAGACGAGAAGAGGGTGGGAGACGTCCGCCGTGCTGGCGGGGTATCTGATAACGCGCACAGGGGCAGCCGGCCTATCAGATTAGGAATGGCTCTTTGATCTGCACGCTGGCCCGTCACCCCCTCCGACGCATCTTCCCCGTCTTCTGCTCCATTCCATCTGCGCGTGCTCCATGCCGTACTCACCGTGTGAGCCTCGCGTTCAGAAGGAGCAATGCGGAACCTGCGGACACGCCGTCCTCCTCCTCGCAGCCTGCGTCTTTGCCCCCAATGCTGAGTTGAACTTCGGGGGCCCCTCGGCGGATCGGTCTTGGTCGCTGCCAGATCGCACAAAAATTGCGGTGCCTCTCCGCCTCCTGTTTTCGAATACTCCCGCGTACTCTCGGCGCTGGGCGCTGGGCGAAAAGGGCGCAGTCTGAGTCTGGGCGAAGATCGGGGGAGGGAGGCTGAGCGAAGGGCGCATGCACATGCCAGCATGATGGTGTCACCCGGATCCAGGCCATCTTATCTGATAGGGCGGCGCCGTCGAGGGCTTGGAAGCACCGGATAAGATTAGATGCCTTCCGCGCCGTCTCCCCGGGTCCTGCGCTCAGCTCGCTCGCTCGCTCGGCTTCCTGATGTTTTATACCTCCCCGATCATGCCTGCTCTTGCCCAAGGCCCCCCTTCCCCTCGCTCCCCCTCCCCCCGCCGTTCACCATGGCCAAGAGCGTCTTCTCCGTCCCCATCTTCTTCATCGTCTTTCGCGAGACCCTCGAGGCCGCCATCATCATCTCCGTCCTCCTCGGTCTCGTCGAGCAGATCGTCCTCGACGACCCCGAACGTCTCCGCATTCACCACAACCACCACCGCGACATCGACGAAAAGGACTCCACGGAGGGCTCCGCCGCCGCAAACGACGCCGCTCTCGCTACCGCCCTCGAGGACCATGACCTGAACAAGCGCAGGCTCATTCGCAAGATGCGCATCCAGGTGTGTCCCCCTCGCCGCCCCCTCCTCATCTCCTCTCCCAGAGAAAAAAACACTGACCGCGTCGTGTGCTATTCGAGATCTTCGCCGGCGCCGTTCTCGGCCTGCTCATCGCCCTCGCCATTGGCGCCGCCTTCATCGCCGTCTGGTTCACCGAAGCCTCCGACCTCTGGGCCAAATCCGAGGCGCTCTGGGAGGGCATCTTCGAGCTCGTGGCGTCCATCATCATCTTCGTCATGGGCATCACCATGCTCAAGATCGACCGCGCAAAGGCCAAGTGGCGCGTCAAGCTCCAGCACGCGTTCTCCGGCGACCGTGCGTGTTCCCCCCCCTCTTTCCTTTCCTTTACGCCTGCGTTTTGGAGGTGCGTGCTGACGTGCCGTTTTCTTGGCGGGTGAGTCTAGATGTCGACGGGAGGACGCGCTCGGGCAAGTGGGCCCTCTTCATCCTGCCGTTCATCACCGTCCTGCGCGAGGGCATGGAAGCCGTCGTCTTCGTCGGCGGTGTCTCCCTCGGTCAATCCGCCACCTCTATCCCGATCGCCGCCATCGTCGGCCTCGTCTGCGGCCTCATCTGCGGTTACCTCATCTACGCCTTCGCCAGCCGCTCCAGTACGTCTCCCCCTCCCCCTCCGCCACCCCAAACGCTGACCCCGCCGTGAACGCAGCCCTCACCGTCTTCCTCGTCGTTATGACCAACTTCATCCTCCTCATCGGCGCCGGGCTGTTCAGCAAGGCCGTCTGGGCCTTCCAGGAGAACGCGTTCAACCACCTCCTCGGCACCGACATCGACGACGCGGGCGGGGACGGACCGGGCTCGTTCGACGTCCGCGGCAACGTCTGGCACCTCGATTGCTGCAACCCCGAGAACAACTTCGACAACGACGGCTGGTCGATCTTCAGCGCCCTCTTCGGCTGGACCAACTCCGCCACCCGTGCGTCCCCTCTCCCGCTTTCTCTTTCTTCCCCCCTTCCTGTGAACGCGAACGCGAGGACGACGCTGACGCCCGTGCGCATATAGTCGGCTCCGTGCTCTCGTACGTCTTCTACTGGATCGCCGTCGTCGTCGCCGTTGTCGGGCTCAAGTGGAAGGAGGGCCGCACGCGCGTGTTTGGGAGGGAGAGCGGCGCGGGCGCGCGCAGGCGCGAGAAGCGCGAGGCGGCGGGCGCGCGGCACGAGGCGGAGGCATCCGGGGCGGACGAGAAGACGCCGGAGAGTCAGAGTCAGGCGGGGGAGATCGCGGAGCTGCCCAAGTGAGTCGGAGACGTCGTCGGGGGCTTTTTTCTTCTCGTTCGCTTGTGTCGGCGTCCCTCGTCTTTGCAATTGCGGGGGGTCGGCGTTACGCGGCTTGCGGTCGATGTATGCGTCCGGGTTCTCTCCTCCGTCTGTACCCCACTCCTCGTTCTGAGTCTGTCGCGTCTGGGCTCTGCGGGGAGGGGGGTGTCACGCGTACTTTACGATCCTACGAAAAAGAGACCGAGTGGGTACACCGCTTGTCCTTACGCTGCACCCCCCCTCCACCTAAACTTAAAATGCACATGTCCCCATTCACTGCCGCCGCCGTGGGACGTGACGCGTGAACCTCGACTGGCCACGAGTCACGACAGTCTTCCTGATCGCGCGGCAGCATTGACTTTAAACTTCGATCGACCATCGCTCTATACAGCACAGACTTGCCAGTGCTGGACGCCGCTTCTGCGAGGACCACGCGTATCTGATAAGGAGTCCAGCACATGGTGCGCTGCACGATGACGGGGGCCTATATATACATAAGTAGGAGCGCAAGCGCATGTTCTGTCCCATTGAATGGGGAAGCGCGGAGCCATTCTATGCTGGGCAGGAAGCACGCCGTCCAATATACCAGTGCGTCTTCAATCTCTCGAGGATCCGGAGGAACGGGGGTGCGGGGTAAGTATATCTGATAAGCTGGCGCGCCCGACGGTCCAGGCGTGGGTGCAACCATGAATGTTGGACGGTATCATACAGTCGCTAAGGTGTTTGGTGTATTAAATAAGTGTCAGGGCGCCGGCGTCCAGCGGGTCTCTGAATCTCCCACCCCCTCCCCTCGCGCCCTCACCAGTGGCACTGAATGTCCGCCGACGGGGCACGGTCCCATATGGGCGTACCGAGGACCTCAAACTCGCGCGAGGGTCGCGCGAGCGCGGCGCCTGCGATCGCGTGGGGGGGAGGGGGGGGCAAGGAACGGATGGATGCACTTGAACCTCCGAGTCTGAATCACAGCCAGATCGAAGACGGGCCCTCGTATCACGGGCGGAGTCCTCGAGCAGGAACGGCGGATTCGCGGCTTTCGCGGTGGCGCCTCGCGATGTGTGTGTGTGTGTGTGTGTGTGTGGGAAGGGCGCAACTGGAGGAGGGGGGTTTTGAGGGGGGGGATCTGATAAGATGATGGCGACGCGGTTTGGGGGTCCCGGTGAGGTTGCGGGGAAGGACGGTCCGGGGAGACGGTTCCGCCAGGTCCCACCGGTGTCGAGGGGGGCGGGGGCGTTATCTGATAATCGGCCCATTGTTGGAACTTGGTAACGTCCGACCCTCTGGAGTCTGAGGGGGGGGGGGGGGGGGAAACAAAGTTTACGCGCTTGGCGTTCGAGGTCCAATGCAGTCTGCGACGCGCCCCGTTCGCTCCTCCTCGCGGTGCGGAACGCTTGGAAAGTACACACGGCCAAGGCCGGCGAACAGACCGCGCGACGTCGAGTCGTGTCGGTGCACTTCTCCCGCCCCGACCTAAGTGCATACCCGCATGGCTTTCAATGCCGTGCGTGATCGCCACGCCAACGCCGAGTCCCCCCCGTACGACGCGCAGGCACGAAACCGTCCGTCGGAGCGAAAGTTGACTCGGACGTACCAATACGTGGGGCGTGCGAGCTCTGCGTCGGGTCTTGGGCTAGACTGCCTGGCGGGCGCGTTGGACTTGGAAGTGGAATCGTACGCCAGGTGACGAGCGAGCGAGGAGGGAAGCTCGCGCGCCGTGCGGCACCGTTCCGCCATGCCATAGTCGGGCGTCGGTACCCACACTGACTTACGACACCAACGAGCCCGGGCACAAATGTCGCGGAGTCGCATGCTGTCGGCCGAGTCGTGTTGGCCTGTGAAGTGAAATTGCGATCGGCTCCATGTCTCGAGCGCAGGCTTGCCGCCGGGGAGAGAAAAATTGACGTCTTCGAGGAGCTTCAAGGTCTTCCGAAATAACGGCTCCGCCTTCGCGATCCGTGGCCCGACCTAAAAACAAGGGGGAAAAGAGGAGAAAAAAGAGGGGAGCGGCCGTGTATGGTTCTGGCAAATTTCGGCATGAAACGGAGCGTGGAGCGTGGGGTCTGCATAGGAGCCGCGAGCTTGGAAGCTCGAGCTCAAGGGCGAAAGCGGTTGAGCGAAGTGGATCACTGGATGGGAGGGAAAATTAAGCCCTGCCCAGAGATATGAGGACCCCCGAAAATTAGGGGTGATGCCTGATCACCATCCTATGAAATTTTTGGGATTTTGGACCAAAATTTCTGATTTTTATCCGATGAAAATGGCTGGAGCCATTGAAGGCCTGATTTTTATCCAATTTTCCCAGGGGCTGCTGGGGTGAGGCCTGATTTTTGTCCGATGATGCTACCAAAAATAGGCTTTTTGGCCTAGGTTTTCTGTCTACTCATGACCTGATTGGTGATTGCTTGCGGCTAGTTTGAGCGCGGATTGAGTATCAAAGTACAGTTTGTCCACCAAAGCACCAACTATGAGCCCGTAATTCAGCCCTCGTGGGGTGTTGCATGTGGCGGCTGCGCCGCCGCGGCCGCCGAATGCGGCCCGGAGCCGGAACCCATGCCGAGCTTCACCGAGTCACGGCTTCGCACTTCATGGGCACCATTTGGACTCTATACTGTACGATATCTGAGCATCTGAGGGTCTGATATACTGAATGTAAGAAGCCTTTCGCATTTCTGAAGCCTTATACACAGTCTCCGAAGAAAATTTGACATTTTGGAGGCCTGATGTGTCAATCCGACGAAAAAAAGGCCTTTTGGAGGCCTGATCACACATCCGACGAAAACTCCAAAATTTGGCAAAAAAGCAGATTTTATCCGACGAAATCTGGCCAAATTTCCAAAATCATCCTATGGTCAAGCCTCAGATTTTGAGAAATCTGATCAGGCATCACCCCTAATTTTCGGGGGTCCTGAGATATGACGCGCGCGTGCAGCTGGAAGATCGGCGTCGCGGTGTGGTGGCGACGCTTGGCGACGCCCCGTTCCCCTGATTGGCGCAGCGTAACTGTATCAGATAAGATGCGGGACGTATACGTACAGCGGAAGAGACCAAGGTGAGGAACAGAGGTGCGTGCGTGCGTGCGTGCGTACGTGAGTGGGCCCGGCGGCTGCGGTTCCCGGGAGATGGTCGCATTTCGAACGTATCTGATAGGGACTGGTGGGAAGAATGAGGAGAATATATGGGCAAGTAAGAAGGGTGGAAATCTGGACGTGGGAAGAGGAGAGTTGGTTTGGGGGATTTGGGGACCGGACTTTGAGAGGAGATGGGGAGATGTTGAAGTTAGGACTGAAGGACTCAGTGTAGGGCTGCGTGCGGAAATGGGACGTGGACGTCGAGAAGGGAGAAGATAGATCGTAAACCGCGTGCAAGGAGGGTGCTTCGACGGGTCGCTGTGAAAGCTGGGAGCCGGCACGGGAGGCGTACGCATATGCCATGAGGCCTCGAGGACAGAATCGGGAGAAGAGTCATCAGCGCCTGGATATTCCTGGGACGCGCACAATGTCGGGGAGGTGGAGAGCCGTGTGTTGTCATAAACGCGGTCGTGGACTCGTACAGGGAGCCCGCGTGGGGAGAGAATGTTCTGGACGAGGGATCATGCCGCCGTCATTGCAGAATCGCCGTGCACGTCACTGGCAAGGTGTCTAGCTAGCCTCGCGCCATGATAACTCGCCAGCATAAGGTCCCAGATTTCCATACCGGTGGGTGTTTGCCAGGCGGGCTCCTCCTTCAACCCTTCCAATTTCCTCGTATTTGTCTGCTATCCTCTTAAAGTCTCTCGTGTCTAGAGGGGTGACTTCACGTTCGATTTCGTCACCCTGGAAATGCAACGCGAGGCACCATAGAAAGTGCTGCCGAAGAAAGTCGACAAACGCCGGACCATTTTGGCGAAGAAATGGTGCGGATTCGGGGATATGATGGTCTTCCCTCTATTTCGGGGGGAGAGAATCGAACGCAACCATGCGAAAGCCATCCTTGGGTGCAATCTCAGCGAGGTGTACAATTAAAGCAGATGCAGCGGACTCACGTCGACATCGATACCAATCGAGTTGTCGTGTATTAGCTTTGCGATGCCCTCGCTCGTCACAGCTGTGTTTTCGGACACAGCCATGCTCTCGCAATCCATGGCAACCTGATAAAATGTATGAGAATAAGGGAATAGAGTCGGAATGTACAATCCTGACCTCGACCGCGCAGGATGGTGGGAATATCCAGTGGACCTTCGTCGGAAAGTCGAGGTCGCCTTCGATTTGAGTCAAGAAACACGCGTTATGGTCACGCTCCCGTATCTCTCGCTCGACAATTTCGGAGAGACTATCCTATGAGCAAGGTGTCGAAGCATTAATATGTTCCAGGCACGAGAAACGACGACGACATACGAAATGCATCTCTTCCTCATATTCATCGTGATGTTCCATTCCGTAGGTGTGCAATTCCGTAAAGGTCAGATCAGTACCGGCAGTTCTTACTTTCGTCCTAAGCCTTTTTTCTTCTGAAAGATGGTGTAAGGTCGATGCATGCGCCGAGAGACTGGTACGCACCCTTGACCGCACAACAGTAGGCCCCAGGCAAGAGGGCCTTCTCCGAATCCATCGGTCCCGAGTCTTTCTTTGCAGCCACAGCACAGGGCCCATGAGCGAAATGTGTGATATTTGCGGGATAAATCTCTAAATATGGACCCTTAAAAGTCCTCGGATACAACAAGTAGAGCCATCCCTTCACTCGTTTGACCGTGATGGTCTGAGGGTCATTCAAAGCTGAGTTTATGACTGATGGACGAGTCAGTCGAGTGCCGAAGAGTGTTGGTGGACTTCAGCTTCTTACCTCCAGCCAATTCGGCAAAGGGCGTGGCGGGCAAGAACATGAAGGTGTCGAAGTTGTTCTCGCGAGACCTGTTCGAGAGGACGTGGCCGTGGGGGGGTACGGTTTTGTAGAAGATCGATTTTGGCATGGGCCTGTCAGACTTCGGGATAGAATCAGAAACAGTGCATCGTCTGAGGGGTTTGTGAGAAGGGACAGTCGCTTGATCGGGACGTGAGATGACGCGGACGCCGGACGGGAGCAAGACGCGGGAGTCGTTCGCTCAGCGCTCAGCGCTGGCACAGGCCGGGTGACCGCCACGCGCCAGTGGCCACAGTCGCTCACGCCGTCAGGGAGAAAATCTGTAACATATTACATATATAATGAGTTATAAGCAAACTTACTTGACAAAGAAATCTAGGGTGAGCTCCACTTTTGTCTTCGTCAGCAGCATCAGTTGCCAATCCGGCTTCATGGATGAGCGTCATCCATATCTTCGTGGCATCCACCACAGCCGCGAAAAAGGTGAGACGCGCCGTTGAACGTTACCAACCGCAACGACTCATATTGCTGATCACACCCCCTTACCGAGCTCCTGAAAACAACGTCGAGAAAAAGAATGACTAGGCGACGGTTCCCTCAACCGAAACCGACAGACGACGGAGTTCAAGCAATTCTTGCTGGCCGTCGATATGCTTCCACGAGGCTGAGAACCATGACTATGCGTTAGTTGAGATGCGGAAGGGCGAGGGTCATCATCTTCGTACGCTTGTCCACCGCCTTTTCCTTCGAGTCATCTTCTGACGATCATCGTGATTCGTGAGGCTGGTCTTGTGCATCCTCACCGCTGTTTCTGCAGAAAGCTACCTCCACGGAAACCTAGGCTCTGTCGCCCCTCTCGAGAAAATTGTCTCCTTACCGGAGATCGTCTCTCTGCTTCCAGGCACACATTTCCCTTCAACCTTACGACACCCAAACCCCTTCGTTTTCCTTCTCAAGTCCTTGGATACAATACGTATGCCCTCATTTTCGGTCTTACTCCTCATTGTTACTATCGTACAGAAATGGGCCCGTGACCATCCTCCAACGACCACAACGACTGCAAACAGTAGTCACGCGCACGCCAGAAGTTTCCGAGAGGGCGCTGTAACGCGGAGTTCGTTCGTAACCACGTCTCATACTGCCCTTTTATCCTCCGGCTTCGGGCTCTGCAATCTCTTTAACTATGTCATGGTCCGACAGTTCTGGAGGTTCCGTCAGGCGATCACAACAGCGGTGGCAAATCGAATCGAATTGAATGTCAAGGCGAGGATCCTTATGACAAGCCTATGCATCTTTTCTCTTCTACTGGCCGACCACATACCTCTTGAGGCACTTGACCTTGTCGCTCAATGTCGGTAAGTGCAACTAGGACAGATCATCGCGGCGCCACATCTAAGGCGCGGACTTTAGGGGTGGACAACTTTATTCTAATGATTGGTACGGGAATATGGCCGTCTGTGGACTCGGGCATGCATCGCCGAGCGTCTGCTCATCGCACCAAGAAACCGATTGTGCACAAGGTAACTCTGAACATATACATTCGCGAGGCTAAATCATATATTCGCAGAGAAGAATAAGGAATCGCTGTGGGGTAGTGCGAGCTACCGGCCACCGACTTTTCCCTCTGGCCGAAATCATCCCTCTTTCACCTTTAGGCCATACTTCTCCCACATAGAACTCCATATGTCCTCTCCAGCGGGCGTATCCCAGAGGCTACTCTGCTTGAGCGCCTTCAACTCTTCCTCATCGTGAAATCTCATGGCCTCTTTCAAAGCGTCTGTGTGCCCACGACTGAATTCTGCTTCGATATTCTCGCCGAAGAAGTGCACCATAAGGCACCATCGGAAATGTTCGCGGAGAAAGGTGACCAAGGACGGGTCCCTTTGGCCGAGGAATTCCAGGCATTCGGGGAGGCCGAGCATCTCCCTCAGGTTTCCTCGGAGGGGATCGAACGTGACGAAGCGGAATCCGTCCTCGAGTACGATGTCAGAAATGCGTGAAAGAAGGACAGATTCAGACTCACATCGACGTCGATGCCGAAGGCATTGTCATGCATCGATGTCGCCACCGTCTTGCTCATCATGGCCGCGTTGCCGGGCAAGCAAAAGCTGTCCCATAGCCGTTTGATGTCGTGAAGCTACATATGTGTTTGGAAGTGATCAACCATCAACATCTAAATCTCCAGCTGAACGTGATGCGGATAGGTATCTCACTTTGGGCACCCAAGTCGGTGGGAAAATCCAATGGATGCTTGCGGGACTCTCGCCGGTCAGGAAGCAATTGTCGCCGTCACGTTCTAGCACATCGTTCTGAAGCTCCTCCGGAATGTTATACTAAGTATTCAATCAAGATGTGAGAATCTGTGGCAGATTGAAGGGCAAATATGACGCACAAACTCGAGCTTCACGCCCGATTCAGGATCTGCCTCCTCCGTTACTTTCAACGACTCAAAGGAGTGTTGTCGCTTCTGCCACGGCTTCCAAGGCCTCCAAATTGGGCCCGTATATTCCCCAGCATCTAGACCGAGGCGGTGTGAGGAACGTAATATCACCTGAAGCCTGAGAGCATATCGCGAAACATACCTGTTACTGTGCCAACCATAGCACAACAATAACTCTTGTTGACTTCGAGGGTATCGGTCAACGCAAGCCTTGTAGTATTCCCTTGGGTTGGGTACGCTAAGATACTCCCGGTAGCTATCTGTTCCAACGCCGCAGGAAATATGTCGAAATCAACCCCCTTTTGTCCAAAGTCAGGGTCGATTAGGCGGATCCACCTCTTCAATTTCCCCACGCTGACGGGAGCGTTGTGTAGCTTTGAATTGAACCCTTCAAGTTGGAAGAATCATCAGTCCTGAAGGTCAAAAAATAAGACATTTGACCCATACTGTACCTCCTACCAGTATAGCGGGATCCGAAGGCCAGAAAATAAATATATCGAACCCTTCATCGCGAGAATGGGTTGAAGGGATGTGTCCATATATAGTAGATAGAGAGTCGCTGGTTGATTCTTGTGGCATCGCGTACTACTACCCGGTTCTATGTCTTAACCTATTGTTAAGGACGGTCCTTATCACGTGACAAGCGACTCAGGCTACAGTACTCTTACGCGTGAGAGGTGGGATCAGGTGATCCAGACGTCTCGGTTTATACGAAGGTGAAGGTCGATAGATAAAGCAGTAAGTCTTCGCGGAAGACTTAGGCGAGCCTATCGACTTAGTATGCTTAGGATTCTCTTTAGTGCTTAAGAGGAGGTTCTTATTCAGAACAGTCCTGTATTTACAAAGAGAACGAGCTGGGGAATAGCTCGCTCGTTGAGCCTCCTTTTATAGGAAAGGAGGTCGAGTAAATATATGTACATTCGGCGACGGTTGTATCAAGTATCTACGGAGACGAACTGTGGCACCGTCGAGGCTATGCCGTTGGGACGGTGACGATCTGTGGCACCGTCGAGGCTATGCCGTCGAGACGGTGACGATCTGTGGCAGCGTCGTTGAGACGGTTACGAGCTGGGGCACAGTCGTAATCCGTCGTTTAGCGACGTCCTTCCCAGTAAGACAATGGGAAATGAAGTACCTTGGACAAGTTGTAACACTATCCCCCTCTCTAGAATCTACGTCTCGTAGATTCCTGAATCGAAGCGGTTCTAGTGGGATGTCTTGAACATGCTGTCGATCGCTCGCTCTCCGCCATTGGAGAAGGAATATTGTTGATGCGATGAATGTGAGGATCGTAAGTCCTACGATGATGCTGATGACGGCGATGAGCCAGCGTGGAGTGGGCGTATTGAAGATCGCGAGATCGGGTGATTGTGCTGATTGCATCATGCTTCTGGGTTTGTCGCTTTCTGATGTTCACTCTTTATATCCTTGTCCGGACCTCAACGATAGAATTCTATTCTACCGCTTTACCCACGACTCTACTACTTTCATATCTTCTCTGTCTATCGTGGGAGATCCCAGCCTATGCCCTATCCTCGCCGTCATGACGGGGTCGTCGGGGTCTCTGAACCGGGGTCCATGCCTCTTGAAGACTCCTTTGATGCCGCACCTCTGCTTCGATTCCTGCAGTGCTTCTTCGTCGAGGCTTCTCGGCTTCTTCAGGGCGCGAGCGACGTCCGGACGGCTTAGGAGCTCCGTGACTCGCTTGAGATGACGAAGGAGTTCGTCGTCGCGTGGGTCGGGCGTGGGAGTGCGCGAAGGGACGGGCGAGGGAGGAGGAGTGGTGTGAGGAGAGGAGTCGGTGGTGGAGAGGTTGCGCGATGAGGGGGCGAGGGTGGAAGACATATCGGTTGGTGTGGGTGGTGCGAGTGGGTTTGTTTAGACGATGTCTGAGGGTGTTGTGGTCTTTATAGCTTTCCCTTTTATCCTTACGATGCGGAGGGGCAATGATGTAATCATTGCCAGCAATCGTAAGCGATGATTTGTACATAATCAAAACTGAGTCGTAAGTAAACGGCGCGGCCAGCGCGTCGCGTAGAGAATACCAAGCGTTTCGCCTTCCTCATAGCGATAGGAACCGGTACAGTAGAGAAGTCCGAGGAAAATATGCGTACGAGTGAGGGCGCAGTCCGTGATCAGTCCGAAGAGTATCGTAACGATGAGTCGTGAAAGCGTGACGACAATGATGATGATGATGATGATGATGATGGAGAAAGTCCGAGTGCACATGATGGGTAAAAGTTCGTCCGTGCGCTTACCAAGGCTCCGGCCAGTGATCCTTCGACTCCTCCGCTTCCTGCAAGTCCCAATCTGTCTCCTTCCAGAAGAGATCGTCGACGCGCCAGGAGTGATTGAAGCGCGAGGGTGGTTCTTGTTGAGTGCGGAGCATTGCGTCCTCCCAGTACAGCCACTGCTCAGTGGCGTGCTGGGCGGCTTCGTGCGTCAGGCTCTCGCGTCGCGTGAGGAATCCCAGAAGCTGCCTGTGGGCGCGGGCGGTAGCGTCGGTACGTCGGAGGTGGGGGTGGGACATCAGTGTTCCTGGACCGTAACTGATATCCGGACGGTCCGGGCGAGGGTGAGGAAGAGGAGTCTGTGGTCGGAGGGGATAGCAGGACCGAGATCGGGGGAAGTGAGGGGGAGCGCCCTTGCGACGGGGACAATCTCGGCGGAGATGGCCTCGCTTGCCGCATTTCCAGCAGCGTTTCCGCGGCTTCGAGGGAATCGCGTCCCACTTCTCTTGCGTCCACGTGGTTGGTTCGTCGTTCAATGGGTCCGAGGGATTCTCGGCTACTTCCTTCGTCCTGTCGTCCTTCTCCGATTTGTCCGCCGAGCTGTCCGATTTGTCCGCTGAACTGTCCGACTCGTCCGTTAGGTTGAGTTCCTGTCTCCGGCGAGCGCGGTCTTCCATCATCCGATCGACTATCTTCTTGAGTTCCTTGAAGTTCTTCCTCACCCGATGCATCGGGCAGTCTGAACTCTCTGATCCACTTGAACGGTCTTCCGTCGGGGTCGACAGAATCATGTTTACGTCGCTGTGCGGTGACTCGGGGATCCTGGGTGACGGGATCTCGAGCGTGGTCGGGGTGCGAATGTAGGAACGAGGGATAAGCAGGGGGGCCTCCGTGCCATGGCATGGGAGTGTCGCTAGCAGATACCGGGAATGGAGTTGGCGGTCTAGGCACTGTGGGCAGCCGAGGAGATGTCCCAGGTATTGGTCGCGGATCGCTGGTCTGTTGTCTGGGCTCTGGGGGAGCCATGGGCTGTCCGGATAGCTCTCTTGGCAGGGGCTGTCTGAACTGCTCTCCGGGTAATCCGTTTCTAGCGACGGGAGGCTGGACGGGGTTAATCTGGGTGATGCCGGGGATGGGTAAGGATCCTGGTGGCGTGGGGGCGGTGACGGGTCGTGGAGGGGCGTTAGGCAGGAATGGGGGTCTGGTGAGGGCGGATGCGATGGGATCGGGTCGAATAGTATAGCCCGGGGAGATGTGATGTCCATGGAAGATGAGGTCGATGTCGGGGCCTTCGCGTGACGACATATGGGGAACTCCGGTAGTTTCCATTCGTCTTCGGAGGATTTCTCCTTCGTAGGCGGCACGGAAGGTGTGTCTTTCCCAGTTGAGCCAGTTGACTCGGAGTCCGACTTCAGTGAGGAACTTTCGGAGTTCTGCGACGTTGAGTATAGCCGCTGCACTAGCTTCCTGAATCGTCGAAGGAGCTTGACCTCTCGTTCCTCCATTTCGGTCGAGAGCGTCAGGTACCTCAGGTCCAGCTGGTGGAGTTCTTCGTCGAGCATCTTGTTGTGGTCCTCCAGGATGCCCTGGATGTCGGCCGACTCCCTCCTGAGGTCGTCGATCCGCTGTCTGGCCTGCTCGATCGCTACTCCGGCTATCATGCGGGCTATTTGATTCTCGAGTATCGGGGAATCGGGTGTTGGGACCTCCGTCGCTCCGGGCCACGGGGATTGCATTAGCACCTGTGAGGAATCCGGGTGCTTCAGTTAGGGTTCTTCTGTATGCTTCTAATCGGCTTACCCCCTGTTCTTCCGTCTGGTCCTGACCTAGACGGAGGAGGTACTGACTTAATTGCGAAGATTGCTGCCGATCGAGCGATGAAGCAGTCTCCACAGAGGGTGCGTTCCTGCTGAGTGTGGTGTGCTTTGTTGCAGACGAGGCGGATGCGTTCGACATTGTTGGGTGAGACGGTCTGATTGGTAGAGGAGATGTTGGTTGCGTTCGGGGTGGTGGACATTGGTGATCTGTCTTGTTGAACCCGTAGGGTTTTTATCCCCCCCTTGTTGGCAGTGCATTCGCCTGAATGCCGTTGAGTCTCACTTAGTGTCTTACTTTCGTCTTGCGTTTCTTTCGTCTCGTTGGTCTTCGTTCTTGCTGCGTTGCTTCAGTTTCGTCACGATCAGTGGCTTCTGTGTTGGTATCTTTGATTGGCTGTGGTGGCAACTTCGGTGCCTTGGGATTATTCCGGTGGAACTCTGCGATCGCATCTTTTGATCCTTCGAGATTAGATGCTGGTTCCCATGTGTTACCGGAATCTGGGTAGCCTTTCCATTTTACGAAATAATGTAATGGTTCGGAATATCGTTTGTCTAGTTTCGAGGCTATTATTGTTTCTAGTTCATAGAGTTCTTCGTCGTTTACTAGTTCCGGGGGCGGTTTTTCGTAAGCTTCTCCATATTGTTCTGTTTCTTTGAACGGAATTAATAGTGCCGCGTGAAATACCGGATGTATTTTCCATTTCGCCGGTAGTTCTAAGCGATAGGTTACTGGTCCTATTACTTTTTCGATTTTGAATGGGCCAAATCGCTTTGGTGCTAGTTTAGTTTTCGGGTATACCGTGTTAAGATTTTTCCCATCTAACCATACTTGGTCACCCTGTTTGAGTTGGTCTCGCAGTGTGGACGTTTGATTGTGCTGCATTTTCATTAATTTGGCAGCTATTTCCAGACTTGCTTCCGCGTTGTCCCATGCGTCCTTAAAGTTTTTTATTCTTTCTTCGGCCGTCGGTATTCGCGGATCGGTTGGTATTGCCGGGTTAAAAACCGGTTGATACCCGTGTAGGAGTTCAAATGGGGAAGCTTTCGTAGCTGAGTGTTGTCTTATATTGTGTGCAAATTCTGCTTTTGGTAGAAGTTTTGCCCAATTCGTTTGATCTCCGTTGCAGAATGCTCGAAGATATTGTTCTAATTCTTGATTCACTCTTTCTGTTTCGCCATCCGTTTGGGGATGATACACTGTACTGAGCGATGAGATAACTCCGAGGCTTTCGCAGATGGACTGGAATACTTTGGATGCAAATTGAGGGCCTCTGTCCGATATCATTCTTTTCCATAGTCCAAATCGTCTGTAAACATTGTCGATCAGAAGATCAGCTGTTTCTTCTGCGTTGATCGTTTTTTGGCACGGCGTGAATACTGCGGTTTTGGTGAATCTGTCGACGACTACGTTGATCGAATCGAATCCATTGGAGATCGGAAGATCTGTAATAAAATCTGATGTGATCGTTTCCCATGGTCGTTCTGGTATTTCTGTAGGTTGTAATGGATGTTTCGCCGGATGTGTGACATTTTTTGTTGATTGGCATACGGGACATCCTTGAACATAACCTTTTACGAAGGAAATCATCTTTGGCCACCAAAAGTTTCTTTGTACTAGCTCCAGAGTTTTCATTTCGCCTGGATGTCCAATCGTTTCTAGATCATGATGCGACTTTAGGATCATGCGTCTGAGTTCGAGATTCTGTGGCACATAGATCTTTCCTTTTCTGATGATCAGATCGTTCTCGAAGTTCCAATTTTCGATTCCTTTTGCGAGGGTGCGTGGTCCCGATCTTTTGATTGTGTCTAACGCCGTCCAAACTTCATCATCTAGGTGTGAGAAGTTTCTTAGTTCTTTGAGAAGTTCTTTGTCTCCGACTGCTTCGACTGTTCCTCTTCCGGTGGCTCTAGCCCTGAAAACCGAAGGGTGAAGCAGGATGCGGTCGTCGTTGTCTGGAATATCTTCCTTATGATCTGGTCTTCTAGAAAGTCCGTCTGCCTTGTTTGTACTTCCTGGTTTGTGTACCAATGTGTAGTCGAAACGGGACAGATACAAGCTCCATCGTGCTTGTCGTCGATTGAGTTTCTGAGCTGTTGTGAAATATTCTAGATTTTTGTGATCTGTCCAGATTTCGACTTTGTGGTTCGCTCCTTCTAGATAGTGTCGCCAGTGTTCTAAGGCTTTCACTACTCCTAAGAGTTCTTTGTCGTATATCTCGTAATTTTGTTCCGCGGGAGATAGTGATTTGGATAGGTACGCGACCGGATGCCATCTTTCGATCTCATCTGGCTGCGATAGGATGGCTCCGTACGCAAAATCGGAGGCGTCACTCTCTATGCGGAATGGTTTGTTTTCATCGGGCATGATTAAGATTGGGGACGATGTGAATTCTCGTTTCAGTCTTTCGAAGGTGCGTTCACATTCGGCCGTCCAGTTCCATTCGTGGTCTTTCTTTGTGAGCTGGAATAGGGGTCTGGCGATCTTGGAATAGTCTTTGATGAAGCGTCGATAGAAATTTCCAAATCCGAGGAATGATTGGACTTCTTTTACTTTCCTCGGTGTGGGCCATTCGGCTAGCCCTTGGACTTTGACCGGATCCATCTGTACCTTGTTGTGCGTGATTATCACGCCTAGGTACTCGATCGATGGTTGTTCGAAGAAGCACTTCTCCGGTTTGAGGAATAGATCGTTCCGTTCTAGAAGTTGGAGGGCTTCTTTCATCAGTTTTCTATGTTCGTCGAGTGTTTCTGTAAATATCAGTATGTCATCCATATAGACCACTACTTTTCCGGTGTCTATTAATTCTTTGAATAGTGCGTTCATCATTGCTTGGAATGTTGCGGGTGAGTTGGTTAGTCCGAAGAACATTACCATTGGTTCGAAAAGGCCTCTGTTTGTTTTGAACGCAGCTTTCCATTGATCTCCTTCTTTGATCCGAACATTGTTGTATCCCCATCGGAGATCGAGCTTTGAGAAGATCTTAGCGCCCTTTAATTTGTCGATGAGATCTGAGATGAGCGGTATCGGGTATTCATTTTTGACCGTGATCGAGTTAAGATAGCGATAGTCCTGTACTGGTCGAAGAGATCCATCTTTCTTCTTGATAAAGAAGAAGGGCGATGATATCTCTGATTTTGATTCTCGGATGTACCCTTTTCGTAGATGTTCGTCTATGAATGTGTCCAGTTCCTTCCGTTCTGGTACCGTCATTGGGTACACTTTGCAATTTCGAGGTTTCCATCCTTCAGTCAGGTCTATCGCGTGATCCCAAGGTCTGCTGATTGGGAAGCGTTCCGACGCTTTCTTTTCGAATACCTTCTGATACTGTTTGTAACTAGACGGAATCATCTCATCGAGTGTCTTCTTCTTCTCTCCTATGGCCGCTCTTTCTGCGAGTTCTTGTGCCTTGGTTGCTCTTGTTGTTATCCAAATACCGGGTTCGTTTGCTTCTTTTGCAATCGGCATCGTTTCTACGTCAGTTTTTCCATGGAACGTTCTGACTATCCTGATATCGGCGAGATCGGAGTTGGATTCGGGGTCTTCTTGTTCTTCTATCGTTGCGTGATGGTTGATCTTCTGTTCTTCGAATGATTGTAGAGAGTGTTCGTCTTTTCCTTGGACGATCATTGTTTTACTGGTAGTGAAGCACGTACCTGGACATGTTTGTAGTGTAATCTGTCTCTTTCTCCAATCGATATGAGGATTGTGTTTCTTGAGCCAAGGGGTTCCTAAGATTACTTCGTCTCCTCCCAGGGCTGTGACGAACAATCCTAAGTTTTCGCGGTGAATTTCTCCGTTGATCCCTTCCATCGTCATTGGAAGGTACACTTTCTGTTTGATCTCTCCTAGAGTGTTCCTAGATCCATCAACGTTATATATCGGTATTGGCTTCTTCAGTTGGATCAGATTCATCTTGTGTTTTCGTACGAAATCTGGATGGATCAGGGTGCTGCTTGCTCCGCTATCCAGCAGTGCCTTTGCGGCGGCTTTACGGAACTTTCCATGAAACATAACAGGTATATGAATTGATGGAGCGTGCGTTGCCCCATCTTGGTATGACCTTATATACACTGTTCTATTTACGTCATCTCCTGTTTCCTGCACAGGAGACCGATTTGAGAAGTTCATTGTCTGTGTCCTTTCAACAGCCGCGGTTGAAGGACGATTCAAAAACCCTGATTGTCTTTGAACATGTTGGCAGTGCGTGCGAACGTTTCACTGTCCATCTTGTTCACAAGCTTGGTGATCTGATCAATCGGGGATTCTTCCTCTGTTAAGTTCGTCGTTCGTGCATTGATCGTTGTTTGGGTACGTTTCTCTGGGCAGTTCCTGGAGATATGTCCTGGTTTCCGACAATAGAAGCACGATCCCGATTTCTGAAGTTCTGTACGTTCTTGCGGGGTAAGGCGTCTGAAGCTTCGGTTGTTGTTTACGGTCTGAGAGGCTCTGGCGGTAGTAACATTCCCTTTATTTCCGTTTCCTCTTCGGAATGGGACGTACGGCTGCGGTTTCTTGTATAGGAGGGTGAGATCACTCGTCGGGTTCATTGGTCTCGTATAATGTCGTTGGAATGCTTGAGCTTCTCGCCAGTTATTATCGATGCGCAGTGCGAGTTCATACCATTCGTCGATATCGTTCGAGATGTGATCTCTCTTGAGAATCTCGACTACTATATCGTTGCGCAGTGCTCTCTTGAATTGGTCGATCAATGCTTTATGATCGTAACCGGCTTCCATAGCATAGTCTCTAAAGACCGTGATGTAATCTTTGGTTTCCATAGTGCCTTGTTCCAGGCGCTGTATGTTGAATCTAGCGTCTCTTCCGGGGTCTATTTCTCCAAAGGTTTCTAAGAAGTAGTCACGGAATCCCGTCCATGGAAGATGCATTTCTGGATCTATGCCGCGCTCTCGTATCTTATCGATCTTGCTTATTAAGAGGGACACCCAGTGAAGGGCGGGTCCATCTGTGAGATGCGAGAGTACAAAGGTTATCTTACGCATGTTGGTTTTGTATGCGTTGGGGAATGCTATGAAGCGGAGTACGCATTGTTCAACGAATTTTGCTGCCTTCGCTCGGTCTCTTCCGTCGTATACTCCTAGTGCGTTCAGTTTGAATCCTTTGTCTTTGTCTTCGGGTTTAGATCCAATTGTTCCTGTTCCTCCCGGTGGTGAATGCCATGGTGGGTGTCTCGGTCCTTCCGGAAGATCTGCGGTTGCTCCTCTTCCGAATACATAGTCCTGAACCTTTTTTCCTTTCTCATTATCAGCTGATCGGTCGGAAGGCGATGATGGTCGCGGTGATGGTGCTTTCCATCCTATTGGTTCGCCTAAACCGAATCCTATGGGGAATCGAGTCTTATGTCTTGGTTTCGCGGGATCGGCTGGTGTTGGAGTTGCAGGCGCCTGGAGCGGTATATTAGTTTCTCCAGGGGGGACATTGCTAAGTGTGGCGGCGGGGTTGGGTATCGAGGTGGTAGCGTCTCCCATTGTCGTGACGTTCTCTGGTCTTCCGAATAGGTTTCCTTGTCTTCCTTTTCTGGTTTCGAAGATGTCTTTGTCTGATTTAATTGATGGAGATCTTGTTGATTCTTCTGTATGTCTTTCCGTTTCTGCTGCGCTCGATGGGCTGCCTTCTCGACTTCTTCCAGAATCGGACTTAATTTGGGGGTTTGATACAGTTCTCTTAGGTTCTGGCGCGGTTTCTTCTGGAGGTTGTGTGCCTGCTGCGGGTTCTTGAGGATGCTGGAGTTCGGTTTGAGGGTTCTGTGGTTCGGTTGTCGTGTCGGCTGTGTCGGTATCGGGATCAAATTCCCAGTAGTCCTTAATATTCCCGGTGTAAGGTTTCTCTTCGACTTTCTGTGCGTCCGGGTGTTTCCAGAGTTCTTCTGATGAGAGGGGCCCGATATGAGGTCTTGAATAATCTGGGCGCTTCCAATGTGAATTGTCGTAGCTTCCGTCTTCCTTTTCTCTTTTGGATCTATCTTTGAAGTATTCTGCTGCTGGGGGAAGGTTGTATCTGTATATGGGTGGGTTCCACTGGTATGCGTATGTCCCTTTGCTTTCTTTCGCAACGAGGGTTCCGTCGTAGTAAAAAAGGAGATGATAGGGGTCAAATGTCCAGCGATGATCTTCGTTTCCGTTAGGGAAGTCTCGACTGCAGTTTGATTGGAGTTGAGGGATCTCAAAATCTGATGGTCTTTTTTCAGCGGGTTGTTCCGCTGACTCCGTGGTGGGTGTTTCGTTTGACGCTCTGCGCCAAACTGTAGGGTGAGCTAGTGTAGAGGAGAGCTCGTTCTAGTGTTAAGGACGGTCCTTATCACGTGACAAGCGACTCAGGCTACAGTACTCTTACGCGTGAGAGGTGGGATCAGGTGATCCAGACGTCTCGGTTTATACGAAGGTGAAGGTCGATAGATAAAGCAGTAAGTCTTCGCGGAAGACTTAGGCGAGCCTATCGACTTAGTATGCTTAGGATTCTCTTTAGTGCTTAAGAGGAGGTTCTTATTCAGAACAGTCCTGTATTTACAAAGAGAACGAGCTGGGGAATAGCTCGCTCGTTGAGCCTCCTTTTATAGGAAAGGAGGTCGAGTAAATATATGTACATTCGGCGACGGTTGTATCAAGTATCTACGGAGATGAACTGTGGCACCGTCGAGGCTATGCCGTTGGGACGGTGACGATCTGTGGCACCGTCGAGGCTATGCCGTCGAGACGGTGACGATCTGTGGCAGCGTCGTTGAGACAGTTACGAGCTGGGGCACAGTCGTAATCCGTCGTTTAGCGACGTCCTTCCCAGTAAGACAATGGGAAATGAAGTACCTTGGACAAGTTGTAACACCTATGTGAACGTGGTAGTCGGGAAGGTTTAGTGTGGGCGGTGGAATCTCCAGGCAGAACAGAAGCCCGTATGATGGATGCACTTGAACCTCCGAGTCTGAATCACAGCCAGATCGAAGACGGGCCCACGTATCACGGGCGGAGTCCTCGAGCAGGAAACGGCGGATTCGCGGCTTTCGTGGCGCGCCTCGCGATGTGTGTGTGTGTGTGTGTGTGTGTGTGTGTGTGTGTGTGTGGGAAGGGCGCAACTGGAGGAGGGTTTTGAGGGGGGGTATCTGATAAGATGATGGCGACGCGGTTTGGGGGTCCCGGTGAGGTTGCGGGGAAGGACGGTCCGGGGACAAGAGGGAGGCAGAAAAAAGATTCCGGACACTCACCTCTGAAAGTCAAGAGACCCCGAACACTCGTAGCCTAGTAATGACATGCCTAATTGAGTCACGTCGGATCGGTCTCCGAGCAAGATATTTCCAATGCGACAGTGCAAGATGGCGTGACCGACGCGCCAATACTCAATTTTCGCTCATCCACCTTTTCAACTGCCTTCAACACCTCTTTGATAGCGGTTCTCGTCGCTTTTGCTCCCAATGCCCGACATCAAGGAATCAACACTCTACAACAGCTTCGCAAATGTCCATGGTCCAGTAAAAACATTATCCAAAGCGGTGAATGCTTTCCTCCCGGACGACTTGACTCTGGAGCAAGCGGTACTTATGTGTTATATTTGCTGCAACGTAGCAAACACTGACACTTGTCTACCTGGGCATCACAGATAGAGGATGCCGAAGATGCAATGGACAGGCTGAGTCTCCTCAGGAGGAGGCATGAAGCTCAAGCCCTCGGTGACGAGCCCGCGCTTGCTCACCGAACGGTATACTACTATGATATCAAGATCCCCTCCATCCGTGTTCCCATCCAGCACGATGATATGGACTGGCCCCACTGTGAGCCCTTTGTATGTTTTTCACGATCCTTCACAATGTGACGTTCACTCATACTTCTCTGCTACCATGTAGGTAGTCAATGTTGCCGTCCAAGTAGTTCCCGAGTGCGCATCTCATCATCACCTGCCAAAGGAGAAGTTTCGCTCGCGCTTCACTGCCCCGCAAGTTTGGATTCGCGAGAACGAGTTACCTTCTTGGGATCCTCGTCAGCAGGCGTACGATAAGCAGGAGAGAGAGTTTGCACATTATGACCCAGGGTCTGCGCCTGACACGCCGGAAGGATATGGATAGTACGTATTTCATAGTGTTTCTTTCTTCGTGTTTGACGAGCCATTTAGCGATCCTGATTCGACCCCGTCTTCGCCGGGCATCTGGCCTCCAGATCGGCCTTGGAACAGACAAGAGACTACGAAGCGCGACCATGATGAAGTCGACAGTTCGAGCTCTGCAGACTCTCGTCCAGATGTGAAGGTCAGCCGTCTTGATAATGAGGGGGAAGATGATGACAAGGAGGAGCATGTGGATGGTTTGGATGAGGAGGTGGAACAGTGGGCAGATGAAGAGGAATGATAATGTTTGAAGACACAAGTCGGCATCAGGGAAACCCCCCCATAGTTATTTTTGGTAATGGTTTCCCGGTTTGGCCACGACGCGGCAGAGCAAGCTGAGCCAAACACAAGTTCAGGGTGCGCAAGGTGCCGCCGCCCCAGCACCTTCCACCGACATTTTTAGAGTACAGTACTTATTAGGCAGAAATGTATACTGTATTTCTATACATTTATGAGCTTGAAACACCGAGAATGACTGAATGAGCAAGGTGGCCACACGAACAAGTTCACATTCGAAAATTTCCCAATTAGGAAGTCGACGCGAGACGCGCCGTCGCTGAGGGCACCTCCAGTACTGTTTTCATTGTAGCTCTCGAACGGTCGCTTGTGCACAGAAACGAATCATACGTGAATGATCAGCATCGAAATGCGATTCTGACAGCACAAAGATCGCATTTTTTGCGAGATTTTCGCAAGGGTGATCTTAGGAGCCCCACTTCACCCCCTCCCCATGTTTTTCTGGTCATTCGATAGCACACAGAGGAAGATGGGGCACGAAACAAGATGCATTCCGTCTTGATAGCTTATATACAACATAGACAGTAGGCAATACCCATTAAAACCCACTCCCATCCGGTAATTTCCCAGATGGCGTCCATGCCATCAATGCAGAGGTTGGGCGGTGGCATCGGCACGGGGAACGGAGTGGGGACGGGGACGCGTGTCACGACTGGGCATTCGCGGCAGGGGCCGTGCGCGATGAAGGTGAGGGCGTGGGTACAGGTGCGGAGATGGGATCGTGGCTGGTGGACACGGGGACGGTGATGTGAGCGACGGGAATGAGCAGGGGAAACGCGAGCGGCATGCGAACAGGTTTAGGGCCCGTATGCGCGTTGAGCGTGGGGACGAGGGGAGAACGCGAGTGAGTGCGCGTTCACGGTTGGTGACGAACAGAGGGGACAGAGGCGTGTCGGGTGTGGGTGGGCGTAGCGACGGTGGTGCGGGTAGCGGGGTCGAGGGGAGGGGACGCGAGCAGGAACTCACGTACATGTGTAGCGCCAATACGCGTGTGCGTGTTGGGCACGTCCGATGGAGGTCGGCGGGGCCATGTGCGGTCGCGACAGGGGCCATGCGCATGCAAGGTGGATTGGGCGTACGGTGGAGGCAGGGGTTTGGGTGCGGAGGCGGGGGGTTGGGCGTGGGGACGCGCGGGCGTTGGGCTCTTTAGGCACGGAGAAGTGGGCCTGGAGCATGTTGATCGTAACGTTGGCGCGGAGGCGGAGGCGTCGAAGCGGGGACGGCGCGGACCCGTGCACGTCTGGGACCTGTGCGACGCGCGTTCGCGGTGGGGAGGGGGGACGAGGCCGTGCGCGTGGAGGGTGAGGCCGTGCGCATGGGTGCGTTCGCGCTGAGTGGGTACGGCGGTGGTGGTGGTACTGGATGTCTTGAGTACGTTGCGGGCGCGCCTTGGCCTCTGCCTGGGGGGCTAACGACCGCCGACCGCTGAATGGGGAGCGTGTCGCTGATCCTCCTCGTGGTCTTCGGACTTGTCTGCTGAGGCCTGCCGGTGTTGAGAGGTAGGGAGAAGGTAGGCGTGCGCGTATTGGGCGCGGGGACGGGAATGGGGGTGAGGCTTTGAAGTGGCAAGGGACGGGGGCGGGCGTACAGATTGGGGAGGGGGGGGGGTGCGCGCGATCGCGTTACATGCTTGTGGATGTTTGTTCAGGTGGGGGCGTTCGCGCCCGTACCCAGTCCTGTATGCCCGCGCGTGTTGATCCAGGTCAAAGGAAAGGAATCGGGGTGCGTTGGCCCAGCCATACTCGTGGACTTCGTGGGTGCTGACATAGTGTAGGTGGGCTTGTTGGGGAGACCCGGAGTCGTCCATGTCCAGCCGTCAGGAAGTGAGCAAGGGAAGTGAGCAAGGGAGGTGAGTGACATACCTTGTAACTCGGGGTCTTCCTCGATATGCTCCCACTTCCTGGCCACCATCTTCACCCTCCTACTCCCCTTTGATGTTCACGGACTTGTCGCTTGAGGCGACCCGGTGCCGGGTGTTGAGAGTTGTTGACGTGTTCGCGTCGAGACCGCACGGACGGAGCTTGCGTCACCGTGACGAGCCATCACGCTGGCCGCGAGCATATAAACCGGAGTTTTCCGAATCGTCGTCTGTCGTCTCTTTCCCCGTTTCCCTTCCTTGTTCCCACTCTTCTCCTCCGTTCCTTCCTTTCCTCCACTGCCCTTGCCTCTCGCCTACTGCTTCTTACTCCCACCGCATGTTCGCGCCACCTTCCGGCGCCTTGTCTTCGTGTTCGTCCTCGCCCCTTTCCAGTCGCGCGCGTTTAGGGCGCTTTTCCGTTTAGTCTACGGCATCAGGTGCGTCGCTTATCCGAGTTCGTGCCGTCCGCTGGCTGACTCTTCTCGCATGTTCTTTAGGACTACATCCGGGAGCTTTGGAGAGCCGGAGCAGGTGAGTTGATGTCATATTTCAATTGTGTCCATCTTGCTGACCTCATTCTTTTCAGTCATGCCTTCCTGTTTCGGCAGTGTCGGGATCTATTCGTCCTTGACTTTGATTATGTAATAATACTTTGTACTTTACTTTATGAATTAAATATATTTGTTTGAGCATTATAAAGCTGTTGATAATTTTGTTTATATAAGCCTGATAATTGGCAAGCAAATAGATGTCTATAGTCTGCAATTACCTTTACTTACTGTGGCTACCTGCCTCATTCTAGGGGTGTTTGGGATGGTAATTGAAGGTAATTGAATCAATAACAAGTAACTATGCTCAAGTAAAAATAATAACTCAGGCTGACCTACGTAATTTGCTATAATTACCAACTTCCAGTAACTGACGGTAATTGATGGTAACTGAGCACAATTACGGTCAATTACCTTCAATAACTAGGGGGTAGGATCCCTGATGTGTTCAAGACCATGGTGTCAGGTAGTGGGGCACCGTCAAGTAAACCTCCCGTAGAGAAGCCGGGATGATGGACATGAATGTGCTGTGGCATGTTATATTTCCATATTGCAGATGAGTTCCCGTTGACCACGCGTGTGCAACCCGGGAGATCACATAAGATTGGAATGTTCGTGGATGGGGAGGAGTCTGTCGAAACCTGGGCCTGTCGATACTGAAATTTAACAGAATGGGGGCACTCGGAGATTACTTGAGATGATTTTGTAAGAAAGACTTGACGGCACCGAGGGTCGTCGGTACGCCCGCAAAAGCCACACGGGTCAGGGCCAGAGATCTAGTAGAAGTCGATGTTAGCAAGCCAACAGCAAGGGCCGGAAACGAGCTGGCTGACCGGGTGGATAACCTGATCTACTTCCCCCCGTAGCATTCGTAGGATGTGTTCCCCAACATGAGGTCGAGCACGCTTAGGGTCCATGACCTTGCCGCACTGATAGCACAAAAAAGATGTTGGCTGGACAGCAGTCAACGTCTCAAAGTGCCGAGATCCCGGGATAGATTCAAGGTTGACTAGATTCTTAATGAGCACATGCAGATGAGATGGTTGGATACAAGACACTCGTACCTTTGCGTGTACCTGCTAGCAGAGACCGATAAGGGAATTCATCATTTTCGCGGAAGTTTGGAAGGAGCTTGAACAACTTCTTCGACGACACAAGTTCCCAGAGGTGCTCGATAAGCAGAGCCATATCATCCCCACGAAATTGCCATGTCATATCAGGGAGTTGATTACTCGGGGATGGATTGGGTTGGGGAACAAGAGGCGGGTTGATAGATTCACATAGTTGACTAGAGATACGAAGCGCCAATGTCTTCCTAGCACTTTTGCCAGTCAAGTTGATATGCGGGCCCTCGACTGCAAACTTGACGAAATGACCATCCCAAAACCAGTGCGGGTCATTGGCCTCATTCAGAGGCATGGTGGCATTGAAAGATTGATCACTAGGATCTATATCCATTTCGACACTGGGTGGGACAGCGGCAAGATGAAGAACTTGGCCAGTGAGGAATATTGCGGCCGTCTCGAGGGGCAAGGCTTGTATTTTGACACGGTCGACGCGGATACCTTTCTCCTCAATTGCGATGCATTTGAGGACTGCCAACGACACAGTGGAACTACACCGAACGAGGGTGGTGAAAAGATCATGCACCAAGAATGCATCAGCATCCACGACATCCCCTGAATGCGAAATACGGGGTTTGAGATCATATGAGTAGTCCCGAACACGCCACAACCGTTCGTGAGGTTTGCGAATGAAATCGGGGGTGATGATGCGCCGACAAACAGTGGTCTTATGCATGCGACCACCTTGAGTTTCGTCTTCGTCACCGACAAGCCATGGTGTTCGCTCGGCAGGTTGCAAGGATGACGGGAGTTGGTGCTCCTCAAGCGGATCGAGTGCATCTTCCAGTGTTGCATCAACATCATGCACAACATCCACCGTAGCCTCAGGAGACAACGGATTGGTGGGTGAAAGGAATGTGGCCGGTGTTTGCGGTGCAAGGGGCTGGGGAGAACTAGCATCCAGTATGACACACTGGTCAAGCGCATTCTCGTTCGTCGGCGGGTTCCAACATGGCAGTGAGACTTCTTCTGTCGGGTCGGGAGCACTGGTGGACGTGCCAGGATATTTGCCGTCGCCGAATGGTTTCAGCATGTCACATACGCGTGCCGAGTCGAAAAGAGCTTCAAAGTCGGGATGCAAATCAATTGGGGCGAGTGCGTCGACCGCTGCATCACGGCCCTTGCGCCAGGCTGAAGGAAGGTCCACACTGTTTGCGATGACATTGCCTAACCAAGATTCGGGGTTTAAGTGGTCAGCCTTCTCGGTGCGTGTGACCTTGAGGCGTCTGTGACCTTGGGCAAGGTGTGGATGTCTCGAGAATACCCCATCGAGCTCCATCGCTGCTGCAATACGATCCGTCAACTGCGTGAAAGTGAAGTTTGGGTTGTGGCCGCCCATCATGCGAAGCACTCCGAATAAAACCTCAAGGCGATCGTCTCCTGTCCAGAACAGATAAAATGGCTGTGTACCGTCCAACGACAGTTGCTTCGCAATCGAGATGATGACATCCTTCACCGTCGTCTGTGTGTCTCCATATAGTTGATATGGCATGAAGTTGATTCGATTATCGCGGAAGAGTGCGAATGCCATATGCGCGTAGGTGCTTAGCGCGATGACCTGGTCCGTCAGACTGAAATGCGGCATGATGAATGCATGCATAAACGACGCCATCATTTTCCCGACCACTGCGATATGGGCTGCTTCAAGACGTTCGGTCGGGGTACAACCAGTGAGGGGAGCGGAGGCGACGGAGTGAATGGCATTGATGAGGTCGATGGCGCGCGGGACATCCTGGGAGTCGGCAGGGTTGAGAAGGCCGACGACCTCGCTTTCCGAGTGGCCAGTACGAAGTAGATGGGTTTTGAAGACACTGTAGTTGAGGACCACCCGTCCAACAAGGATTCCTTCCACGGAACGAAGCAGTCGTGCGATTCCTACACAATGCAGTGAGTGATGTTCGACAATGCATAGGACACTTGATACATACTCTTGATCTCGTGTTTCCAATCGAACGTAGCTGTAATATCGCCATCGCCGACCATCAGGTTAAGCCCAGGCAGCCGTCCAATGTACTGGAAGAGGTGGTGGCCAGCGTGAATGGGGTACTTGAGGAAATTATCGTAAACCATGGCTCGTCGACCTGCGTCGCCATCTGAAGCAAATGACCAGATTGGACCAAACCAGTGTTCGCCGACGGCTTTCCATGCAGAGCATACATTCTCAAGTAGCCTCCATGAATCTGCCGACTTCTCGCGCTTGCACGTCGGTGATATGACTACCGGAAATGCGCCCCGAAGTGTCTTGCCAAACGAGGCCATCGCGACCACAGATGCCTCCTTGCCATAGTGAACCGTGCCATCCGCAAGAGCCTCAGCAATCGTAACAGCATTCTCGAAGGTGTTGAGGCATAGATTGACATTGTGGGAGTGCTCGCGACATAAGCCACCGACCGCATCAAGGTGCTCTAGATAGCAGGCCGCATTCTCCTCATTGATCTCGTCCCAAAGGACAGACATTCCGGCGTGGTATGGCCGTGTGGGTTCGAGGCCAGACGTGCGAGGTGAAAAGATTGATTCCATATTGTACTTGATCTCGTCTGTTGACGGAAAACCCAGACTAGGCATCAGCTTGATGAAAGAGTGTGCGCAACGGAGGGATCGAATGGAGGGCAAGGCGATGTATCGGTTCATGGCGTAGAGGAGTTTACGTCCACCCAGACGCAGAACCATCAACGCAATGTCGAGGTCCTGATCCGTGTATCCTCGCGCTGTGTATACGCCCTCCACAGCCGCCTCAATGCGCCCAATGATCGCAGGCAGGGCCGCGTGTTCCTTCAAGCCTTGACGAACCAGCTGCTGCAAGCGTGGAACATCCCCCGAAGCAACCGCCATTACGAAGCGGCGCGCATCATCGAGTTTGGACACGAGGCGGGCCACACGGCGGCCAAGATTTAAGGACTGAGATGATGTCAGCTGGTGCGATACCAAACGAGGGACAATCCCCTACCTTGAGCTTCCAGGTATTCACCACGGCGTCCCGCTGGCTGAGTAGTTCACGAAGTTGCTTGTGATTGAGGTATTTGTGCCGCGTCCGAGACTCTGCGCAGGTCGCCATGTC
Source organism: Amylostereum areolatum (assembly GCA_012932865.1). NCBI lineage: Eukaryota > Fungi > Basidiomycota > Agaricomycetes > Russulales > Stereaceae > Amylostereum > Amylostereum areolatum. Next base: position 690,285 of record SAXG01000016.1, on the reverse strand, counting down.
TGCTAGATGATCCACCATCTCTGTCACTTCGTTGCAAGCCCCACATGTCACCGCATCTTCCGATCCAGAGCAGCCGTTTGCGCGTACACGACACGTTGTTGTGAGTCCGTCGTCTTCGGAAAGTGCGCAGATTTTGTAACCAAGTTTGATGAAGGGGTCACCGTGTCGTTGAAATGGGTATGTTTCCCAAAAGTTTGCGTGCGGCCATGTAAGGAGAACCCCTGGGCATCCATGGGTAGGTAGACTTGTAGCCAGCGGAAGTCTGCCAGGCGTTGAGCTTGCCAGCGAGGACCTTGGAGTTAATTCGTGCGCAGGAATCCGAGGCAGGCTCGCCATCCTATGGACTTCTGAAAACATAGAGGGGGCCGACGGGGAGTGCGTAACCGGAGCGAGTGGACGAGAGCTTGGGGAAGGCGAGGGGGGGGGGGTGCGTCGGAGTCGTCACTTGTCTCGACATCGGAACCTGCAGATGTCTCTCTGCATGATATTGTCGGTCTCGATACACCATCCATATGCGTGAAACACTTACGCGTATGCGTACTCATGTGCTCTGTACTTGGACGGCGTACGAATCCTGAAACGTGAGTCGGGTGGAACATGGCACTTGGATGGTGAGTCTAGCGGCGCCGTGGCCGGTCGCGGAGGCACTGTGTCAGGCGTCGCCGGCCTTGGGAAAGCAGCCGCGCGAGCTGCCCGCGTCTCTTGCAAAACTGCACGCTGCTCCGTGACTCGACGAGAATCCGGTCGGCAGCGTTTACCATTTTGATGCGTCACCAGCGAGCGTATGTTGGTTGGTCGTGTCGCGGATGTCGCGCTCGTGCCAACCCATTCACCACAAAGATTGCACTTGATCCTCCAGGCCCCATTTCGCCCGTTTTTATCCCACAGAACGTTGGCCGGGTTAATCGCACCCGCACCCTGAGAAAGGACGGACACGGAAGGCGCTGATCCGGACGGTGAGGGGGTTGTAAAACCGACAAGTCCAAAGACGTCGGAATCATAGGCACCGAAAGGTGCAGGGGTCGAAGGAACATTGTTTGAGAGTGCCGTGTCGAAGGTCCAATTTGAGTTGTCGTTGCGGGTGGTGTGAATAGAGTCGGGTGCGAGAAATGGAGGCGAGAAGGGTGACCCGAATGTTGAGGATGTGGCGGAATGATGGATAAATGCGGATGAGCGGGGTGAGTGAATGCTTGTGGATATCGAGAATATTGACCCAGGGGACAAGGACGGTTGGAGAGCGAAGACATCAGGGATGAGGGGCTGGACCGAGGACGCTCGAGAAGGGCCATGGTGTTGTTCATCATCACTGGACAGATTTTCTGGGTGACCAGGAGATAGGAATGGCCACATTACGAAGGCGATAAAGTATAGGAACGGCGGCAAAAATAAATACATCCTACATCCTCGCGAGTCTGAATAGTAGTGCACGAGAAAATGTAGTGCCACATACCTAGTCACCAATACCATCAATTCTCTAGGACCATTCTCCTCCAAGCCGTCCCGTATCGTCGGTTCTTGGGACACGCGCTGTCGAAACGCAAGCTAGCGGGAGTTGGGAGTCGATGAACGATTGCGAGGCCGTGGTGAGAAGCAAGCGATCAACAAAGCCGCGAGCGCGTTCTGAGCGATCACGTGCACAATGCCTTGGTCCAAACGAGACTTCCGCCTCGATATACAGCCGTTTGCATAACCGACTGGAATCCGCGCGTCGAGAAACTTGTTTGTCAGAGCCAAACATTGCCTTATTGGGAGTGCTTATCACATTCGTCACGCAGTGACTCATTTGTGACTTCGTGCTGTTCAGGAGCGGGCTTCCTGATCTTTGCGATGACCATTGACGACATGTTCCATCTACTTTCCACCCAAATGACCTCTCCAGAGTGATCAACACTCTCCGTGTCGGGCTTCGGGAGTCATGAAAACTCCTCATAGCTGGCCTAGAAGCCTTCAATACCCTGAAAAACCTCAACAACGAGCACAAACCACCCTTGTTGCTTGGATACTCGGTGAGTGAGGAGTCGGGAGCCTCGGAGACGTCCCCCTCGTGGTCTTGGATGCTTACACTTAATTTGGATCTCTCTAGAAACCAAAACTGCGCATGATTGAAGGGCAACAACGAGGGTGGGATTCTGGTGGATGACAGGAGCACGGCGAAGTTGCGGTGAAGTTGGCGAAGATGATAAAAAGCCTCGGGTTTTGAGCTTGTGAGTTCCATCCCCATCTTTTTCCCGCTCCCTCCCTCATGTCCTCTCCAGACCCTCGTGGACCGTCTCGTCCTTTGACACCGCGATTCGTTCCTTATCGACACCCGCAGGCTCCCCGACCTGTGTCGATCCACTGGCTTGTGAACCCGGGAGGGATTGGTACGTTACGTACCAGTAGAGTTTGTGTGCGGTGCTGACTTTCTCTAGATGGAGCGGTCAATCCTCCTCAATTCTACACATCCCAAGATGAGATGGAGGAGTCGCGACAAGCCGGCTTCGCGCGCCTGTCGCCTCAAGATCAACGTCGTGTTCTCGATATGTTGACGGCACGATGGCAGGCTGCCAACCCCGGAGTAGTTGCCCCAACGCTCGCCTCACTACCTCGAGTTCCGCTGCCCCCAGTTCCGCCGCCCCCAGGCCTGCCGCTGCCACCACCACCACCTCCAGGCCCACAGTTGCCGCCGCCGCCTCCACCTATGCCTCAACAGTCGGCACCAGTCGCCCTCCAGGCTAACTCCGGCACTCCCTTGGCTGGGAACACAAGCGATGCCATTGGGTTTCTACCCTCCGCCCCAGGATCTGCTGCGTCGTCATCGAATGACCGTGCGTTGATCCATTCTTCATTAACAATGAGCATACTGACCAATTACCTGCAGGCTACACCACACATTACACTGTCTATTACACCCCGGCTGTGCCACGTTCCGCGAAGGGCAAGAGCTCTGCGAGTTCAAAGAGGACTCACGACACGAAGGTCACCACTGTCGCTATCACCCCGAGTACTCCGCGTGAGTCTCTCGTAGCTGAAGGCCTTCGTATCCATGGGTTGGATGGGCAGTTCTCCATCAACGTACCCTTCAAGATTCGTTGGACTGGTGTCAAGTAAGTTGTTCCGTCTATTGTTATACAAACATATACCTAAACGTTCTGTTACCTGCAGCAAGGGTGATGCATCAAGTGTCGATTCAGATGAAGACTGGTTCGCAATTCGGGAGGCCTTACTCCGTAAACGGCCTCGTGATGTCTACATCGAACTTGACCTTGACGCCATGGAGGCTTTCCGGCTGCGCAAGCGTGTATGTGGTTTCATCCCTGTTCTTCTGCTTTGACTAATATTGGGACTTGTAGCCGTTTGATGCCGTGCTCCAGCACGACAAGGAACTCGGACCAACGTGTGCTGGAACCGAGGTAAGCCTGCACGTATATTTAATGAACCTGCCAAACTTATTGTATTTCTCAGGTTCCAAACACGGACTCGTACTCTGACTCGATCAAGCGTCAGGGTACTATCATTCTCGAGCTGAAGGAAATGTACAAGTGTGACAAGCATCGCGGCGAGCACAACGAGCAAGGCTTCTGTTATCCAACCCAAGATGGACACATTGGCCTTAATCGGAAGCGATTGAAGCGTTGGGCATCCGCTGTTGTGAGTAGCCTCTGTGAATATGATCAATGCTGTACTGACCTTCTCTATCTCGATAGGATGCGAAAGAAACGACTGTCAAGTACCCTCCTAATACTGAGGAGTTTGATGGCGTGCGCGATGGTCGTCTGCGCCCGCACAAGGCCCGTGGACGTTCAGGCCCACATTCTGTGATGACACCTACCGCCACACCCGCTGCACCCACAGATGCCGCCACCGCTCTTGTCCCCGTCATCGCTGGCCTCGTCAATCAACAAAGTGCTATGATATCTGCTGTTCTCGGCATTTCTCCGCCTCCCCTTCCCTCCGCCGCAGGTTCATCGGCGACCCCCGCTTCCATGTTATCTCCAGCACCGCCTCCTGCCCTGCCTTTCTCTCCTATGCCTCGGCGTCAGGATGAGTTATATTACTTTTTCCTCACTATCCTTGAACGTGATGGACATGACCTGTTGCAGTACCACTCCATGCTTGTTTCGGCGGAGATCACCCTTGAAACCTTGCCCTCGCTAGACCTTGACACCTTGGTGTCACTCACCGGGGGTGATAGCGATAGCCTGAGAGTTCTCGTTGCATCCGCAGAGCAATTCTCTAGGCGTTTACGCATGAAGAAAGACTATGTACGGTCTCTCTTTTCAGAGTACGATGTCTTCGGGGATAAGTGAGTTTCTCGAACCTTTATAATGTTGCCTAATATTTTCTGTACATACACCATGCTGTCCTGACCCCCCACTCTTTACTACACTGCATAACCTTCCGCTAACCTACTACTCCCTCATCTGTCGCATAATCACCTCTGTCCATACATCTACCCCACGTTCGTTACCTACTTTACGAATACCCGCAGTTTGTAATCCAGCCAATGGCATCTTCATTCGTTATTTCTTCCATAGCAAGATGGATGAGTTCAGCGCGCATGTGAGGTCCAGTGAAGTGGCTTTCATTACGGCGCAAGAAGGCTTTGATACTACTGAAAGCTTGCTCGATGGGATTCATGTCGGGGGAGTATGGTGGTAGGTATATAAGCTTTGCACCTGTCATTAAAACTGGTTAGTATACCTTGAAGCCGGAGCTTTCAGACAGCACAACGCACCACAGTCATTCTCAATGATCTCCCGCACTTCGTCTCCATGATGAAAGGCAACATTATCCATGACTACCACAGAATTACGGCTTGGATTGTCTGGAGTATATGAGTTGAGAAGGGGTGCCTATATGAGCACAACACAGGCATAAGCATGACACAGACATCCAGAAGAAATTGAAGCGTACAACATCCTCCCGCAGAAAATGGAGGAACCTCTCACGGTTGACTGATCCTTCGAGAAGATCCAAAGCAATGATCCCATCACAGGAGAGCACTGGGAGCATTGTCAGGCGTGTGCCATGGAAGAACAGGTCACGGCGGACGCATGCAGATCCCAGTGGTGCCCTTCCCATTGTCCGCTGATGTGCCCGATCATCCACCCCAGATTCATCCAACCAGACTATGCTCTCCATGGGTATATCCCCCCAAGCTGCATCCCACATTGCGCGAACGGCATCGTTTCGTTCCAATGCCTCCTTTGATATCCGCTTGTGAGTGAGAGCAAGGCTGCGAACAGCGCGGGCGACGGTTGCAAGTGAAACGTACACTCCGAGCTCCTTGTCAAGACGGTCTTGAATCTCGTCAAGAAACATTGCTGGCTCTTGGACCAACCAGGAGTTGATGGATGTGAGCTCTCCAAATGAAAGGATGCGGGAGCGGCCATGGGACAACAGTCCATGGGGACTATGCACTGAACCTGTCTCGCGATAAAGGCGGAGGATTTCATAGACTGTGCTTTTTGAGCACTGCGCGAGTTCAGTGATCTCGGAGACTGTAAAACGCTCCCGCCATTCGACAATGCGTTCTCGAAGTTGAGGGTTAAGGGGAGGTGCCATTGCGGTCAGGACTCAAGACACTGCAAAGCTGACCTCGCGACGCACAGCTGTCACTCCCGCAGCAGACGTGATTTCCCGAAAAGGCAATGTTTGGCTCTGACAAACAAGTTTCTCGACGCGCGGATTCCAGTCGGTTATGCAAACGGCTGTATGCATCCTCGATCCGCAAAACATGCGACGAGCGTCGCAAAGTCCCAGTAAATTACTCAAGATATCCTCTGCGCTTTTTTATCCAGGTTTACATACATATTTATAGTACTACAGCAAAACCAACGGGTTTACGCGGTAAAAGACGTGAGTGGGGACCCCGGACACTCGTACCCTAGTAGATGGAAGACAAGTGGGTGTCCCGATCTCGGATCTTGCCTCCCTCTTGTCCGGGGAGACGGTTCCGCCAGGTCCCACCGGTGTCGAGGGGGGCGGGGGCTTTATCTGATAATCGGCCCATTGTTGGAACTTGGTAATGTCCGACCCTCTGGAGTCTGAGGGGGGGGAAAACAAAGTTACGCGCTTGGCGTTCGAGGTCCAATGCAGTCTGCGACGCACCCCGTTCGCTCCTCCTCGCGGTGCGGAACGCTTGGAAAGTACACACGGCCAAGGCCGGCGAACAGACCGCACGACGTCGAGTCGTGTCGTTGCACTTCTCCCGCCCCGACTTACATGCTTACCCGCATGGCTTTCAATGCCGCCACAGCACAGGGCCCATGAGCGAACTGTGTGACATCTGCGGGGTAAATCTCGAAATCTGGACGTCTAAAGGTCTTTGGATACAACAAGCGGATTCATCCCTTCACTCGTTTGACCGTGATGCCCTGAGGGTCATTCAAAGCTGAGCTTATGACTGATGGACGAGTCAGTCGAGTGCCGAAGAGTGTTGGTGGACTTCAGCTTCTTACCTCCTGCCAATTCGGCAAAGGGCGTGGCGGGCAAGAAAATGAAGGTGTTGAAGTTGTTCTCGCGAGACCTGTTCGAGAGGACGTGGCCGTGGGTGGGTAGGGGTGGGTACGGGTGGGTACGGGTTTGTAGAAGTTCGATTTTGACATGTGCCTGTCAGACTTCGGGATAGAATCAAAAACAATGCATCGTCTGAGGGGTTTGTGAGAAGGGACAGTCGCTGGGTCGGGACGTGAGATGACGGGAGCAACTTGAAAGATGGGAGTCGTTCGCTCAGCGCTGGCAGCCGCACAAGCCGGACCGCCGCAGTTGCTGCACGCAACTTGATTTCCCATCACGTGTCCGTCAAGGCAAAAATCGTAACCTGCTAACTTATTAGGCTTAAATGAACTTGGCCTTGTACACAGCAAGCTCGCTGGCCGTGTCTCCCATCGCTGACCTATCTATATATATCGTGCAAGCCAACGGGACCGTGTTATATTCAGACTCTGGAAGAACCGCTGCAAAACGAGTTTCGCCGCGAGTCCGCTTCCGACCTCCGACCCGGGCCCTTCAATGCACTGAACGAACTCATGCAACTCTCACCACACTCACTTGATGCTCCGCTGTTAATGTCGCAGTATAAAGCGAGGCTATTCACGGTGCGTCTTCCTTTGTTTTCGCCATGTCAGTCGCGCTCACGGTCTTGTACTCGGAAGTCGCTCAGGCTCTGGGTTGTCCCAGTGGTGCGGCCAGGCTCTTCAATCTAGTCATGAAGCACCCCTCGGAATTTTCCCTCCACATTCCAGTTAATATGGCGTTCTTTTCTTGGTGCGCAAGCTCTTTGGCTAGTTCCCGCTCCTCATCCGACCTGACACCACTGGACCCTACACCCGCGACAGTTCCTCCACCCGTCCTCCACCGGCTTGGGCGCGACGTTCTTCGGGGGAAGGCCCGCGTTTTTCAACAGAGGAATTAATGGCACGACGTGGGAGCGGGCGCTGTTTGGGATGCAGGTCGTACGTCGGGTCGCGGATGTGCAGTGGTGTATCTGGCCAGGGCCGCGGTTGGCATACAAATATCAGGTGATGAGGAGCGAGTATGGAGGTAAGTGGGGATGGTGGTAGGCGAGGACTGTGACGCTGTGTATGTATGATGATACTTATGTTTACTCTACACTTACACCGACGGGCATGCTCACACCAGAGACACAATATCACCCGACGCCTGCAGATGAACGTACTAAACAATTGGAACAATGACATGTCAAAATCTCACCCACAAGAAGGGCAAACTTGTCTAGAACTGACTCAAACAAATGGTGGGAGCGGTAAGTAGTACTTGAGAACGTCCGAAAGCCATCTGGTCTGCATTGACTCGGGAGTCGGCGCCCGACTCCGGAGATAGGACCAACAGGGACCAACACGTTTGCACACGCCGACGACTTTCGACGTGGCATTCTCAAACCTGTACGCTGAACACATTTCAACTCCTCATCGACATCTCTGGCTCACAGTATTCGAGACCATCGCAATCATCCCGTTGCGTCTAACATCGCCTTCACCTATCGACCGCGCCACATGTCAAACTCGGATACCCAGAACGCCGTCCCGTCTTCTCTTACAACCCATGGCCACATCCTCTCGAACTGGTCTCGCAAGAAGAGCTTCGACACCTTCATTTTCTGTCCCACCACACCCCACGCCATGTTAGTAGGAGGTAAGGACGGAACACTCCTAGTTGATAGGCTCGGCATCCAACTGACTTGTCCCGGTTTTAGCTATAAACTCGACGCTGCATGACCCCAGTGAGAGTATCACAGTCAAACAAGCGCAGGGCTGGCTTCGCATGCTGTATCCGGGATCCTTCAAAAGTCGAGACTTTGCTATTCATCCCGCAGAGGTCACGCAGTTTGCTTCCGGACGCTGTGCGGTGACGGCCAAGGACGACTCGGAACCGGTTGCTTCGGAGAAGGCCCTCTTACCCGGGACCTACTGTTGCGTGTCCAGCGGTACGTTTTACAATTCTAGCCCAATCGACTGCACAGGTGCCCGTATCGAATGGCTGACGGTATTCCTCAGAAACGAGAGTGCCCTTTACGGATTTAAGGAATGCAGACCAATGTAGGACCTTTACGGGATTACGTGCGTACGCGTTGAAGAATCGCAAGAGGTACGAGGAAAACTTGAGTGCCGTACGTCGATGATGCCATTATTTCTCTGGTCCGGAAAGCAGAAGTGCTGACACCTTGCTCGTACTCAGGATATTATGACCGACCGTTTGCAGAGCGACGTACGAACTCGTGATGCGTACGCGTGTTTCTTGACTCGACTCGGTGCTGGAGGCGATTTGGACCCACCAGTGAACGTGCATTGGATATTCCCGCCGTCCTGTGTGGGCGAGGTCAGGCATAACCACTGTTCCTTTTCCGAGTTCTCACATTTCTCACAGCTTCGTAAAATACACCTCGAGTTTAAGGACATGGCCGTGCTTGACAACGCGGCTGTGATGAGCGAGGGCGTAGCGAAGCTAATGCACGACAATGCAATTGGAATCGATGTCGACGTGAGTCCGCATCTGCCCTATTGAAGTTTGTATTTTGCTGAGGTTATACATGATGAAGGATGGCTTCCGCATAGTTGCGTTCGAACCCCTCCCCCGCAAATGGAAGGAACAGCATCATATCCCCGAATCCGCGTCATTCCTTGGCCAAAATGGTCCGACGTTTGTCATGTTTCTTCGATGGCATTTTTTGTGGTGCCTTGCATTGCACTTCCAAGGTAACGATATCGAGCGCGAAATCACCCCTTCACAGGCACGTGACCTTAGGGGGATCATAGAAAAATACGGAGCAGACTCAGAGGAGGTCGGTTATATGAAGGAGGAACCTCAATGGCAAACACCCACCGGTTTGGAGATCATGGAGCTTATGCTCGCGACATATGTGAAGAGGACTGATTCAGATGATGATTTAGATTAAATAAGCTACTACAAGTTATATGTTGTGGATGTAACATGACCAAGTTCTGATGAATAGAAACCCGGGCCCGACGTACTTAAATTCTTGAGTCTCCTAATGAGTCTCCTCACCGCACTCCTCACCCTGGCACAAGCCCCTGCGACGACGTCCAAGAAACTCCAATCTTCATAAGTATCGTCCTTTTCGCACACCACCCTTCTCCAATCCCTCGCCACGCTCGCCCCTTTCGTCCTTGGCGCCCCCATCTGCGGCCCAAAACATCACCGTGCATCAGGAAAACCCTCTCCTGCTAAAACCTGGATAAAGGTGGTGTAAATTATATGCGCCCTGTAAATCAAACTAACGGAGGGTTATAGCTCATAATCTTCTCGGACCGGCGGTCAGACGGCGGTTGGCGTTGGATGCAGAGCCACGAGAGGCGACATCGGACTTGACGAGAGCTCTCGCCTCTGCTCGAGGGTTTGTCAGGGAGAAGCCCGAATTGATCTGGGGTGTGTGCGACGCGATGAGACATAGGTTTGCGAGAGTTTTCAATAGACATTTCGATGGGATAGCAGTGTGGAATTGACTAAGTACATCATTATCATCGCAGTCCGCTACTCGACCCATTCCTGCCTGCTAGTCCACGGCGCTGCCCTCAAGCGAACGAGATCACCGCACTTCCACTTGTCCTCGATGCCCTCCAGAGCTCGGAGTGCGTTGGGAGACGACGAGCCAGGGCCAGGGGTGTGTGTACGCACGCGGAGTAGCATGCATGTGCGGAGGGAAGTGTCCCGCCCTCGTCGACAGCGCCATCCTACGTGACGGACATCGTTTGTACGTGCATTGCACGCAATGATCGTGTTCATCGCGTTCTACGCATCGAGCCCGCCCTCAGCCATGCCCGCACGCCCGCATCCACGCCCACGCTCCTGCATGAACGACCGCTCACGGCGCATGCACGCCCAGTGCACGTTCCCGCGCGATGCGCGGAAAGCGGCGACCGGGCGTGTAGCCGGGGTACGCGGAGCAAGAGGGAGAAGGAGGCGCGTGGCGACAGGACAGGGGAGGACGAGCATGATAGTGATACGTGCGTGAAGAGGGGAACACCGGTTCGGGCGTTGGAGTGCTAACGCGTCTGATGTCCTTGCGGAGGGGTCGAGACGAGACGCGAGTGCAAAAAGCACTACGGACGCCGCGGGCCAAACGATGACGACTTGTGCGGCGGGGCGTTCGAGAGAGGGGCACATGAGCCATACACGCTCCTCATCGTGGCGGGGTCGACGTGACGATGGCCGCGCTGGAAGGTGATTCAGCCGTAGGGAGGGATGGGGACATGACTGAGTGGAGAACACAACGAGTATTTCCGTGTCGGATCAGAAGGAATTTACGCACCAATCCTCCCTGCTCTTGCAGCGTCTGTGCGTCCACGGCCGCACACGACAGTGACATTTGTTGCGTTCATTGTTCAAACACATCCTCTCTCCTCCGGTCCCCCCACCAGCACCCTCGTTCACGTCCCTGCCCTCACTTCTCCCCTGTGATAGATTGAGAACATCAATCAATGTGAGCGACGTGGACACGTATCGAGAGTAGAGGCGACAGAGGAAGTGTGGGATGGGAAGAAGACAAGGAGAGAGCATTAACAAGGACAGGTTGAGCGGGTTGATGCCGCCGTATGAGTCACATGATTCAGCAGCTTTGGACCACTTTGAACCTCTCTAGCTTCATTTTGTTATCCTTTTTTCGCTAGACATATTTTTGTTCCATAGTTAGGACTAATATAAGCCCAGATGTACAGTATGGGACAGATCCGAGCCTGTTAATCGACCTTTGTAATCCAAACACTCGCGCGCTTACTTCAAATGCCTGCTGTCTCGGTTCCCACGCTCCTTCCGCGCACACAAATATCACCAGTGATTGTTTTCAAGATATAGTAGAATAAGTATGCCGATCTAAGAAGGGGTTGACTCGAAAAGAACTGCAGAGATCTAAAACATTGAAGCTATCCCAATGTCGGGGAGCTGTAGGTCCGAAGCGGGGGAAAAGCTGTACACTGCGCTCGATGCGCTCGACAGGAATGACCTCCGCAACGCGCTGACCCTGACGAACAGAACGAGAAACACGATACATGAGAGAGTCTGATTCAGGTTCCGTAAACGGACTGAACCATTCAATGTAGGCGAGGTGTTTCGGAGGTGGCGCAACGTCTTTGGAGAGGAATATGTGTGAAAGGGCTTTTGTGGGCAAGTGAAAGACGACGCGCACTTGCGCAACACGAAACCCTGATACGGAAGAAAATATGAGCGTACATCAGGCAGCAGAATAGCCGTACGACGTACCAGATATCCCACTACTTTGATTGCTACCCACTTTCACCAGGACCGTGTCGAAGCGAGCAGGAACGGTCCTTCCACGAGCGTCTTTACGCGCTGGCCGGACGTGAACCGTTTCACGAGTATCTTGAACCTGGCCAGGTCTGTGAAGGCCATGATCGTTCCAAAGCTTGATGCCATGATAAACGGGAACTTTCGAAGTCGGGATGAGGAGGTTGTTTGCCCGAGTGCGAGCTGCTGCTGCACTGAGATGTGGATGGGCGTGTTGAGTAAGGAAATCGGCGAGAGCGTCAGCGAAGTCGACAGCACCGTAGTCATTGCTGAGTGTGTCGAAATGTACGGCAGGTAGAGTGGGGTGCTTTGTCATTTGCACGCGCGCATGGTCTGCTGCATCAACAGAGACGTTAGGGTCCGGACAGCCAGCGAGTTGCCATTCAACAAAGGCAGCGTGACGCTGAACCTTCTCCCGGCGTTCGAGCCACGTCGTCATCTGAGGATACTCATCCCTACGATTAGTTGCTCGATAAGCGTCCTTGGCGAAGTCGATATGTAGGCGCTCGGACTGTTCGGTATTGTAGTTATCGGTTGTGCCAAAAAGCTCGATGCTTGACGAATAATGACGGCAGGCATGCAGTTTCGGCAAGTTGAAGTCGGTGCGGATGCCGAGTTCGATGAAGATATCCTTGTTTTCATGGAAGCGGTCCAGTGCTTCGTTCATGGCAACGAGGGTTTCCGATGTGTGCAGCGGGTACTGGGCCAAATAAAGGAAGTCGAGGATCGCGCGCACGGCACGTACAAGACGCGCAGGGTCCTGCCCATCCGGTAGAGGGAGATCCACAATGAGTCCCATCAGAATACGGGATATGTCTTTGTGCTCCGTCCCTGTAACACGGGTAAGACTGCTGATACCCTTCGTGAAGAGCCGCGCGTTGTGGTTGGGAGGCATTCGGCGACACCGCGCGTCGATCTCTTCGGGACCAAATGCTTGAGGATCCGTGATCCATGCTACAACATGCTTGATGACGCCCTGGTACATTTGATGAAGGATGTCGGGAGTGATCGATGCGTAAATGTTGGTGTAGGGGAGGTCCTCCCAGAACGGGTGGAAGATTGGTTTGAGGCGTGCATCGCGACAGGCACCATGGAATGCGGATGGATCATTGTCGGCGAGGTCATACACATTTTGTGCGGTGTCCACATCTCGGAGAGGGTAATCTGTCTCCTCGCCAAGCTCAAGATATGTGGCGGGACACTTGGGACAGTCACCGTACATGGCGCCTGCAACAAGGATTTGCTCGGGATAGTCTCCGACGAACGTTGCGAAGATCGGGTGGCAGCGGCGCCATGTCCCATCACCGCTCGCCATCGCAATGCCCGACTTCGCATAAACCGTCAGCGGAGCTAGGATCTTGCGCATACAGGCATGGAAAAGGTTTGCAAGTGCGCGGCGGCGGCCGGTCTTGTTCTCCATCTTCTCAAGCTTGGATGTGGGCAGGTAACCGATGAGGATTTGGGCACGACGCGAGGGCTTCCGGCGGATGTCCTTGGGTATGTTCCCGATGGTCATGTAAACAGGGTATGCGGTCTTGTTTCGAAAGACGGTGAGCTGAGTCTTGTCAGAGGAGATGATAACAGGGATGAGCGTTGCGCCTGGCTTTGACGCTTCCAAAGTCATCTGTAAGATAGCCCATTAGATGTGCTACCTCTCGTGGAAGAGCTACTAATGTTCTCATACCTGAGTGTTCCACCACCATTTCCCAGTGTTCATCTCATCGTAAGTCCGTACAGTCTGGTCTACATCTTGGTAACGGCGTTCGGGAGCAAATACCAAGTGTTTCGCATATTCTGGATCGCCGAAGAGAGCCCTGATACACGGTATAATGTCCCTGTAGTGCACGTCGAGAGTTTCGCCGCCGATGTGAACTTGTTCGGTCTTGAACTTTGGACGACCTGGCAGCTCCTGATCGATAATCTTGTTCAGCTGTCCGGCTGTCTGATATGATAGCCCGAGCCGCTGAGGAACCTATGCATCAAACACAGCCGTGAATAACAACAAAGAAATAAAATAGTATGTGCGACGAACCTCATCCATCTGCAGTAACTCCGTCATGGCCGTGGATGACGGCCCTCGCATCTTCGCCCAGTAAGCCATCGTCCAGTCGATCTTACTCTCGAATGGCGCCCAGATGTTTCCAGATTGCATGTTGTTTGACTTGCGTTGGCTCTCGTATTCTGACGTTGACCGCACTTGAGAAAGCGGCGCACCGGCCATCTTGAGGGGAAACGGAACGATGATGGGGTCGGAGTTCGGGAATGTGGAAGAACGTTGTTGGGGTTGTTCTGTGGCTGGCATCAGGTCAGGATCCTCGCCTCGGTGTGAAACAGGGTTTGTCCGAGTCCTGGTGTCGGTACCGGCTGCAGCTACATTCGGATTGACAGTTGGCTCCCAGAGCGTGGACGCCAACTCAGCGTACAGTTCCGCATCTACTTCATCATCGCCTTCATCCTCTTCCGGCTGATCCTCGTCCTCGTCCTCGTCCTCGTCGCTCTCAAGCCCGGGCATGAGAGGGTCGTCAGGGGCGTCGGTGTCAATGTCCATCTCGACACCAAAGTCGTCTTCATGGTAGTCGTGGCTGAAGAAGTCGCCTTCGAAGGCGGGGGGAAACACGCATTCTGGAGCCTGGGGCCCGGGTGTGTCTATGGGCTCGGGCTCAATGGTTGCAGCATCTGGTAGGGAGAAATATGCTGAGCGGCAGAGCGGATTTGCTTTCGCACCCATGCGCGCATTTTTTGCGAGATGCTGCGAAAGACCGGTTGGTCGCTCGAAAATGCGATTGCATCCAGGGCACTGTGGTCTTTGAAGAGGTCCAGACCCCGTAGTACGACGTTCGGCCATGGAAACAAGGGTAGGAGAGAGTTTGCGAGCCTGGAGTATCAACGTGTTGCACGTTGGAGGGGAGGATCGTGAACGGGAGTGAAAGAGTTTGACTTAGGGCACCACATTGTGAGTCAGTATCTAAGTTGCGCAAATGCACTAAGTTGACATATTTTGAAAATCTACCTAAAGACCAAACAACGGAATCAGCACCAGTGGGGGGAGAACATATATACGCCAACACATACCTTCTCATCTCATCGCCATCCCATTCCCTCCACTGCCCTCTACGCATCTTTTTCTAATACTCCCCTCCCTTCTTTTATATCCCTCCTTCAACACACTTCCCTTTGTGCCGCTACTCTTATGGCTCCTAAACCGAAGAAGGCAGTGGCAAAAGCGAAAGCGAAAGCTAACGCTCTCGTCACTAGCGACCCGTCGGTGGAATCGCTGCAGGTTCGCGCCGCCCGAACACGTTCACGGAACCATGCAGAGCAAGCTGCAGCAAGTTCAGCCCCTCCTACCAATGGTAAGTCATCTAGAGTCTCTACGAGAAGTAGCAACTCACATTTCTTCACTCCCACCTTATCCTAGCAACCAGTGTTGTCGCGCCTATTGGTGAGCTATAATTCCTCACTGAAATCTTCAATGTCGAAAACTCACCTGTGATCATAACATCTAGAGCCAGTACGCCGTGGTCGAAAGCGCAAGTCAGACCTGGATAGTGTTGGCGACACTTCGTGCAGTCAGACACTAGATGCTATGGCTCAGTCCTCGAAGAGAACAAAGGCAGCTGCAGGTGAGCAATCTACAGCACGTGCGTTGCTTTTCAACGGCCGCTGACTCTTTTCTCATCAGCTGTTCCGGAGCATCGTGTTCGACCTCCCTGCATCGACCTATCCAACGACTTAGATATGCCCCCATCTCGTGGAGGGTACAGTGACTCCCACGTCTCTGGGTCACTGCTTGCCGCCAATGTCGGTCCTTTCGTGCTTCCGGTAAGATACAATCTGGATCGTACAGTTTTTTTTTGCTCACACACTCAGCAGGACGTTGATCAAGAAATCGTACCTGACATAGATGATCACGACGACAATGAAGACGAGGATTTTGACTTCGCTCAAGACGGTCAACACGATGCCGATGAACTCATTGCGCTGGCCTCGAGTCATCCCACCAAGTTCAAAGCGGCCATCGAGTTAGAGGTGCGTCAATATTGTTGTATCTGTGACAGCAATCAGTTCTCAATGTCCCTCAGCGTCCCCAGTTCTGGCCTGATGCTGCTCGACACAACCAGCAGCTCGCACGCTCATTGGCATCAGAGATCACTCCCGGCCCTGCCATGTTTCCTGGGTTAGCCTGCGACGCAACGGCTCCAAACACATCCATGGCTGAAGAACACCCGATGCTCCTGCATGTCGCACATCCAAGGTTTTCCGTTGCATCCGGGCTTGAGGTATACCACACGGGTTCTTCTTCTTCTTCCTATGCTTATATTGTCACGGATCGCTCCATTTCTTTCTTCGTTTGCAGACCTTGTACACGCGACGCATCACGGCACATGACTTTCCTTCGCATCACATGCTCCAACGACGTCATTGCCCGGACTTCCGAACGGCGTTCCGTATCCTTATCTATGACATCATTGCTCCGGACCTCTGTCCTCCTCCCCATGACTCCTTTCTTATTGTTCCCCCCCGCTCGCACCACTATCGCATCGCATCGCACCATCGTTCCCACTTGTATATAAGGACAGTATCCCTTTTCCCTTTTCCTCAGACTGTCCATCTCGTCATACGGTACTGTAGCGCACGTTGCACTACCCTAGACCCCGGCACTCTCGAATCTATTCTCTTCTCGCTCCTCCCATCGTCGCGACTTAGGCGGTTCATCGGTCTCATAAACTGCGTTTCTGACACCTGGACAGTCTACCCCTACGCCTACCTCGCACCCCTCTCTCCATCTACCTCTGCCGTCTCTACGACGTTAAAAACTGCCACCACAGACCTCCCGAACGCACCGGTTTTCCTCCCGTTCAACGGAAAGCCGATCACCCCCCGCGACGACGCACCACTCCCCTACCCTTGGTCCGACGCCGTCACCGTCAACTGCCTCGTCCCCGTACAGAACCTCTGCAAGAAAGATCCCTGGACCGCGCACGGCCTCAACTTCCGCATCTTCGAGTGGAGGTGGCACAAGGATCACGGTACTGTCGTCCTCGCCCTATACGCCCGGATCACTACGTGCATCAACGTAGATCTCGAACGCCTTGAATTCACCCTCCACACTCCCACCATAGACTGGCAACGAGACCGTGTTGACATGCTCCGCTGCCCCCCCTCATGCACTCTGTCCAAACCTCCTGTGACAAACCTCGTGACCAAGCCACGGAGACCATCATCGGTCCAATCACAGCGTAAGGTTGAAGCAGGTAAAACCCCGAGGACACCTCTTGTTTTGGACGATCCCTTCCCAGAGCCGACATATGTGTCCTGGACCCCAGTCCCCACTTATGTTATTCCTGCACGCAGAGTCAAAGGTGTTCGCGTCCGCACGGTCCATCGCTCCCCTCTACCCGCACAACTCTTCACTGAAGACGACGACGAGCGGCCCATGGTATTCCGAGACTGGGAGATCAATGGACTACGCCACGCCGGAATCCTCCCTGAAACCGACGGTCCTAATCCAGATGCAGTACCTATCCGCGCGGGCTTTACAAAAGCACAGGAGCTTGCAGAGCATTCAAAAGAGAACGCACGCCCGCAAACATTTGAAGACTTAGTCCCCCCCGCCGTACCGCGACTTCGCGCCTGTATTCGACAAAAAAACCTCCGAGCGACTTCCTGACCGACGACCATGGGACCATGCTATCGACATGAAAGACGGCTTTGAACCCAAACCGTGCAAAATCTACCCCCTCTCACCTTCCGAGCAGATCGAACTCGACACCTTCCTCGACGACCACCTGAAGAAGGGCTATATCCGCCCATCGAAGTCACCTCAGGCGAGTCCGTTCTTCTTTGTGAAGAAAAAGGATGGAAAGCTGCGTCCCGTACAGGACTATCGAGAACTAAACAAGGGCACTGTCAAGAACGAATACTCCTTGCCACTGATCTCTGAAATTGTCGACCGTCTCAAAGGTGCAAAGATCTTCTCCAAGATGGATGTCCGCTGGGGCTACAACAATGTCCGCATCAAGGAAGGCGACGAGTGGAAGGCTGCGTTCAAGACGAATCGCGGTCTCTTCGAACCTACGGTGATGTTTTTCGGGCTTATGAACTCCCCTGCGACATTTCAGGCAATGATGAATGAACTGTTCAAGGATCTCATCGACTCGGGCAAGGTCATCATCTACATGGACGACATCTTGGTGTTCACTCGCACCATGGACGAACACCGTGCCATAGTGCGGCAGGTTCTGCAGCGTTTGCAAGACAACGACCTCTTCCTCAAACCGGAGAAATGCGTCTTTGAGCAAGACTCTGTCGAATACCTCGGACTCATCATCTCGCACGACAAGATCGCTATGGACCCCGTCAAGGTAGCAGGTATTCAGGACTGGCCGACACCACGAACGGTCAAAGATGTGCAATCCTTCCTCGGCTTTGGCAACTTCTACCGACGTTTCATCAAGGACTTCTCCAAGGTTGCACGGCCCCTATTTGATCTGACAAAGAAGGACTGCACATGGGACTGGTCGACGGACTGCCAAACTGCGTTTGACGCACTGAAAGCTGCGTTTACTTCCTCCCCCGTCTTAGTCATGCCTGACCCAAAGAAGCCTTACCTCGTTGAAGTCGATGCCTCGGACTTTGCTACTGGAGGTATACTCTCGCAGAAAGGCGACGACGGTCACTGGCATCCAGTGGCGTATCTGTCCAAGGCCCTATCGGAACCGGAACGGAACTACGACATCTACGACAAGGAGCTGCTTGCGATCATCCGTGCGCTTGAAGCCTGGCGCCACTACCTCGAAGGCGCCCCCGACACCGTCGAAATCTGGACAGATCACAAGAACCTGGAGCACTTCAAGACGGCACAGAAGCTGAGCCGCCGACAGGCACGTTGGGCTCTATTCCTCACTCGATTTGACTTCTCGCTCGTTCATAAACCAGGAATTTCCCACCGCCCAGATCCAATGTCTCGACGACCCGATCACAAGGATGGTGTTGAAAACGACAACAAGGAACGCGTATTGCTTGACCCCAAGTACTTCCAAGTACGCGCAACAAGGCCAGGAGCAGTAACCTCCCTCGGTGATGTCGAACTCCGACGACGCATCCGCGACTGCAAAACCAAGGACATCGAGGTCGTTCAAGCCCTGGACGCCATCTTACGAAACGGACCACGTACACTCGTCAAGAACCTTCAAGAGTGGAACTACGAAGAAGGCCTGGTCCTGTTTAGAGGAAAGGTATATGTCCCTGTGGATGACGAGTTGCGACGCGACATTGTCAAAATGTACCATGAATCGCCCCTGGCTGGACACCCCGGTCGCTTCAAGACTTACGAGCTTGTGAGTCGTGAATATTGGTGGCCTGGCATGTCTGTCTTTGTCCGCGACTTTGTAGCAGGATGCGCAACCTGCCAGTCGACGAAGACACAGAGCAGCCGACCCCACGTCGACATGATCCCAAACGAAGTACCCGATCGACCATTTGGCGTCATCTCCACCGACTTCATCGTCGAACTCCCTGACTGCGAAGGCTATAACACCGTCAATGTCGTGGTCGATCGCCTCACCAAGATCGTGGTTACCACCCCATGTACAACGAAGATCACCAGTGATGGCACGGCCGACATTCTCTTTGACAAGGTATACCGACACTACGGCTTAGCAGACAAGATCATCTCGGATCGTGGACCCCAATTTGCTGGACAGGTGATGCGTACACTCAACGAGAAGCTCGGAATCAAGTCCGCCCTCAGCACAGCGTATCACCCACAGACAGACGGCCAAACCGAACGCGAGAACCAGAACCTCGAGCAGTTCCTGCGAGTATTCTGCAACTACCGTCAAGACGACTGGGTGAAGTGGTTGCCCTTCTTCGAGTTTTCTCACAACTCTCGCACCCATGCAGCTACTGGAAAGGCTCCCTTTGAAGTCCTCTACGGCTTCCTCCCGAAAATGTACCCATCCGTAAACCCGTCCTCAAAGGTCCCCGCAGTTGAAGAACGCCTCCGCCAACTTGAAGAAGTCCGACAGGAGATCAAGGCCAGCCTTGCCCTCGCATCAGACTTGATAAAGCACTACAATGGCGACACGGTCAGCGAATCAACGCAGTTTGCTGTCGGAGACAAAGTATGGCTAGAAGGCAAAAACCTGAAGACGACGAGACCGAAAGCTAAGCTTGCTGCCAAACGATTTGGACCCTTCGAAATCATTGACGTCATCAGCCCAGTCAACTACCGCTTGAAGCTGCCGAAGACGTGGCGAATCCATCCAGTCTTCCATGCCTCGCTGCTCACCGCGTACAAGGAGACAGCCGCTCACGGGCCAAATTATGAACAGCCGCCACCAGACCTCATCGACGATGAAGAAGAATACGACGTTGAAGACATTGTCGACTCTAAACCAACTCGTAACAAGAAAGGTATTCAGTACCTCGTCAAGTGGGCCGGCTATCCCGACTCCGAAAACACCTGGCTCCCGCGTTCGTCGCTCTCAAAGGTTACCAACATGATTGACGCTTTCCACAAGCGCCATCCAAATGCGCCCCGCCCTGTGCGTTCCCTCGGCATCTCCTTTGACGATTTTCTCGCATCCACCCTTGCAGATGACATCGCGCTCCAGGCGAAAGCGCGTCTTAAAGGGGGGGTAATGTCACGGATCGCTCCATTTCTTTCTTCGTTTGCAGACCTTGTACACGCGACGCATCACGGCACATGACTTTCCTTCGCATCACATGCTCCAACGACGTCATTGCCCGGACTTCCGAACGGCGTTCCGTATCCTTATCTATGACATCATTGCTCCGGACCTCTGTCCTCCTCCCCATGACTCCTTTCTTATTGTTCCCCCCGCTCGCACCACTATCACATCGCATCGCACCATCATTCCCACTTGTATATAAGGACAGTATCCCTTTTCCCTTTTCCTCAGACTGTCCATCTCGTCATACGGTACTGTAGCGCACGTTGCACTACCCTAGACCCCGGCACTCTCGAATCTATTCTCTTCTCGCTCCTCCCATCGTCGCGACTTAGGCGGTTCATCGGTCTCATAAACTGCGTTTCTGACATATATTCTTCTCGGTGTCTAGTCTGCCATATCGCTCCCTCCAATGATGGAAACCTACGTGAACCCCGACTTCTTTGATCCATTATCGCAAGCTCCCCCTCCACCATCTCAAGCTCCCCCTCCGTCGTCTCAAGCTCCCCTTCCGTCGTCACAAGCTCCCCCTGCCAGTGGCCAACGGTCGTCTCAAGCTCCCCCGAGTCTTCGGTCATCCCAGGCCCCTTACCCGTCGGCTCAGATCCCTCCTGGTAACGTCGCTGGTCTCGGTGCTTTTGGTCTCAACGACCCAATGGTCTCTGATGCTGCGGGACCTGCGGGCTCGGGCACATTCCACCTCCCTCCCCCGGCTCCAACACAATCAACACCTGCATACAATGCCGTCACAGACCTTGTCCACGATGGCGGTCGTCTCAAGATCACAAAACAAAATCCTACGCTACGTGCCGTTATCCAGCAGTCTGTTGAAGTCCTTCATGGCGACATCGTTCTCGTCGATGCATTCCCTATGGCAGAACAGCGAGGGCGGTTTATCCGAGGTGCACTTGTTTCGGCAACTGCTGGTCGTCCAGTGGCAGCCGAGATTTGCCGTTGTGTGTGTCAAGATAGCGACTATGTGGCCGCAATAGCCCCGATTGTACGTCGCTACGTCCAATATATCTTTATAACCACTGACTAACAAGTGCTAGCTTACTGCTCGCATCAGCCTGTTCCGAGGTGAAGTCAAGAGCCTGAGCGATACCCATGCCGTCACCATGTACCATCTCGGCCTCCCAGGTGCTGAAGCAGGCCAGGCCGCAGAAGACGCTCTCAACAACTACGCTTATACATATCCTCACACTGGCCAGGTTTTCCATTTCTGCCGTCTCCTAATTCTCATCTGCTGATACACAGTTTTTTTGGTAGGGTGGTTTGGTTGGGGTCGCTTTGTAAGGGTCAGCCGTATCGGCACCCGATTTGTACCACCATCGCGAAGGAGCTTTATGGAGGCACCGGAATCAACTCATTCGTGCAGCGTCACATGGCTCGCTTCCCATACACGGTCAACCCGGAGACTCAAGAGCGAGAGCTCGAGATGCCACCATCGATGGTGGCGCTTATATTCACAGCGGTGCGTATGGGTACCTGTCATATACAGCTCGTGAATGATACTCACATCCTCGCACTAGGTGTACGCTTCTCTCTACGAGTGGCGTTCGGGTGAACGTCGTCCAGTAGAGTTCTCGGCGAATATGTTCATGGACGCCTATCACGGCCACATCGCAACCCTCCAGCATATCAAGGATAACCGCCCCGCTCTGTACCATAAGATGATGCACGAGTTGTGGGTAGCCGCCTTGTATGTACCCCTGTATGGTATTCATGAGTTGGGCTCTCATATCAGGACTTGCACCAGTGGATCAGCACCACAAGCTCAGCCTTCGTCCACGCCATCAATGGCGGCCGTCATCGACCTTGACGCCCTCGAGTAGATGGCTACACCACATCAATGATCCCCGATACCCCGCTCCTGCTTCCCATCTCCGACCTGCTCATCATACTCCTCCGCTTGCGCACTGTACATTGTTTTTTTTGCCCCTCTGCATACCCTCCTGTCATTTCCTTACCCCCACTGCTCCCTACAGTTCCATAATCTCTCATTATCATCGCCAACGGCGACTAGTACATATTTATCTCTTCTATTTTTAGCTACTCGTGGCGGATCCGCCACTCTAATAGTTGTTAGCAATGGGATATCCTAGCTCTCTTGCATAACTTCCTGGTGTGAATTAAGTGTGAATTGTCGCAAGAATACCTGAAGAGTAGCAAAGGAATAGTGGGGAAGGGCTACCCCGAAAGAGATCGGGAATAGATCTCGTGTGGACGGATCCGTCGCAGATGCCAAGTCTTTGCTTGGATTAGCTCCTAATGTTGCAGTAAATAAGGGGGGGGTAAGTACATTTGTGAATCCGTGAATTAGTGTACATTGCGTGTAATTATCTCGGCTTAGCACAAGAGGGTTTTCCTGATGGTACTGTTCATCACAATCTCGTGATAACCGCGAACTCACGTTCATTGGTACAGAATCCAACCCCTGATAATGCAGCATGTACTTGACATCTGTGTACGAATCAATTAATCAAGGTCCATACTCCTCCCTCAGTTGACGAAGAAATCCAGGATGAGCATCCTCTGCGCATCTTCCGATCCTTCAAGTTGCACGCCATCTCCACTTGGTCTCCACTTTCGATTGCCAACCTGGCTTCAGGGGTGAGCGTCATCCGTATCTTCATGACATCCACCGCAGCCGCAAAAAAGGGTGAGATGCGCCGTCGTTCCCTCTGCCTCGGCCCATCAGCGAACCAGCTGGATAATGGATGCTTTGCACGCGTGCATCGTCGGTGGCCTGTCGGGAGAGGAGAGATAGCCACCCCACATCGCCTCCACATCGGAACGGTTCGGGTTGTTTATGATCTTCCACATGACGACCCACACAACGCCTTTGAGCGCGTCCAGCGCGTGGAAGTGCGGCGGCGAACCCGGTGCGTAATGATAGTCCCTTCGTATTGTTCTTGACGTACCCGAGCTATGGGCGACACTGCATGGCGAACAGTCTCCCAATAGTCAGCGCATATGCAAGGCCAGCCGTACATTCACAGAGAAGATTAAAGATTGACATGTTTGCTACCAACTAGGGACATTCACCTTTGTCCAAAATCATCCCCTTTCTATCTTCGTACCATACTTCGCCGACATACGATTCCATATCTCCTTTCCAGCGGGTGTCTGCCAGAGGTCCCTCTGCTTAAGCTCCTTCAACGCTTCATCATCGTGAGATCTCATGGCCTCTTTCAAAGCGTCTGTGTGCCCAAGACTGAATTCCGCTTCGATATTCTCGCCGAAGAAGTGCACCATAAGGCACCATCGGAAATGTTCGCGGAGAAAGGTGACCAAGGACAGGTCCCTTTGGCCGAGGAATTCCAGGCATTTGGGGAGGCCGAGCATCTCCCTCAGGTTTCCTCGGAGGGGATCGAACGTGACGAAGCGGAATCCGTCCTCGAGTACGATGTCAGAAATGCGTGAAAGAAGGACAGATTCAGACTCACATCGACGTCGATGCCGAAGGCATTGTCATGCATCGATGTCGCCACCGTCTTGCTCATCATGGCCGCGTTGCCGGGCAAGCAAAAGCTGTCCCATAGCCGTTTGATGTCGTGAAGCTACATATGTGTTCGGAAGTGATCAACCATCAACATCTAAATCTCCAGCTGAACGTGATGCGGATAGGTATCTCACTTTGGGCACCCAAGTCGGTGGGAAAATCCAATGGATGCTTGCGGGACTCTCGCCGGTCAGGAAGCAATTGTCGCCGTCACGTTCTAGCACATCGTTCTGAAGCTCCTCCGGAATGTTATACTAAGTATTCAATCAAGATGTGAGAATCTGTGGCAGATTGAAGGGCAAATATGACGCACAAACTCGAGCTTCACGCCCGATTCAGGATCTGCCTCCTCCGTTACTTTCAACGACTCAAAGGAGTGTTGTCGCTTCTGCCACGGCTTCCAAGGCCTCCAAATTGGGCCCGTATATTCCCCAGCATCTAGACCGAGGCGGTGTGAGGAGCGTAATCTCACCTGAAGCCTGAGAGCATATCGCGAAACATACCTGTTACTGTGCCGACCATAGCACAACAATAACTCTTGTTGACTTCGAGATCATCGGTCAACGCAAGCCTTGTAGTATTCCCTTGGGTTGGGTACGCTAAGATACTCCCGGTAGCTATCTGTTCCAACGCCGCAGGAAATATATCGAAATCAACCCCCTTTTGTCCAAAGTCAGGGTCGATTAGGCGGATCCACCTCTTCAATTTCCCCACGCTGACGGGAGCGTTGTGTAGCTTTGAATTGAGCCCTTGGAAGAATCGTCAGTCTTGAAGGTCAAAAGATAAGAAGTTTAAGCTATACTGTACCTCCTACCAATATGGCGGGATCCGAAGGCCAGAAAACAAATGTATCGAATCCTTCATCGCGAGAATGGGTTGAAGGGATGTGCCCATATGTAGATAGAGAGTCGCTGGCCGGTTCTGGCATTCCGTAGTCTCACAGTGAAGGTCCCAGGTTCGGAATCACAATGTAATGAGGTGGGTATTAGGTTCGCTGGCGATTCGTAAGATGACTGTGCATATGGGCACGGGTTTGTCATTGAACATACGACTCGAGGCACTGGCACGTGGACGTCGCGCGACGCCTAAACGCGATGCTGCATACACATCAGCAAATTATCGAATTTTGTTTCACCTTGTTAAGCCATGTTTTTGCTTGTTTCGGTGTTGCACAATGTGCGAAACAGTGTGAAACAGTCAAAACATGCCAACACATCAACATGTCCCCAGGCCATGTCTGATTGCTCAACATGCATGAGTTGGCCAATGAACAGCCAATCTATACCCAATGAACACACAACTTAGAATCTCCAACAGTTATACAGGTTAGTAATAGCTGGCAACTTGGTACAACAGTTCAACACAGTTTGAATACATTCAAAACATCATCTGTCAGGATCAAAACAAATTCCATTCAAAACAATGCAGCTATTCAATTCATACTAGGTAATGTAAATATTGTAGGCAGTAGGGTACGGAACGACGAGGGTGCGGGTGGAGACGCGGGTGCGGGCGACGAGACAACGGGGGCAGGGGCGTCGAGAGCCAGGTGTTGGCATTGAGGGTGACGAGACCGTCGGCGCTGGGGGCGACGCGCGTTGGCGTTGGCGGGTGACGTGTGCGTGGGTGTTGGGGGATGACGAGACTGTAGGGGGCGACGAGGGCGTGGGGAGATACGAGGGCGTGGGGGGCGATGAAGCCGTCGGCGGCGGGGACAACGCGCGTCGCCATGGGACGGGCGCATTGGCGTTGAGGGCGACGGGTGTGGGCGTTGAGGGTGACGGGCGTGGGCGTTGAGGGCGGCGGCTCAGTCGTTGGGGGGTGGCGAGGGCGTGGGGGGTGATGAGGGCGCGGGGGGTGACGAGGGCGCGGGGGGTGACGTGGGCGCGGGGGGTGACGTGGCCGTGGGGGTGGGGGTGCCACGCGTCACTGTGGGGGCGACAAAGGCATTGCCATTGAGGGCAACGCGCGTCGGCGTTGGGGTGACGCGCGCGTTGGCGTTGAGAGCGACGGGTATGGGCGTTGAGGGCAACGGGCGTGGGCGTCGAGTGCGACAGTGAGGTCGTTGGGGGGTGACGAGGGCATGGGGGGTGATGAGGGCGTGGGGGGTGACGAGGGCGTGGGGGGTGACGAGGGCGTGGGGGGTGATGTGGCCATGGGGGTGGGGGCGCCACGTGTCGCCGTGGGGGCGACAAAGGCGTTGGCGTTGAGGGCGACGCGCATTGGCGTTGGGGGTGACGCGCGCGTTGGCATGAAGGGCAGCGGGTGTGGGCGTTGAGGACGATGGGCGTGGGCATTGAGGGCGGCGGCGAGGTCGTTGAGGGCGGCGGCGAGGGCGACGAAGGCGGCGGCGAGGGCGACGAAGGCAGCGGCGAGGGCGACTAGGCCGGGTCCCCAACGAACGACGGATTGTCGTGGTTGAAGACAAAGAGACGACGCGGCGTCGAGCGTCAACATAACTGAAAGGTCACGTGACTATGTATCCAAAATCCACTAAGTCATGATTTCACAAGTAATTAACCAAATTACCTACTAAATTTACCAAGTATGAAAGTAAACTTCTATAGTATACCCAAGAGAACTTCCAAGTCACACTTGTTTCAACAAGCTAGCCAGGAATTCTGTCCCAAGTGTAAATACTAAGGTATTGCCCATGTTGTTGGTGGAGATGGGAAGCCTGTTGCATAGAGTTCTCGTATTGTGTTCAAACCTGGGTAGTTTATGAGATATTGGTGTATTGTTGAGTACTCATCCCAGTTGGCACGTGTTTAGCCAACGTCACAACTGGTGACAACATCTCAACACCTCAAATACGGTCTCAACCATTCAAAACAACAAAACAAAATTCGACAAATTGCTGATGCAGGCGTGAGGAGGTAAGTACATACTGTCAGAACCGACAAAACAAAGTAAATGGTACTATGCTTCTAAGTGCTCTAGCTAGTCAGTAGAGACAGAAACAAGGAAATGCCGACGTCGTCGCGAGGAGTAATAATGAGATGTCCTGGTGGCACAGACTATAAGTGAACTCCGTGTTTGCAATCTTGGAGAAGTGTGTAGTAAATCGTGACTGGTCGATACAATCGGGTCATATCTGCCCCTCCGTTCGGTCGGTTGCTTGTTGAATTCCCTTATTCAAGATTGCCATCAGCGTCCTTCATACCTTCACAAAGGAGAAGACACTTATCCTCACGCTATTCCTCCTACAGCACCTCAAGCACCTTCCTCATCTTTTCCACCACCACCTTATTCTCCTCCTCCGTCCCCACCGTGATCCTCAAACACCCCTCACATCCCATCTCACCCCCACGATACCGCACCACCACGCCCTCCTCCGCAAGCGTCTTGTACACCTTCTGCGCGCGCGCATTGTCCGGCTGGGTACCACGAGGAAGTTGGCATCGAGCGCGCCGATGGGGGCGCCGAGACCGAGAGGGCGAGTGAGCCGAGGGACTGGAGGAGTGCGGTGCGCTGGAGAAGGACGATGCGGAGCTTCTCGGACATGGTCGTGAGGGATGTGGGGGAGAGGGCTTGGGTGGCGAGGAGCGCGGTGGGAGAGGAAATGTTGTAGGGCGCCTTGGTGTTCGACAGTATCTGGATGAGCGGCGGTTGTGCGAGCGCGATGCCCAGTCTACCGTACATCGAATATGGTTCAGGATATGAAGCACCGATGGTGAGTGAGAGAAGTACCGTATTGCGGCGAGACCGAAGCTCTTGTTGAGCGTTTGCATGACGCAAAGATTGGGGTGCTCCGCCACGAGGGACGCCGCGCTCGCGCCTGGTTCCGAGAAGTCGATGTAGGCCTCGTCGACGACGACGACGACGCCCTTGAACGGCTCGAATTCGAGGATGGCGCGGACTGCAGAGAGGGAGACGAGGGTTCCTGTTGGGTTTCCGGGCGAGCAGAGGAAGACGAGCTTGATCGCCCGGTCCTACGCCAACGCCTTCTCACCTACTCTACGAGGTCAATCCGACGACAATCCTGGGAAGCAGAGACAACGTACCTCGTCGACGCGCATGCTAAGCCTCCCTCATCCTGCGCGCCCGACAGCTACTTTGACGACCTCGCGTCGTACACCGCGTACATCCCAGGTGGTGGCAACAACTCCGACTCCATCATCTCAAAGGAACCGTTTTGCGAAGGTCGAGATGGTGCGCGCAGTGTAGCCCCATGTTAACGTCGACTGAGATCGCCGTTGATCGAGGGTCCATATATTGAGATTTGGTGTCGGTGAGGAGTGATTTGTGGACGTGGGGAGGAGGAGGAGAGCGGAGGGAGAGTGCAGGAGTGCAACGTGCAGGAGTGAGCGCGGAGCAAAGAATCGAAGTGTTCATGAAAGTCATATGATCTAGCAGTTCTCGTCGACTTTGACCCTCGTATAGCTGACTTTCGATGTTCAAATATGAAATACTAGCATAGACCCGTGCATTGCACTCATTCAAGTAGCAAGGCTGTGGTGATTGTATTCAAATAAGCAACAAATAAGCATAACTAAGTACTAAGCATGAAGTGTAGAAGATTCAACTCGCAGTCCGATAGTAGGGAAACTGTAGCCGGGATGCCTACTGTACGCGGCCGACGTTAGGCAACGTCCCCTGTCCCCGGGGGTCGGTTGCGGTTGCCTAATTTGCGGGTTGTCTCCTGTCCCCGAGGCTGAGTTGCTTTCCGCTTACCCATGCTTAATTTTCGCAAAAAAAAGGTCAAAAACCCTCAAGAATACGTCACCAGCGGCACCAAGTACGAAATCGACATGAGGTTCGCTCATATTGTATTTTGTTTTCTACAAACCGCCGCAGCGCTGCCAGCCTCATGAGCTAATAGGACCCCTGAAATTCCCTATAGAGCATTCATCCCAGGGTGACCTGTTTTCGGTGGTGCGCTGGGACAGAATTTGGGCCATTTTCGGTGATTTACATGATAGATTTTTTCAAGTCAGCCGTTTTCAGTGGTTCTTAGACTATACATATCTAAAAATAGTCTAATTTCCCACGCCTTCGGCGTCGAGGTTTCCAGAGCAGAACTCTCATTTTATGCACAAGCTTGCTATAACATGCCTAGTTTGCTTCCATAGACCCATGGGAAGCAAAATATGCAAAATACTTGTGATTGGAACTGACAGATCCTCGGCGTGTTCAGATGCTTACCATTTTCGGTGGTGAAGATGGGACTTCGGACGGGCGGGTTCCTTTTCAGTGGTTCTTAGCTCCAACATGTCGGCCCTACGGGGCCCATTTTCGGTGGAGAGTACCATACATAGGTTCCCATAAGGCCCAAATTTTCGGTGGTCCGAGATGAATCATTTATAGGGAATTTCAGGGGTCCTGAGCTAATCAGCACTCAGTGACAAATAAGGTGGTCAGTGTGCACAAAACCTTGTATTCATATACAGATTCGTGTACAGTGTAATGGGCCAAAGCGTGAGGATGATCACTCGACGCTACATAGGACAGCTTTGGCCCTTTGGGAGAGCTCACTCACAAGAGGTTGCGTTGCCTAAAGTGGATGTCCCCCGTCCCCGAGGCCGGGTTGCCCTCCTCTACCCGCTCCCACGGTCATGTGACACCGGTTGCGAGTTGCCAAACTACAGCCGCCTACAGTAGAGGGGTTTGTGACGGTCCCAAATGCTCTCGCTCGTGTCGGGCTCTCTTGGCAATCTGCCATTTCGATAGCAGAGTGGGTTGTTCTGTTCCTTGAGGGTTCAGAGCTGGAGTCCTTGGGGGCGTAGGAAGCAAGTCGCCGAGGGCCGAGTAGGCCTGCGAATATGCAATGTCGATGAGGACATATCACCTGTGATATGGATAACAAAAGGATCAGTAAAGCCTTTACTATCACATTGATTGATACTGTATGCACGTACCATCTATGAAAGCTCCGTTCGAGGCTTGCTGGTTGGTTGGGTTCTTGCATTATCGTGTCACCTGTCGTTGATTCGGACGTGGACGACACAATACAATGCTGTTGCGGACCTTCAGGATCCTGAGGATGTCGTTGTGCTCGCACTCAAGACCGGCGGTGGCCAATGGCGTCAGCCGAGGAAAGCTGTAGACAACAATATAGTAAGCAAGGACATTGATCAGTTTGTTAAGGTCAGTCATACCTGGACGGCCGTGTTCTCGTTCGCTTGCGAGGAGGTTGAATGGGCACTGTTTCTGGGGGCTGCATCTTGGACGGAATCAGTGGACCTGCGTTCCTGCTCGGTGCACCGTCCCAATGGCCAGCCAATGTCACCCCCAACTCGCATAGATTCTTCTGCACAAATAGTACATGTCAGTTCGTCTCGCAAGAGAGAAAGAAAATGCGCACATGATCCAGATGAACGCACCGAGATGCACTGGATGCAGATGACAGGGTGTGCTGTACTGTGTCGTGTCGGGTCGGGTCGTGTCGTACATCACTCGAGCTCGGGACCACCACGCCTCATCCGAGCACCGAGGAAATTTCCCGAAAAATCTCTAGATATATAAATAAATCCAATCAGGGGGGGTGGGAGCGACGCGGTCATCGTGACCGAAGCGACAAAACACGTCCATGTTGCTGCACAAACATTGCTTTGGAGGAAAATTGATTTGAATTTGTTTTCTGATATACAAAGTAAAAGGTATAAGTAGGGCTGTGCCATGGAGGCTACTTTGACGCTAACGGCGGTGCGTAGAGGTGCCATAGAGAGTGGGAAGGTATGACGGTGGCCAAGTACGTGGTGGAGGTCAAGACGAAGAGCGACGCGGCGACCCGGCCGACGCGCAAGCCTAGGATGACGCAAGCAGCCACGTGCATTTGTCAACGCGACTTGTCACGCGTCGCGTTACGATGACGTGGCTGTTGTCCCACAACCAATCAGAAAGCTCACTTGTCTCGCGGTTTGTGTCGTGACGTGACGCAGCGCTCCACCGCGTCTCTCTTTGTATTAAAGGATGTCATGAATCCGAGCCCGTTAATTGACCTCTGACGCGGATGCATTACTTACCCATGCTGCCTCCGACGCAGCATGCTCATGAAAACATTACAACTCGTAAATATGCATTCTGACCCTGGATCATACCACTCGTACATTCGTGGGGTTCATGTTTGGATTTACTAGAAATTGGCTGTGGCTGTGAGGTAGTGCAGGCTACCGGTCACCGCCGTTTGACTCCCTCAGCAATCATACCCTTCACCCCTGTGTTGCACCTGTGCCATACGTCCTCTGCATATGATTCCAAAGTTCCTCACCAGCGGGTGTCTTCCAGTGTAATAATGGCTTCAGGGCATCCAATGTAACCTGATCGTTTTCTTGGATGGCGTCTTTCAAAACATCTGTTGTCCGGTACGAGAACTGCTCTTCGATATCTTGGCCCAAGAAGCGTACGGTGAGGCACCACCGGAAATGCTCGCGGAGAAAACCGACGAAGGGAGCGCCCTTCTGACCGAGAAATTTGAGGCTGTCTTCTTTGAGGTTGAGCTCTTCCCTTAAGTTCTTTGACAGGGGGTCGAACGCAATGAAGCGAAATCCGTCCTTCAATGAATGATATATCAGACTCTTGTGCAAAACAAGGACTGTCGCAGACTCACGTCGACGTCGATGCCGAATGCATTCTCATGCATCAATTTCGCCACCCTCTCGCTCATCATGGCTGCGTTGCCGGATACCCACAAGTCTTGTTCCTTGATAGTTTGTTCCACACAGGTGGGATCGTCAAGCTAGAGAGTAGACAGTCATCAGCCTGATATGAACGCTGAGCTGGAGAATATGCGGATGTGTCTCACGTCCTGGGACAGTCCCCATACCGGCGGAAAGATCCAGTGTACGCTTGCAGGAGTCTCCATGGTCAAGAAACAACGATCACCGTCACGCGTTTGCACGTCCTTCTGGATTGACTCCGGAATGGTATACTATCAGATCCGTGTGTCAGAATATTGGCACGGCGCGAAGATAGCATATAGCTGACGCACAAGTTTCACCATATTGTCAATCCGGAGAGGTTCTCTAGACATCTCTGTGTGTTTCTTCAGCATCTGAAAGGAGGGCTCCCTTCTCTGATGACCCCATGGGCCCCTATACCTCTTGGCATCTGTACCCGTAAAGACATGACGTCAACGAAACCAGTGTTTCACGGGACATACCTTTCAAAACACAGCAATAGCTCTTCGTACTCTCTAGGGCGTCTGTTAGGTTGAGCGCTTCCGAGCCTTCAATCGGGTTTGCAAGGATGGATGCGCCTAATGACTGTTTCAACTCGGCGGGGTATATCATAAAATCCTCCCCTTTAACCCCAAAGTGGGGGTCTACAAGACGAAGCCATCTCTTCACTTGTCCTACGCTAATGGGAGGGGAGTTCAGACTTGAATTGATCCCTTGTAAGAAACATCAGCGAGAATCAGAGAATAAGTAGACCTGGTTTATAATTACCTACTGCCAGTGTAGCTGGACTACACGGCCAGAAAACAAAGGTATCGAATCTATGTTCGCGGGAATGATTGGAAAGGATGTAACCGTATGTAGACATGGTGTTGAAACTGGCTGAGCCCGGCATCGTGAAGCCTTTAGGTACGAGATAGTATGTGGAAGTCGCAGTTCGGATAGCCTCTTCGATCTGCGAAGAGGATTAAGGTGGGCGGAAGGAAGATCGATGATTGACCCCTAGGTATACTAGGAGCCCGCACTTTATATCCGGAGGAGTTTGCCGATTCGTATGTCAAAATGATTCGATCATGTGGCAGCTATCGATGCCAGCTTGTCGGTGGCACAAAATCTATTGTTCTTTTTCTTCTGACCTGTGCAGAGGCGAGGCTTGGCCGGCGCCCTCAGGCTGTTCAGGATTTCAAAAACCTTTCTTTTTGTACCCTATGACATCGACACTGCCAGTGGACCGGGACCCTTACTGTTACACGTAGAGGACGGTCTTCCACGGGCTTGTTCGAAGCAGGAACGACTTAAACATAACTGACAAGTGAGCGCCAGTGAGCCAGTTGTGTGAGCGCGTGTTCTGGGGGCCCTTCGATGAGATCCAAAATCCGGGTATCTGAATCGCTTTCACTGGCCGTTTCACCCTGGCACCCCCCTGGTTTCATCTCCAGCGAACAACCACCGATGTCCATTCCCCGGGCCCCAAATTCTATCCACACTATTTTTATTCATTGAACTACCACACCTTATTGTTCAAGTCGTGCTGCCGACGACACTGACACCGTACAGTGGTCGCCTGCTGTGAATATGGTACCGTCAGTCCGAGTCACTGCCTCACGCAGACTCGCAGTAGTATAAAACCCACGACCACACTCATAATGTCCGCATCCATCTTCTCTTCCTGTTCCAACAGTACAGACGCACGACCAAAAATCCATGGAGCCAACTGTCGATATCGACTACGCAAACTACGCAACCTATCTAAATGAAGAGCAACGAAATATCCATGTCTGGGCCTCTAGTCCACCAGAAGTCCAAGACAAAGATGGGCCGGTGGGTGAAGATAAGAAAGAACCTATGTACCTCAGGATCCTTGCAGGTTTGTCATCTGTCGTCCTTGACATCAAGAGTGGTTGCTGAAATCATATAACTCGTGGCAGGACAATGGACGGATGGCGACTTGAAGGCGAAGGACTTCTACGACTGGATGTACATTTTTCTAGATGCTGGATTTAGGGAAGGTATGAAGATATTTTGTTCCATTGATTACCTATATGCGTTGACCTGTCTATTCTAGATGTAGAGCCAGTTTTGAGGTTATGGAACGGAGATCCTCGCCATCCAGACCATAAAATCCCCGAGAAAAGACGTCGACCGTGGAACGCTCGGAATCTTCCTGGAAAGCCCGTACACAGAGATGACGAGACCATCATATATGAGGGCCACTATGTTCTGTATTCCGCCCATGAGAAGGGGATGTACCAGACTACCTGCCCAGTAGTCAAGACAAAACCTGAATTCGAACCAAAGAAACCTAGGGATAGCGGCAGTGGCACCGAACCGAAAACGAACCGTGTACGTTCTTCAGGCTTCCGAATCTGTTGCTTATACTCGTTGATTCATCGGCGATGGCAGGATGACTCCGGCAAGAATTCGGTCAGAGAGCGTGATCTTAGATGTCGTGTCACCGGCATTGTGGTCCCTGTTAGGGTCTCGTAAAAAAGTCACCTGTTATTAACAGCTGTTAGAAAGTGGTAGTTACTAACAGTTAATAACAGTTAATAACAGATACTTACAGGGGGGGCTGAGGTCGGCCTGTTAGAAAGTGTAAGAAAGTGCAGCCATTGAGAGCCTTCGAGCTCAGTGACCGGAGCTATATTTGCGACGCCGGCATACTGACTGGACATCGCGCCGTCCCTCGCGAGTCGCGACATGCCTACAAGCCTCTTCGAGGAGCTCCGAACTCTCCTGAACAACCCAGAGCGGCAAGGATGATGACACGGCGGGGCGTAATTCTACACGAGCGGCACCCACTGTGCCAGCAGTCCGAGTCAACTTGGAGTCAACAACAGACTTCATGATCTCCTTCCTGAGGTCGAAGCTAACCCGGCTTCGTTCACTCTTCTTGATTTTTTGTCAGACACCCCCCCGTGTTCCAGATAAAGCCCAGGAGCCATCTCCCACGGCGCAGGGCAAACTGGTCGGACTAATTTACCATTATTTACAGTAAAAAACATAGTTACAGTAAAAAATAGACAGTATTTAACAGTTATTAACAGATTGTTAGTAACTGTTATTAACAGCTGTTAATAAGTACCCCAAAGGGCCCGAGTAAATAACAGCTGTAAGAAAGTCGGTCGGGACTTATTTACGAGACCCTAGTCCCTGTGCGTCAGCGGGGGAGGAATTGGGTGATCTTCGAAGTTGCCCATATCTTTCCACATGCATTGTCGGGTTCGGTGAGTGAGAGATCAGAGACTAAGTAAGTATGAAAGTTACTGAAGTGATACCCAGATTAAAGAGACGTACAGAGAAGACAATGAATTGCATACAGTGCTGTCAAACGGCGGGGTCGAGCAGCCGCTTAACTTGATGCTCCTTCGCGTCGATGTGCACAGGTACTTTGATGCGTACCAGTTCGGAATTTGGGTCAGTATCTTTTGGCTTATAAGCATTCATACACGAGCGTTTCAAGCTGAGATCTTCATGATAAGGATGGTCGGATATATCGTTTCGAGAAATCTGGCGCCCCCCTTGTCAAAGGGTATACCAACCTGTGGAAGCCGTTAGGGCCTGTACTAGCCGATGAAACCGAAAATTGGCCATACGCCAAGGACGCAGAAGACGACAAGGAAGTGAACGACGCGAGAGTTCGTGCGACGCAGAACACTCTCTCCCAAGTGGAGGACGTCGAGAAGAGGCTGTTCAAAGCGCATTTCATCGAAGGCCTGTTGAGATTTGTGGCTGGAGCGGGACCAGTTCCTTCCAACGCAAAGTTACTGACCAATCTCGGGATCCCCGTTGTACACAAGGGTGTACGCCGAAGCACGCGGTCTGCGGCACAGGGCTAGTCTCCGTGGCTGACCTAACCAGAAGATAGTCGTTCTGGTTCTGCACAGGGCCTCGTTCGCTGATGCAGGTAAGTTACAGATTTCCTGTGTTTCCAATGCTTCTTACCGAGCCTTATCATTTGATCCCATAGCTTCGGGGTATAGTCCAGGAAACATCATTGGATGTGAGGAACGCGGAAAGAACTCAGAACTTCGAACGGGAGTGTAACTGGAGAGGGGGAAATGTGTATAAAGAGACAGACAATGCATGATATAGGGGTGGAATGCTTCCCAAATTGAATTCCAGGGGTAGTGAACTCGTTGTGAGATTGACTACCGTCATCGTGCGAATGAAACGTCTAAAGCTGGAGGTGACTTATCCTCTCCACTTTCCCTCCTACAGCACCTCGAGCACCTTCCTCATCTTTTCCACCACCACCTTATTCTCCTCCTCCGTCCCCACCGTGATCCTCAAACACCCCTCACATCCCATCTCACCCCCACGGTACCGCACCACAACGCCCTCCTCCTCCGCAAGCGTCTTGTACACCTTCTGCGCGCGCGCATTGTCCGGCTTCCCAGAGCCGTCCCGTTCCAACACAGGTATCATGAGGAAGTTGGCATCGAGCGCGCCGATTGGGGTGCCGAGACCGAGAGGGGCGAGTGAGTCGAGGGACTGGAGGAGTGCGGTGCGCTGGAGGAGGACGGTGCGGAGCTTCTCGGACATGGTCGTGAGGGATGTGGAAGAGAGGGCTTGTGTAGCGAGGAGCGCGGTGGGAGAGGAAATGTTGTAGGGAGCCTTGGTGTTCGACAGGATCTGGATGAGTGGCGGTTGTGCGAGCGCGATGCCCAATCTACCGTACACCAAACATTGTTCAGAAGATGAAGCACCCGTGATGAGTGAGAGATGTACCGTATCGCGGCGAGACCGAAGCTCTTGCTGAGCGTTTGCATGCCGCAGAGATTGGGGTACTCCGCCACGAGGGACGCCGCGCTGGAGCCTGGTTCTGAGAAGTCGATGTAGGCCTCGTCGACGACGACGACGCCCTTGAACGGCTCGAATTCGAGGATGGCGCGGACGGCAGAGAGGGAGACGAGGGTTCCTGTTGGGTTTCCGGGCGAGCAGAGGAAGACGAGCTTGATCGCCGGGTCCTCCGCCAGCGCCTTCTTCACCTACTCTACGAGGTCAATCCCACGACAATCCTGGGAAGCAGAGACAACGTACCTCGTCGACGCGCACGCTAAACCTCCCGTGTTCGCCACCCTCGCCCTGCACGCCCGACAGCTCCAGCGGTATCTTGACGACCTCGACGTCGTTCACCTGCGCACACACCGCGTACATTCCATACGTCGGCGGACAGGTGAGGATTTTCTCCCGCGCGGGCGCGACGCACACGCGCATGAGGAGGTCGATGACCTCGTCCGATCCTACGCCCAAGAAGACATACGATGTGTCTGGTAGGCCGCGCATCTCCGCGAGGCGGGACTTGATAGCGGGGTGCGAGGGGTCTGGATAGCGATTCAGGTCGAGCGCGAGGAACTGGTCCAGGTCTCCTGCGTCTGAGGCCTGTTGTGTAGGCGAGGTGATGGAGTGCCCGAAGGCGTTCTCGTTCGCGTCGAGGAGGATGCCCTCCGAGTAGTCATCACGGGCGCATCGGTAGGGGTGGAGAGCGAGGATGTTCGGGCGGATGACCTGCTCGATTGTAAAGTGCGGGGCTTTGTTTGTCGACTTCGAAGCCATTTCTGTCTATTAGAAGAGGAAAGGAGGGAATGTATAGCCCGTCAAAGGCGACGATGGTGTGAACGAGTGCATCAGCAAAAGTGCCGATAACTTGTAGCTCTTGTAACCCCGACAAGGTTTCGGCCCGGAATTGTAGCACCGAATCGAGCCTTGTGGCGTCGTACCCGCTTCCCAAATCTCTTGCATTCTCTTGCAGGTCGGTGTACCCTCCGTTTACTTCCGTATCATGTTGTATTCTCGATGTAGCTATTACTGAATCTGAATCCGACTTCAAGCTTCAAGCTTCAAGCTTTAAGTTCGACTTGAACTATGCCGCAGACTTGTCTCGTCAACATGGGCTCGCACCCCCACGTGACATAACCGTGGGACTAATCTCCGACAGACCATCTCTGCGCGACGCGTCGTCCTTTCGCATCCGCATTCCTCTTCCCATCTCCCGTCCCCCATCCCCCGTCCCATTCCCCAGGGCCCCATCCCCCATCCCCCATCCCCTTTCCTATCTCCCTTCTCCTGTCTCCCGTCTCCTGTTCCATTTCCCATTCCCCTTATGCATATATGCACCACTCGGTCCCTCTTGGCTCCTCCTCCAGCCGCTGTGGCCACAAACAAACAGGCCTAGAATGGTTAGTAGTTTCAGTTACTCTGATTCTACCTCCAACTTGGCTTATACTCCACCAGCGACAATGAGACAATCGGCGGCAACGAATGAAGTCTCACTGATGTCGGCGAGCCCACACCAAAATTGCATTCAATGGCAGGGAAGAGCTTGCATGTAGTCTTTTTTCATGACCCCGATTTGGCTGACCTTTGCGCGTAGGCAATCCACATGTCCGTGCAAAAAACCAAGTTGGCTCTGATTGCATTGTTGGAACCTTCGTCGTACGTCCCCGTTTGTGCATATATGCGCATACACTCATGTTCTCAGGCCCCGTCAAATCTTCGACACAGGGCCGTCTCTGTCCCACCGTCCATGCACTGACAACCGCTGCGACATCTTAAGGTACGCCCCCTGCCCGTATTGAAAAATTGCAAACGGGATACAACGAAGAGTAACAAGCAAGTGACGGAGGGAGAGACAGTGAAGCAGGATAAGCGGGAACGGAAGGCGACTAGCAATGTACGCATATCATTCTTCGCTCTGGCGCTTTGCCCTCCGCTCACAACCTCTCCTACGTTACGAGTATCTCTTCCCCGTCGTCCCTCGCTCGTCTTATATGGCTTATCCCCGTTTGCTTCTCGGGCTGTCGCTGCCTCATGTACCTGAGTTCCTTTGTAACCTGTCAAACACATCTGTATTGGCTGTCAGGATCGCTTCGTATCAATTCCATTTGATTGCAATCATATACACAGCCTAGAATGTGCTACAATAAGTGTTTCGGATTACAACGGAATGCAATCAGTGTCTTCCGCGCGCGCGAGGGTGTTCTTCGGTGATTCTACCCAGTTTTTCCTGTCTTACATTTGGCTTACATTCAGCTTACAATCACCTTACAAGCCTTTAAAGCAAACCCGGGGGTCATACACATTCCTCTGTAGCTTTCCGAGGAAAATTGTAGCTTATCTGAAAATTGTAGCTTATTTAGGACTTGTAGCAGGGTACAATGACATTGTACCGGAATACAAGTTTCATGCACTTTTGCTGATGTGGGAAAGAGTGCAACATATCGCGATTGACTATTGACTGGGATCGGGTTGACTCGAAAAACGCGCTGATAGATAAGATTGTCTTTGCTTGCCATCGTTATCAGTCCCGCGATTGTGCCGGGTGGCAGATATCCCTCCTTCCTAGGCGAAGTCCTCGCATATTCGCGTCCAGTGACTATGTACAGCGGGGTTTTTTTTACCGGCATTGAAGATAGATAGTATACAGTAAATTTTTATGGAGTGAGGGCCCGCGTCATCAAGCGTCTTTCATTGAGTCACACCAAGACAGTACTACGTACAAGTTGTGCACAATACCGAGGAAATACACTACTCGTACATTCATGAGACCAAGTCGTTCACCTCCGTCTGAGATCATTCCTCTTCTTCCGTCCTTCCCCAATACGTCGCCCACAGAAGGTCCCAAATCTCCTTACCAGCGGGCGTCTGCCAGAGGGACTCGGGATCCTGCTTGATGACATCCAGTCGACCTTCGTTTTTGATTTTCATGGCTTCTTTCACTGCATCCGTGTCCCATATAGGGAATTCCTCTTCGATATCTTCGCCCAAAAAGTTTACTAAGAGGCCCCACCGGAAATGGTCGCGAAGAAAATCGATCAGAAACGAGCTTTTCTGGGCGAGGAATGCCAGGTGCTCGTCGAGGCCGAGCTCTTCTCTAAGGTTCTCCTGAGGGGATCGAACGCAACGAAGCGGAATCCATCCTTGAACATGATATCAGACATGCACGAAATAAGGACAGATCCAGACCCACGTCGACGTCGATACCGAATGCGTTCTCATGCATCAGTGTCGCCACCTTCTCACTCATCATGGCTGCGTTGTCAGATAGACACAACTGCTCTTGCATCCGATAAGGGTCGTGAAGCTAGAAAGTGGGATCGTTAAGGCCTAAACATCGAACTGGACGCTGCGTGGATATATGGCTCACTTTGGGCGCCCAAGTTGGTGGGAAGATCCAGTGGACACTTGCAGGACTCTCCTTAGTCAAAAAACACTGGCCACCGTCACGCGTTTGCACGTCGCCCTGGATCTTCTCTGGAATTTCATACTATTCGATATGAGCTAGTTGCATTCGAAGAGAGAGCATAGACAACGCACAAATTCCATTTTGGCAGGGTATTGGCGTGATCCAGGGTACATCTCCGCATATCTCTTCATTTCCTGAAGGGAAATTTCCTGTCTCCGATGCCCCCATGGACCAGTGTATTCCACAGCATCTGGGACCGACAAGAAACAATGTCAACAACGCAGTCTCATCTGACGAGCCTTTCGCAGGACCGTGATTCGGACGTACCTTTTATAACACAGCAATAACTCTTCTTACATTCCAGTTCATCTGCCAAGCGGAGTGCGTTCGCACCTTCGGCCGGGTTTTGAGACAGATCCGCTGGCCGACGGTTTTAGCACCGCAGGATATATGTTCAAATCCACCCCTTCCACCCCAAAGTCGGGGTCGACAAGCTGAATCCACCTCTTCACGTTTCCTACGCTGACAGGAGCGCCGGTGTTCAGGCTTGTATTTATCCCTTGAAAGAGCAAAGATTGAAAGAATCATTAGTGATGTTTATGGATCAGGGAGCTCGATGAAATACCTCCAACCAATCTAGAGGGGTCTGAAGGCCAAAAAATAAAGGTATCAAATCCCTGTTCGCGAGAAGCGTTCGGAAGGATATAACCATACGCCGATACAGTGTCGGACGCAGCTGTTTCCGGCATCGTCGTAGTCGAATAGTGCAAGGAGGATTTATGTGGGCGGCGGAGGAAAGATTGACGATCGGTCTTTATCGTGTACCAAGGTGGGGCCACCGGCGCCAGCTGATCGAGGAGCTCGAGTCGACGAGAACACCTACTTACGTCCGGTCTCAAGACGGTTCCGTTGGGTAGAGGAGACCCCTTACTAATCTCGTCAATTTTGAGACCATTTCCGTCTAATAAAACAAGAAAAGAGGAGACGTACACGGTACATGTAGTGCGTCAACTCGCGACGATGGTGGGGACGAGCGAAAGAGAGATCGGAACGGTTGACTTTGACAAAGGCGCTGATAAGATAAGATTGACTTTGTTATCATCGTCATCGGTGGTCGCTTTGTCCGCACTTCGTCTTCCCCATGAGTGTGCCACACATCCCGCTCCCCGCCCAAGGCCGCGGCGACCTCAAAGGTCCCGCCCCCGTCTCCCTCGATTGGGCCTACAAGGACCCAGAGACGCCCCTCCCCGTCGTCCTCGCCGTCCGCCGCCCTCTCGACCCCGCCGAGGACCCGCGCGGGCTCCACTGGGCCCTCGGCTGGCCCATCCTCCCCGACAAGTCCATCTGGCGCTCTCTGCAGGTGTACGAGCACTACCGCGAGTACGATCCCCCGCCGCAACCGCGCCTCGTCTTCTGGGGACCCATGACCACCTCCGAATCGCCCGGGATCAACGCGATGCGCCACGTCCCGCTCAAGACGATGACGCTCGAGGAGAGGCGCGCGATGGAGGCGATCGCGCAGGGGATGGAGGTATACGCGCCGAACGGCGTGTGGAACTGCCAGAACTGGGTGAAGACCGTGTTGGCGGAGGCCATGGAGAAAGGGCTGCTCAGCGCAGAGGAGTGCGAGAGGACGGTGAACGAGGCGGAGCGGCCAGACGCGGGTACGGAGGAAGGTATGTACACCTTAATCAAATGCCCTGCATAGTCGTGCTCATCCGGGTTGCTATGTGTGTTCTTGATCAGCGTGAATACCGTGCTTCATCGACTGTGGACGTGCGCCAATGAACGAGCCACCCCGCTCGTCCTAGGAAACGAGACTTTCGTTAAGATTAAATGTGTACCATATCCCCACCAGGGGCATCGCTGTGCAAAATGCTATCCAAGAATTGTATCCATTTCGTTCCGTTCCAAAGCGATCGTAGCACCATCGTAACATCGTGAATGTCCAACTCCATTATCTCCTCTCATCATTCATGACGCCGACAACGACTTGTTCGACATGATCTGTGTGAACATCTGCAGCGCCGCCGCGCCGCGTTGCACGCCCGGCCACTCGTACGCGGGCACCTCGTGCCCCGCGCCGAAGAAGCGCACGTACGAGAACGTGCCCGCGTTCTTGAACACGCCCGCGCTCACGCCGTTCACGGTGAAATTGGAGAACTGCTCCTGGTGGTACTCCGCCGAGAACTTCGTCTGCAGATTGTCCACCTGTCGTCGCGCGTGGTCAGATTCATCCGTATCAAAAGAGAGGGAGGAGAAGAAGAAGGAACGTACCATCGCTTCGACGCCGTGGTAGTTGAGGATGAAGTCCGCGTCGCCGTCGTACACGACCGTGCGCACGCCCGAATCGATCACGCGCTCGAGGTCCGGACGCGAGTTGCGCATCCAGTCGCCGGTGGACGCGAAGTTGCTGTAAATGTCGTCGCTGGTCTCGGTCCAGGTGCTCTGCGCGCCGATCTTGCTCGTCACGGCGTCGCTCTGGAGGTAGTCCGTGAGGTCGGGCGGGTACGAGTCCGGGTTCTCCGAGGGCACGTAGTAGACGTCGTAGTTGCCCGCAAGCGGGCTCAGGATGTTGTTGTTGCAGAACGACTGCGCCTTGGAGCACACCGAGTTGTTGCCCCCGTTATTGCATGCGGTCATCTGGTCGAGACAGCCGCCTGAGCGATAGTAGGACGTATTGGCGCGCGTGATGACCGAGTTGGAGACGAGAGGGTGGTAGCTGGGAGATGGAGGCGTTAGGTGGATGTGGACGAGTGGAAGAGGGTGAACGTACGGATTGTTCGCGGCGTAGGAGATGTATCCGGGATATTGGGAAACAGGGTCGGTGAGACCGTCGCCCACACCGAGATACTTCAGGTTGATTGGAAGGCCGTCGACGGTGCCGTTGCTGATGCCCGTGTTCTGGTCCAGGAAGTGCCTGTCAGATACCAATATAAGCACCTTTTCAACTAGGGAGAAACAAGGAAACTCACGCAGCAAACGTCGGTCCATAGTGTCCACCGTATCTGCAACCCAGGTCAACAACCAGCGCCAGTCATGAATGAACAAGGAGGCACACGCACGACTCGGTCCAGATACCGAACTCGCGGTCTGCGTACTTGCTGAAGCGCGAGTCCTTGAACCAGATCTGAAGGAACTGTATGTGAAAACACATCGTCAGTGTCCAAACGTATCAGTCATGACGAAAGGAGGCGTGAACGCACGTCCCACACATCTGTCGCTGCCTCCTGCGAGGTGGAAACGCTGGTGTCACCGTACGAGAAGCCCACGCCAACAGGCTGGTCAATGAACATCCTATACGCCACCGTATCGCGTCAATACGGCAAGATCACACAGCACGAGCACGGAACACGTACACGTTCGCGAACTCGTTCCAAGCCGTGGGGTTGAGCTCAACGCTCGAGCTGTCGTTGGTGATGCGGCACGGCCCCAGTTCTTGGAACAGTCCGATCATGCTCGAGCTGCCAGGCTACATTAGGAGGACGAATAAGCCACCATGAATGAAGAGCGCGGAGAAACATGACAACGCACCCCGCCATTGAACCAGGTGATGAGTGGCGCGTTATCGGGATCGTTACGGGATTCGAAGAACCAGAACCTGTCCGCGCCATCAGCGGACTAGCCCACAAACACAAAAACAGGAAGCGGACGCACCATACGCTCTTGTTCTCCGAAAGATCACCATACCCCGACGCCTGATACACACCCTCCGTCGTTTCTAGAAACGACGCCGTCAGCGGGGATGACAACGACCAAGGGGGTGAACAAAGAGTAACGCACCACAGACGCCCGAGTTCTCCGTCACGCGCAATGCGCCTGGCGTAGGATCCGTCGCGTCGGCAACGGCGCTCTTCCGCTGGCTCTTGGTCTCCGCCGAGAACCCCGGCGACGAGGCGGGGACACCACCCAACACACCATCGACGATGGGGACCTGACTCGCACGCACAGAGAGGGCGGGGAGCGCTAGCGCGACCGCAAGCA
Organism: Amylostereum areolatum; assembly: GCA_012932865.1. Taxonomy (NCBI): domain Eukaryota; kingdom Fungi; phylum Basidiomycota; class Agaricomycetes; order Russulales; family Stereaceae; genus Amylostereum; species Amylostereum areolatum. The sequence continues at coordinate 646,530 of SAXG01000016.1, read as the reverse complement.
GATGGGGAAGCATGGTCGAGGGAGAAGCAAAGGAGGTGGGGGGATGCTGAGAGGAAGCGTACCGCGCCCTTGTTCTTTATATACCCTTCTAAGTACCCGAGAAGCAGGCTGAGATGGAGCTCGGGCAGTCTGAGACGCTAATCGGCGGAATTTGATACCGCCATGTGGTTCATGTTCTAGTTTGGGACGAGTGTTGGTCTGAACCACAATGTCGTGCGCCGTGGTCCCCGGGAGGGTAAATCGGGTCAAGTGCTAAGGCATCAACTGCAAGGCAGGACTACGTATTCCAATGAAAAAGTGAATACACCGGTAGGCATAAAATCATACCAGATTACAGGCGCTCGCTCCGTCTTCAAGCTTCAAGCTTCAAGTTCTATCGCGCTTCGTCCTCTCTCGACCCCGATAACAGTGTCCAGGCAAGAAGTTTGTTCGTTATGTTTCCGACAGGCAGACTCGGACCGGCGGCGGCATTGCGTTACGGACTGACGGTCGAGCACACGACGCAATCAGTATGATATTGGAGAACGGGCGGCCAGAGGGGGGGGGAAAGAACAGAGGTTGGTCTGAGACCGACGGAAAGCTCGGAGAAACCACGCGGCAAAGCGCTCACGTGATGATCCACTCATATGCAGAGGTACGCCCTCCATCTCACTCTGCTCTATTTATGGTGGGCTCGCTATCGATGCAGTGGCGAGTGGCGAGTGTAGTTGTGTACGGTGCGTTCTAGGGATTCGCTGGATGGGCCACGATCATAGTACCCTTCAGGCTCCGGATGGCGCAGGAGTAATACACCTGGACTCTGGAGTGCCTCACTCAAGCCCGCTGAGCAGTGAGCTTCTAGTCTGAACTTGCCTACTGAAGCCACGATAGGAGCGTAGATGCGGGAAAGAAGATATACTACTTATCTCTGGAGGAGATGTAGCCACGTCATAGGGGGTCAGACCGGTCACCCCCCGGTATTTCTCGAGCCACTATTCCCACAGCCTCCCGCCCGTCTGGGAGTCCTGCGCGATGTACATGGATGGACCCGCGTCCAATGCAGAGAAGGGTTCCACGTCCTTCCGGAAAATTCCCGTTTTCAACGTGCTTTAATGCGAACGCGGAGGTCTATGCAGATCCTTGACACATATCCGCTGTTTCCGCGGCCAGACGAAGGCGACGAATACACGGGCGATACGTACAAATTCAAGGTCCTCTGAAGTCCACCATCGTGGCTATGATCCGCTCAATATGCGCCGTGAAGGGTCCTCGTCTTCCCCATAAGTCTTTCAGCGGACGGTTTGCCGGAGGACGAAGAACGCGGTCTGACTCTGAATCTCAAAGGTAGAGAGCTAGGCTGAGGGCCTGTCCTTAACTGAGGTCAGAAATGCTTCGACGGGAACAGCAGTGGGAGAACGCACAAAAGTAACAACCTCTCCCATGATCCATGATGCCTTCCTCCAATCTTCCTTCCACGCGGATATCCTGGGAAGACCCAACCTTGACCGAATTTCTTCGCTACCATTTCCAGTGCTGTCTTCCCGTGCACTTCGTGGGAGAGAACATCAAAGACGAATATGAGGTTGAGAAGATGATGGCCCTTGCATTTTGAGGTGCGAGACTGTATGTTTGCGAGCCACTACGGTGCAGAACAGGATGTCGAAAGACAAAGCACCCGGAAGAAGAAAGGGACTCGGAAAAGGCGCACTTGGGGCTGGAAGCGGTTGGGGCGAGCTCGTGATGGCTTTGGCAGCTGAATAGAATATTGAATGTTGAATGCTTGTGGGGTATCGTACTCTATCTCTATTTTGTCTGCCCGCAGTGCTTCACCTCTCTTCAGTGAGAATCTCGACGTCAACACATCCTTTTCCGGCTCGTCCATTGCCCTGAAAGCGAAAGCGGCGGCACAAGCGTCGGCTGTACGAATGACGTCGTTGATTGCTCCAAAATGGCCACGGAAAGATGAAGGCGTACCGGCTGGTATGATATATTGGATGTGAACGCACCAGGACCATAGAGCAGGATCAATTGAACGATGCGGCTGCCAAGCGGCTGCGGCGAAAAGCTGAGTTTGTCCTTCGGCAACGGCCTTTGTTTGGTAAGTAGAAACACACCACATCATAACTTTGTCTGCATCCTTCACGTCTCTCTTACTCGCCTATCATTCAACAGATGGGTGTGTACCGTATGTATCTCGTCCATCTCCTTGCTCGAGTGAACCGCAAACTGACCTCACTGCAGATGAAAATGCCGCCACGGGGCGCGTCCCCACCGAGCTCCTGATCAAGATCTTCCAACTCGTGGGATCAGGATCCACAATGTTCTCCACATCGCAGGTGTGCCGACGATGGCGTGTCGTCGCACTCGGGATGCCAGAGCTATGGTCTACCTTGAGCGGTGGCGACAGCCCCACCACCGTCAGCGCGTTGATTGAACGCTCCGCCTCCACTCCTTTGCACGTATACGTCCCCGAAGACCACTCTCTCATGAACTTCTCAAAGTGGTTCTCTGAGCTGCAGCATCCCGCGCTCACGCGGCTTGAATCGTTCCATCTCCACTGCAAAACCTACCCGCGCAGCGTGGACGCACCGCTGAAAGCGCATGGCGGTCGGGGAGGCGACTCGGGATTTCTGCCTCTCAAACGACTTCACCTCGCGTTCAACAGGAAGGCCTACCAACACATGTCGTTAATCGCACGGGAATCGGCAGAAGGCGATACTGCACCGTCGATCAAGGACTATCTCCCGTCCGTCCTCGATCAGCTCACCGATCTCTTCCTCGCGTTCATCATCCCGACGCCGACCTGTTTTTCTCTCAACCTCACCTCGTTCCACCTCGAATCGCCCAAGTACATCGCCGCCACTGTCCTGCTCGACAATCTCCGACGTTCACCCAATCTGGAGTCCCTCACCCTCGTCTTTCCCCTCGCGTACGAGGACGGGGAGCTCGACGCCGACATCCCGCCAATCCCGTTCGCTCGCCTCCGCGAGGTGTACCTGCACGACATCCTGCCTCTCCAACGCATGTCCACATTATTTCGACACATCGTCGCTCCCAACATCGCCCGCGCCGCCATCTGCATCGACGGGCCCTTGTACGATTCCCGGCGGGCGATGTGGGGCGCACACGAGCTCGTACCCACTCCCGTCAATTTCTTCCCCATCCTCACCGACGTCGTCATAGCGCGCTCCCCGCTCACAGTTTCGCAGGACGATCTCACCGTGCGCGGCTTCGCGCAGGGCGCGGCCGCGTTCACCGTGCCCGTCGGACGTTTGCCTGTATTCCGGCGCGGCACATGCGCAGACGACGCCGAGTGGCAGCTGTATCTCGCCCCTGCCATCGTCGCTACCACCGAGCATGTCGTGCGTTTGGCTATCGAGGGTACGGTCTCTCTGGACGACGGGTTGATCAGTGGGCTGCATCTGGACTCCGTCGAGGAATGGGCGTCCATGTTTCGCGCGTTTCCGGCCGTGGAGGTGCTGCTGGTCAGCCACGCAGACGCAGCCACCGCGCTGGCCGCGCTCGCGAAGGTGGCGAGCGGGGTGCTCTTCCCTCGCCTGCGAACACTGAGCTTCGATTTTGCAGATATCCACCCCGACGTTGAAGCCGACGCGGATCTCATCGATGCGGAATTACTGTGTTTAATCCAGCGCCGACGAGAGCAAGGCCTTCCCATCCAACGCGTCCTCTACACTCGACCACTGTGGTCCCCGGACACGGAAGAGCGTCTCGGTAGATTTGGCGTGGTCTTCGAGGACGTCAGTGGCCGGGAGATGGAAAAGATGTACCGCGCGGTCGAGCTCCCTAGGCGGATAAGGGAGATTGTAAACGGATATCGCCGCAAGGTAGGGAATATCCCGCTGCGTTTTGCTCGATCGGTCTGTTCGTTGACGGGGATCGACAGTACGATTTGAAGTTGCCCGAGAAGATTCAGCGCACGGCACTGTGTTTGGAGGGGTGGCGATTTCCGGTGGGATCCAGCACGCCGTAGTGTGTATGGATCAACCTACAGTACGGAAATCTGAGGGACACGTCATGCAGTGCCAGCAGGCCCCGAGGCCTTGAAGCTTGAAGAATGGGCCCACACAACTTATAGGTATGCAGAAAAGCGCGAACTTCGTATCGTGAATCACACAGGATGAGACAGTTCGTGTTAACCGCGTCGAAACTGCCGTCGAGCTCATATTATCAGTATTTCGCGCACTGCTCCTCAAGCCACTCCCACAACCTCTCGCCCGTCTTGGGATCCTGCGTGGGAGGATTCGCCTCTCCGAGGCGTGCCCATGGGACGAGGTACTGTAGGTATCAATTCAGCTCGCTGTGACAGAATTCACGAGCATGACCCACCTTGCCGTTGAACTCGGCGCCTTCGGGCGAGGTCCCGGCCCAGAGCTGGGTCAGTGCACCGAGCGGTACGGGATAAAGCAAGGCAAAACCCTGGAAAAAAGACACAGAGCATGAGCGCTGAGCGCAAGCGACTCGTGTGAGAAAATCTGCAACTCACGAAGAATCTGGCTTGGAAAGTGCCCTCGATGTGGCGCTGCAGCTCTGATTTCAAGTTGCCTATACATCGATGGATTCAGCGCCATGTCCGCGATGCTCGTCGGGGAAAGTACGCACCAGGATTAACGCTCGTCGACACGAGCTTGTCGCCGTACCTCCGCGCGAGCTCCTTCGCTTGCACAACGTTCGCCTGCGGCACCTCCGTCATCACGACGCGTATATGAACGGAAGAGAGCACAACTCACGAACTTGCTCTGATAGTACATGTCGAACGGCGCCCGCTTATTCCGTAGCGGAACATCCGTCCACAGCTCGAGCTCCACCTTGTTCGTCAGAGCTGAGCCCGACGAGGACGTGGTCACCACGCGGGCATTCTGTCCTGAAGTCTCGGAGGCGGCGAAAAGGGCGGGGAGAAGGAGTTTGGTGAAGAAGTGGTGGCCTAGTATGTAGCGTACCACGTATGAGCGAAGGCCGAACTCGGTGGTAAGGACGATTGGAAGGGTGAAAGGTGGGCATACCGAGGACGTTCGTTCCGCATTGGAGGTCGTAGTTTTGTGCGGTGAGAAGGTCAATCGGGCATGCCATAACACCCCTATGCCACGGTCAACGTCGTGAACGAACCCCCCCAGTGCACGGCTCCCGCTGCCTAAGATATCGGAACTCACGCGTTGTTGAATAGGATGTGCAGCTCTTTCTCCTTCCTGCACACCAAGTCAGCTGTTGTCTCTCCGCCCCAAGACGTGGCAAGCGATAATAAACGCACCCAAGAAACTCCTCCGCACTCTTCCTCACCTGCGCCAAATCGGCCAGATCAAGCTTGAGGAAATTGGCCTCCTTCCCCGTCTCCTTCTTCAAATCCTCAATGGCGACCTTTGCCTTCTCTTCGCTCCTCGCAGCGATATAGACCTTTGCGTTGTGTGCAAGAAGAGCCTGTCCAGCGTCCCCATGTCAATAAATAGGTCCCGTCACAAAAAAGGGAGAGTGGCACGCACCTTGACCGTCTCTTTCCCAACACCTGTGTACCCTCCTTCCATTCCCAAGCCCCGTTTCAAAACCGGAGTCGCAAGACAGGCCAACACGGAAGGTAGTACGCACCGGTTACGATCGTGACCTTGCCCTCCAAATCCGGGATGTCGTCCGTGCCCCATTTCGGCTTGGGTGGCCAGGTTTGGGACAGCAGGGAGAGCGTCTGGCCCATCTGTGCACGTTTACGCGTTGCGATACGGGGGTGGGTGGGTGAGATGGGGGATGGCCATGCGTGCGTAGCGACTGTGTGCTTTTATACCCATGCAGGGCGCTGAGAAGGGGCACCGCGGTGGCCCGTGGGTACTTAGATAAGTTAGATGTGGGTCCCCGGCGCGAACGCTTGCGATCGTCATTTCGAAGAGAAATGGGACGTCAGCCTGTGATTTACTACCAAACATGCTCAAGTATACGTATACGCCAACGGTGAAGCTGGCAGGGTTCTACCAGCCGTACAGCGTGCATACTGAGGGAAAAGCATGGCATTAAATGAAGGAGCAACTCGTGAAACCAGCACCCCCGAGGTGCCCGGACCAAGTCAGTTGCCAACGTCACTCACGTCGTGTAAGTAGATTGTGTGAATAAAATTCAGCAGGAAGTGACGGATGCACCCTGAGGGTCCCCTCGGTGCGATCGCCTTTCAGAGCTCTCGGAACGAGGCTACGAAGATATCCCGACACGCTCGGGCTCCAGGGGCGGCGAGTAAATCAATCCGGTATTGGCCCGATACAAAACGATTGATTAGTACAGGGCCGGACATGTACAAGGCCCGAGGGAGGCAGCGCGACGGTCGCTGTATGGAAGTCGTGGCAGTCGTACTGTACAGACACCTACGCCTTCACGATTTTCCAGATCTTCGCTGTGCCGTCGTCCCCGACCGTCGCCAGAAGATCCTGCGAGCCCTGGCGCGGACACCATACGACGCTGTTCACGTCGCTGACCCCATGCGCATCTTCGAGGCGCGAGATGAGCTTATGCCGCGGCGGGGTCGTCGGCGTCGCATCTGGTTCCTCCTGCCACCGCGATGCACCCATCAGCGCCAGCGCGAATCTCGACCAAGAAAAAAAAATCGCACCTCTAACTCCCAGACGTTGACCCTCCCATCTCCTCCTGCGCTGGCTAACAACCCTAAGCTCCCATCGTCCTGCTTTCCGGGATTCGCCCCCCAGCTGACCGAATACACCGTGCGCTCGTGCCCCTCCAGCACGAGCACGCACGTCCATTTGTGTTCCGCGACGCGCTTCCACACGCGCACGGTGCGATCGTCGGAGGCGGACGCGAGGTAGCTGCCAGTGGGCGACCAGGCGACGGACCAGACTGTGGACGCGTGCCCTGAGAGTGTTGCGAAGCAGAACCAGTCTTCTGAAGGATCATCGAGGTAGAGCTTTATCGTATCATCGTACGAGGCCGATGCGAGGATCTGTACTGCGAAGGGGCGTTGTAGGTGAGGGATGCGGAGAGGGCAGGGGGAAGAGACGGACCTCCTCGGAGGGGTGCCAGGCGACGGACTTGACGTCCTGCGTGTGTTCCATAAGCACGCCCATACACTCAAAGTCGGCATCGGGGAGCGCTGAGACTTGCGGATGCCCGTGTCAGAGACGAAGGCAACGAGAACGAGAGAACGCACCTTCCCAGACCCAGACGGTCTTGTCCCGACTGCAGCTCGCGAGGAGGTTTCCCTCCGCAGACCATGCCACGCCCTTGCACTCCGTCTCGTGCCCCTCCAGCATAGCCACGCACTCCCACTCCGCACTCCCGACCTCATCCTCGTCCTCCGCTTCCTGCTGCCATACGCCGATGTTGGCGTCGAAAGACGCGGTGGCGAGCGAGGTGCCCGCTGGCGACCAGGCGAGTGCTCGCACGGTCTTGGTATGCCCGGTGGGTATTGATGTTTGAAGTTTAAATGAGGAATCGGTGTAGGAGTACATGCGCACGGTCTTGTCGGCAGAGCATGTCGCGAGCAGCGGTTTTTTCGGATTCCAGGCGACGTGCCATGCCCGATCTTCGTGTCCTGTCGCAGGCATCGATACGGATGATTCACATAAAAGAATTAAAGGTGCACACCAGTTAATTCCGCGACCAGTTCCAGACGATATGGGAGGTCGACGTCCATGGCAAAATGGCGAAATGGAAAGCTGAAGCCTGAGACCGGAGCGATCGACGACATACAATATCTAATCTAATCTCAAACCTTGGATCACCGCCCATCGCTGCCATCAGCGCGCGCGATGCCGACGCGCAACGCGTCGCCGTCGACCTCGCCCGCGACCCCGCCTCCGCCATGCCTGCCGCCCTGATGCGTATCCCCCCAGAGGAACTCGAAAGAGCGCCCGCGAACCATACAAATACGATACATAAAATTCAAGGCATCTCATTCTCTTAAATCTCCCCCAGCATCACAACAGCAATGAGAGTCCTTTTGACGGGTGCGACCGGCGCTGGTAAGGCTCGTGTTTTTGTTGAGGCGGGCCAGAGCTCACGACGAGTTAATGACAGCCGGTCTTGGTGTTCTCCGCGCTCTCCTCGCCGACGACACCGTCAACCATGTAACAGTGCTCGCCCGCCACCCCCTGCCCTCATGGGTCGTCCTCCCCAACGGTACCACACCGACCGCTCCCTCCGAACCCCCCCCCCCCCCCCCCCCCCCCCACCCTAAACTCAGCACCACCGTTCTCCCCTCCTTCCTCTCCTACACCCCCGATCTGCGTGCCGACATCGCCGCACACGACGCGTGCATCTGGGCGCTCGGCAAGAGTGCCGTCGGCATGAGCGAGAAGGACTATACTGAGATGACCGTTGGGTATCTCGACGCGTTTCTGGACGCGGCGAAGGAGGCGGGAGTGGGCACGGCTGGTGGGAAGCCGTTCAGGATGGCGTTTATCACTGGACAGGGTACAGACCCGACAGAGAAGAGCTGGCAGCTCTTCGCGCGCGTGAAGGCACGTTGAACCTTCGCCTCGATCTTCAGAGTCAGTATCCTTATCCTTTTGCTATGATTAGGGCCGCGCAGAAAATCACCTCACTCAACACGCGAAAGACTCGGCGGGCGCGTTCAAGCCGACCATCCTGCGCCCCGCATACTTCTTCCCGTCTTCGCTCTACCCCGCCGACCAAGAAAACACGCGTCCCACGGCGGGACGTGTCTTCGACAAGGTTCTCGGAAACCCCCTCCGCTACGTGATGGGCATCACCGTCGAGGATATGGGCAAGTTCGCGGTGGAGGCAGTCAAGGGGACCTGGGAGGCGAAGTACCCCGACAAGGTCGTGTTCTCTAATGGTGAGATGAAGAACGCGGTGAAGGAAGTGGGTACTAAAGGGAGGGATGAGCTGTGAGCCCCTTGTAAGTGTCATCTTTGGGTTGGTCTCTGTTTGCTCTGGCTGACTTTCCGTGTGCAATAGGTACATTTGATGTACATACATGTCCCTTGGATACTGAAGCCCATCTCTCACTGTTTACGACACAAGCATTTTTTGTTACATTGTACACACCGTCGACGTACTGGGTGGCCTTCTTCCTACACTTCCTCAAAGACCTTGGACGGGTACAAGCTCCCCGCGTCGGGGGGGTAGGCGCAGTTCGTAGTCCACTGCGATCTCCATCCACGCTACGAAGATGTCGAACACAGGCCAGAACGAGGCGAAGATGTGGCACTGGGTCGGGGGGCCAGGGGCTCACGGAAGGACACGGAGACGACCGTCATTTGCGCGAAGATGCGCTCGAGGTCGCCGGATTCCAGCTCGCTGAACCACCGCTCCTCCCGTCGCGTCAACGTCGCGCACGACCGGTTCGCCGCGGTCCAGAAGGTGGCCCACACAGTGCCGTCGAGGTCGTCGAGCACGGTGTGGATATACGGAAACGCGTGCTTCCAGCTGGCGACTCTGCGGTAGGACGAGAACGGGGCGATGTCCTGCCAGCGGATGAGGGTGAGAACGGCGAGCATGGGGTTCAGACGAAGGGAACGCGTACGTCGGGGCTGTCGGCACCTACCCCGCACCTCATCTTCTTATGAACGGCGGAGTCGACGTCGGGGATGGCTGCTTAGATGCTTTCCCAAGAATCTATAACGTCCACAGTCTCGATCATCGGGACTTGAAGCTTGACTCTGCGAACGCAAACCGCGACTGCTGACCCTAGAATACAATGTCTTAACTTCTGAGATCATGCTGAAACAAACTGGGAGCTGCCCGTATAATCCGAGACGGGACGGGGACATATCCGAGAACTTCAATCAACTTGTTCATCTCCAATATAATCCTCCATCCATATTTATCCTCTATCCTGCATCCTTCGACTACTCGGTGCCGTCACGGTATTGACCGCTCTTCTCCAAGAATTCTACACCCGCCTTGAGATACCTCACCAGGTATTCGAAGGTGACTTCCCTGGTTTCTTCGTCTAGGTCTTCATTGTCGTACGATTCGATGACCTCCATGTCCAGCCTAGCCACCTTGGCGATCTTCATCCACTCTTTCACGATGTCATATATAGAGTCCCAGAATAGCAAGGGGCGAGCCAGAACCGTGACCTTCTTCTTTCCCTTCCGCACGAAATCCCTCTCGCTGAACCAGGATACGATTGCTTGTTTCGCAGAATTCACTGTGTTGACGCTGTCGGAGGACAGAGCTTTATGCCAACCCATTTCGCGCCTTTCCCGGTCTGCATGAGTCACGATCTTCCACATGACAATCCACAGAACTCCCTCGACGTCATCCAGCACACTGTGCGTGAGACCGTATTGACCGGACACGTCCCGCGCCGACAACCCGCGTCGAGACATGAGTTTCAGGACCGTCTAAGGCGGCATACAGTGAGCGAGGTACTGTTTAGATGTACACAGGGGAGGGAATGAATCACATACAGGATCATGGTGGTACGCCGAACACCCGCGTATGAGTCCACCGTAAACGACCGCGTCGACATCTATAACAACCGCCTTGCACACGCGGAGATGTCTCTCGAGAAACGCAAAACACGCCGGGTCCTCGCCGCGCATGCACGGCATGGCTTCGATCACGCCGTTCGTGCGCCGTGCGGGCGTTGTTCTCGCCTTTATCGTTCCGATGGAGGGAACAGAGTCAATGGTCATGTCTTCAAGATAGGCGTTCAGGATAACTGTGCTTCGGGATTAGAGGAAGCGCAGAAATCGCAAAACCTGAGACTGCGACGAAGGCTCACTAATCATAACGTCCACAGCGATGTAAACACAGTCCATCAAGCTTACGTCCTCTGAGAGCAACGAAATGCTTTCCATCGGACCTGAGGGCGTCTTTGCATCGGAAGCGTCGTGGGAAGTGGAAATGTCATTCGTGGCGGAACATGGGTTTGAATTCGAGTCATCCATACGCCGGGGTGGAGAGACAGATAGGAAAGGGAGGTAGCTTGCAGTCCGAGTTCGGTTGAAGTCTTATATTGATGCAGGAAATAATACACGCGAGAGGAGCGCGCACTCTGTGCACGGCTTTGCCAGCCGTTGCGTACCGCTCATGATGCACGACCACGAGATGAATGCATGGCACCCCGTCAGATATCTACACAAAACAGAAACTTGATAAACGTACTTTCACGCCGGTGTCCTCCTCGTCAAGCCTCCCTCCGTCCCGTCCTAAAACCACCCCTTCGAACGCTACGTGTGACAAACAGCTAGTACCCCCACGCCATGCCCGTACGCCTCGCACCCTGGATGATGGAAAACACAGTCAATCATTATGATGACTTATGGCACGCACCTGTGGATCGACGTCGACATCCTCAGGTGAGAGCGAGGTGACTCAGGTGAGAGATCATCGTGATTGTACCGTGTGAGCGCGAACGCCGTGACGAAAACGAGAGACAAATTTAACGCACCTTGAACAACCTCGCGATATACGGTATGAACTGCCCAAACACGCGCTCCAGGCCCCCCATCTGCACCTTATCGACCTTGACCGGCGAGGGCGCGGCGTCGACTTTGGGCGGAGTCGCGCCTAGCCAAAAGAACGCCGCGTTGGAGACGAGAAGAGGAATCTTCGTTAGGGACATTTCAGTGTAGAGGGGTTCGCTACTCGTTGTTTGGAGCCACTTGAGAGAGAGAGAAAGGGTGGTGCTCTTGGACGAAGTGTGTTCCCTCCATGAGCGAGATAAGGTGTGAGTTAAAGCTCCCAGGACTGAGCGGTCACGACAGAGGTCTTGTGATGACCATGTGAAACGGAAACGTCCTTGAGTCGCGTTGGCAGATGGGTCAATTAACTAAAATTTCCGACGCGAGTTGGACGAAAGTTGAACGAGAGGAGCTCCAGACAGATAGATAGATAGATATTTACTTACGTTCAACTCTCCAACGGACCAGCGGCGGATTCGGAAGTGACAGGCCAGACATTACAGTGCATTGATATCTCGGCAACTTGACCTATGATACAGGAAGGACTGTGGTATGTAGTGAGGTCGGAGGAGGAAAACTGCATGAAGGTGGATCAGCCCGAGCCAGACCGTCCGGAGACCGTCATTTCGCTGCGCGCGGCCTGCCCGGGCCGCTATGGGCACCGTATGTAACTAGGACCCCTGAAATTCCCTATAAATGATTCATCTCGGACCACCGAAAATTTGGGCCTTATGGGAACCTATGTATGGTACTCTCCACCGAAAATGGGCCCCGTAGGGCCGACATGTTGGAGCTAAGAACCACTGAAAAGGAACCCGCCCGTCCGAAGTCCCATCTTCACCACCGAAAATGGTAAGCATCTGAACACGCCGAGGATCTGTCAGTTCCAATCACAAGTATTTTGCATATTTTGCTTCCCATGGGTCTATGGAAGCAAACTAGGCATGTTATAGCAAGCTTGTGCATAAAATGAGAGTTCTGCTCTGGAAACCTCGACGCCGAAGGCGTGGGAAATTAGACTATTTTTAGATATGTATAGTCTAAGAACCACTGAAAACGGCTGACTTGAAAAAATCTATCATGTAAATCACCGAAAATGGCCCAAATTCTGTCCCAGCGCACCACCGAAAACAGGTCACCCTGGGATGAATGCTCTATAGGGAATTTCAGGGGTCCTATGTAACTCCTCTCAACTCTCAAGTACTGAGTACTTACTCGATTGGTTCTCAACGTCAACTCGCCTCCAACGATTCTCCATGCCGTCACGCCAACAGAGCGCAATTACCAGCAGGAACTCCAGTTAGATACCGTTTTTACCGGAGGGGTTTCTGCAGTCAGCCGAGAGCCTATTGTGAGTCCCATCGTCACCCGTTTCTCCTTCCCAAGACTCAAATTCAACCTGCAACAGCATCGGCACTCCAGGGGCCAGCATCATCGCGCGCGAGAAAGGAAAACCTTTTCCATGGATACCCTGCCCTCATGCAAAAATTCAATGCCCCTCTCACGTTCGCGCAAGATTTGGACTTCGACCTACAACCGCGGACCCAAGTTCGAGCTTCCCGTTTCATGGCTCCAGAGCCGAGCGCGTCACCCAGGAAGGAACGCGAATGGTTTCGAGAGAGGATGCTCAATCACATATATGTGTCGTAAGTCCACGCCTTCGTCCGACCTGCGCTCCGGGCCCTTATCCTCTCCGCCCAGACCTCTTCCACCCCCTGTGCGCTGCTGCTAGAACCACACTTTCACGAGAAAACTGTATGTGTTTTGTTCCTTCCCTCCTTGTGTACTCAGCTCACACGTCTTAGCTGTCAGGGATCCGCCTCTCGCCGCCTCCGACCGCGTCCACATCCGCGCCGACTCTACTAAGTTCACTTTCAACGTCGTTCTCGTGTCCTCTTCATCGCTGTCACTTATCGCCTCTACATGAAGCGGCGCATTCTTCAGGACCAAGCCGCCGGATTCTCCTAACCGTGTACACCACCGAAAATATCCTCCTCCCAAAGTGTACGCGTGCTACGCTCATCACATCCTATCCCAAGGTCACTACCCACCTAACCTACTCATGTCACGAGAACGCCGCTGGAGTGCGAAACGTGGTTTCAACAGGGTTCTCGGTGACACCTTCCGCTGGGCATCGCCGTCGAGAATATGGGGGAATCTGCGGTGAGAGCGATCAAGGGGACGCGAGAGGCAAGGCATCCGGATAGGGTGGCGTTCCACAACGTCGAGATGAAGAAGGCGGCGAAGGAAGTGGGAGGGACGGGGAGGTCGACACCTGTTTCAGCACGAGACTGGACGAGACGAGTACATACTTATCCGAGAACTACAAGGTTTGGTTTCAAGTCAGACCATGATACTTCGACTGCGACAATGTTCGTCTTCCCAACCCTTCCAATGCAAGCAAACTTGATGACACATAGATCGCGTAGTAAAGTACATGGTTTGGGGTGGATCAAATCTCGATAGGTCCATCCATATCTATCCTGCATCCTTCAACTACTCGGCGCCGTCACGGTATTGGCCGCTCTTCTCCAAGAATTCTACACCCGCCTTGAGGTACATGGTCAAGTGTTCTAAAGTAAGCGCTTTGATTACGTCTGGATATTCATCGTTGTCCGATTCGAAGACCTCCACGTCCAGCCTGGCCTGCTTGGCAATTGTCATCCACTCTTTCATAATGTCATATATAGTGCCCCAGAATATCACGGGGCGGGCCATAACCCCGACCTGCTTCTCCACCTTCTTCGTGTGCCCCCGATCGTTGAACCAGGCTACAATTGCGTGTTTCGTGTGATTGACTGTGCTGACGTCGTCGGAGGACAGAGCTTTATGCCAAACCATTTCGCGCCTTTCCCGGTCTGCATGAGTCACGATCTTCCACATGACAATCCACAGAACTCCCTCAATGTCGTCTAGCAAAGTGTGCGGTGGACCGGGGCTGCCGGGTTCGGCTTCCATCCATGCATCCAACTGGCGTCGCGACGCGAATGGAAGGACCGTCTAAGGCGCAAAACAGTAAGCGAGGTATTCGCACAGGACGGAAACGGGGTCACATACAGAAAGGCGTCTGGCGACCGCGCGCGACGAGTCGTGCCGAACAGCTAGGTCGGCATTGATGATCATTCCTTTGCATTGCTGGAGGTGTTTCTCGAGAAATGTAAAGTCTTCTTCGCTGGAAGACCGTCGTAAACATGCGTTGCTTTGTATCATTTCGAGGGTACGCTTCTCGGGGGCTTCTCGAATAAGTATGTTTGTTATTGAAGGTTCCCCGTGAAGAAAGCCGACGAAGTAGGCGTTCGAAAGTGCTGCGAAAATTAGTTGGTGCGACCCAGCATGCAGGAAAAGACCAGCTCGCGCTCACCGATCATTGCGTCGACAGCGACGTAAATCGAATCGATCAGGGTGACCTCGTCTGCGAGGAGAGACTTCACAGCAGTCGGGAACTGCAATGTCCTATGATTCCTATGAACGCGCTCCTCGATAAACAAGGGTCGGTCAGGGGTGAAGCCGCAGACGAGGTCTGAAATTCCGTGCTGTCCTCGCAAAGTGTTGAAGGACTCTGTTGCTGATTCCCTATACGGAAACGAGTCCGAAACGATGGAGTCGACACCTTGGATCATAATCATTGGGGATGTCAGCCCGGTTGACTGAGTCAAGCGCTCCGCCCAGCGAAACCGAGTGGAGCAGAAAGATCGTTTTGGTTTATGGAAAGGAAGGATAAGTCGGACGAGCCTGAGAATGATGAGGAAGAGGAGCCTGAGGCGGTGGTAGGAGAAAGGATTGGGACAGCGCCGTCGGGCCACGCCCTCGGCGATAACAAATAACATGTGAGGCCATATCCCCGGACGACGTCGGTTGCGTCCTGCGTTACTAATACTCCGTACCAGTTGCAACTCCTCTCAACTCTCGATCTCAGTTCTCAACGTCAAGTCGTGCCCAATAATTAATAACCCACCATGCTGTCAAGTCAGCAAAGCGCAATTAAGAAGCAGCGCTGACTGAGTTTGATACCGTGTTTGCTGGATAGAATCCATGGTTTTACGCAGTCAGAGCCTAATGCAGTGAGTCTGTTACAACTTGTCCAAGGTACTTCATTTTCCATTGCCTTACTAGGAAGGACGTCGCTAAACGACGGATTACGACTGTGCCCCAGTTCGTAACCGTCTCAACGACGCGACGAGGACAGTGCCACAGATCGTCACCATCCCGACGACAGTGCCACAGATCGTCACCGTCTCAATGGCATAGCCGCGACGGTGCCACAGTCTTATCCCCGTAGATACTTGATGCGACCGTCGCTCAATGTACATATATTTACTCGACCTCCTTTCTTATAAAAGGAGGCTCATCGAACGAGCCATTCCCCAGCTCGTTCTCTTTGTAAATACAGGACTGTTCTGAATAAGAACCTCCTCTTAAACACTAAAGAGAATCCTAAGCATACTAAGTCGACAGACTCGCCTAAGTCTTCCGCGAAGACTTACTGCTTCGTCTATCGACCTTCATCTTCGTATAAACCGAGACGTCTGGATCACCTAATCCCACCTCTCACGCGTAAGAGTACTGTAGCCTGAGCCGCTTGTCACGTGATAAGGACCGTCCCTAACACTAGAACGAGCTCTCCTCTACACTAGCTCACCCTACAGTTTGGCGCAGAGCGTCAAACGAAACACCCACCACGGAGTCAGCGGAACAACCCGCTGAAAAAAGACCATCAGATTTTGAGATCCCTCAACTCCAATCAAACTGCAGTCGAGACTTCCCTAACGGAAAAGAAGATCATCGCTGGACATTTGACCCCTATCATCTCCTTTTTTACTACGACGGAGCCCTCGTTGCGAAAGAAAGCAAAGGGACATACGCATACCAGTGGAACCCGCCCATATACAGATACAACCTTCCCCCAGCAGCAGAATACTTCAAAGATAGATCCAAAAGAGAAAAGGAAGACGGAAGCTACGACAATTCACATTGGAAGCACCCAGATTATTCAAGACCTCATATCGGGCCCCTCTCATCAGAAGAACTCTGGAAACACCCGGACGCACAGAAAGTCGAAGAGAAACCTTACACCGGGAATATTAAGGACTACTGGGAATTTGATCCCGATACCGACACTGTTAAGGACGGTCCTTATCACGTGACAAGCGGCTCAGGCTACAGTACTCTTATGCGTGAGAGGTGGGATCAGGTGATCCAGACGTCTCGGTTTATACGAAGGTAAAGGTCAATAAGCGAAGCAGTAAGTCTTCACGGAAGACTTAGGCGAGCTTATTAACTTAGTTTGGATTCTCTTTAGTATGCTTAAGAGGAGGTTCTTATTAGAACAGTCCTGTATTTACAAAGAGAACGAGCTGAGGAATAGCTCGTTCGTTGAGCCTCCTTTTATATGAAAGGAGATCAAGTAAATAAATGTACATAAAGCAACGATCGTATCAAGTATCTACGGGGACGCGACTGTGGCACCGTCGTGGCTATGTTGTCGACATGTTGACGAACAGTGGCACTGCCGGAGCTGTGTTGTCGAGATGCCGACGAGCTGTGGCGCGGTCGTGGCTATGTCGTCGGGACGGTTACGAGCTGGGGCACAGTCGTAATCCGTCGTTTAGCGACGTCCTTCCGAATAAGGTAAGGGAAAATGAGATACCTTATTGGAGTTGTAACACTATCCCCCTCTCTAGAGTCGACGTCTCGTCGATTTGCGAATCGAATGGGTTCCATGGGAAGTTCTTGAACACGTTCGTTCGGTCGACGCCATCGGTGGATGAAGATTATTGATGTGAGGGCGGTAAGGGCGGTAAGTGTCACGATCACACTTATGACGATGACGATTGATCGTGGAGTGGTCGCGGCGAACATTGTGAGATCGGGTGATTGAGTGGGCTGCATCGTGTTTTCTGATTTTTCTTATTTTGACGTTCACTCTTCTTATGTTCGCTCAAAATCGGGCGATAGAATTCTATTCTACCGCTTCAACCACGACTCCACTACCTTCATATCCTCCCCGTCCATCGTGGGAGATCCCAACCTATGCCCTATCCTCGCCGTCATGACGGGGTCGTCGGGGTCTCTGAACCGGGGCTCATGCCTCTTGAAGAGTCCTTTGATGCCGCACCTCCCCTTCGATTCCTGCAACGCTTCTTCGTCGAGGCTTCTCGGCCTCTTCAGGGCGCGAGCGACGTCCGGACGGCTTAGGAGCTCCGTGACTCGCTTGAGATGACGAAGGAGTTCTTCGTCGCGTGGGTCGGGCGTGGGAGTACGCGAAGGAATGGGCGAGGGAGGAGGAGTGGCAGGAGGAGTGGTGTCGACGGTGGAGAGGTTGCGTGAGGACGAGGCGAGGGTAGAAGACATTTTGGTAGGTTCGAGTGATGCGAGTGGGTTTTGTTAGACGATGTCTGAGGATGTCGTTGTCGTTGTGGCTTTCCCTTTTATCCTTACGATGCGGAGGGGCAATGATGTAATCTTTGCCAGCAATCGTAAGCGATGATTCGTACGTAATCAAGACTGAGTCGTAAGTAAGCGATGCGTCCAGCGCGTCGTGGGGAGACTATCAAGCGTTCGCCTTCCTCATAGCGATAGAAACTGGTATAGTAGAGAAGTCCGAGGAGAATATGCGTACGAATGAGGGCGCAGTCCGTGATCAGTCCTGTCAGAAACACAGTTTATGAGACCGATGAATCGCCTAAGTCGCGACGATGGGAGGAGCGAGAAGAAAATAGATTCGAGAGTGCCGGGGTCTAGGGTAGTGCAACGTGCGCTACAGTACCGTATGACGAGATGGACAGTCTGAGGAAAAGGGAAAACAGATACTGTCCTTATATACAAGTGGGAACGATGGTGCGATGTGATGCGATAGTGGTGCGAGCGGGGGGAACAATAAGAAAGGAGTCATGGGGAGGAGGGCGGAAGTCCAGAGCAATGATGTCATAGATAAGAATGCGGAACCCCGTTCGGAAGTCCGGGCAGTGACGTCGTTGGAGCATGTGATGTGAAGGAAAGTCATGTGCCGTGACGCGTCGCGTGTACAAGGTCTGCAAACGAAGAAAGAAATGGAGCGATCCGTGACATTACCCCCCCTTTAAGACGCGCTTTCGCCTGGAGCGCGATGTCATCTGCAAGGGTGGATGCGAGAAAATCGTCAAAGGAGATGCCGAGGGAACGCACGGGGCGGGGCGCGTTTGGATGGCGCTTGTGGAAAGCGTCAATCATGTTGGTAACCTTTGAGAGCGACGAACGCGGGAGCCAGGTGTTTTCGGAGTCGGGATAGCCGGCCCACTTGACGAGGTACTGAATACCTTTCTTGTTACGAGTTGGTTTAGAGTCGACAATGTCTTCAACGTCGTATTCTTCTTCATCGTCGATGAGGTCTGGTGGCGGCTGTTCATAATTTGGCCCGTGAGCGGCTGTCTCCTTGTACGCGGTGAGCAACGAGGCATGGAAGACTGGATGGATTCGCCACGTCTTCGGCAGCTTCAAGCGGTAGTTGACTGGGCTGATGACGTCAATGATTTCGAAGGGTCCAAATCGTTTGGCAGCAAGCTTAGCTTTCGGTCTCGTCGTCTTCAGGTTTTTGCCTTCGAGCCATACTTTGTCTCCGACAGCAAACTGCGTTGATTCGCTGACCGTGTCGCCATTGTAGTGCTTCATCAAGTCTGATGCGAGGGCAAGGCTGGCCTTGATCTCCTGTCGGACTTCTTCAAGTTGACGGAGGCGTTCTTCAACTGCAGGGACCTTTGAGGACGGGTTTACGGAGGGGTACATTTTCGGGAGGAAGCCGTAGAGGACTTCAAAGGGAGCCTTTCCAGTAGCTGAATGGGTGCGAGAGTTGTGAGAAAACTCGAAGAAGGGTAACCACTTCACCCAGTCGTCTTGACGGTAGTTGCAGAATACTCGCAGGAACTGCTCGAGGTTCTGGTTCTCGCGTTCGGTTTGGCCGTCTGTCTGTGGGTGATACGCTGTGCTGAGGGCGGACTTGATCCCGAGCTTCTCGTTGAGTGTACGCATCACCTGTCCAGCAAATTGGGGTCCACGATCCGAGATGATCTTGTCTGCTAAGCCGTAGTGTCGGTGTCAGAAACGCAGTTTATGAGACCGATGAAACCGCCTAAGTCGCGACGATGGGAGGAGCGAGAAGAAACAATAGATTTGAGAGTGCCGGGGTCTAGGGTAGTGCAACGTGCGCTACAGTACCGTATGACGAGATGGACAGTCTAGGGAAAAGAGAAGAGAAACACTGTCCTTATATACAAGTGGGAACGATGGTGCGATGCGATGCAATAGTGGTGCGAGCGGGGGGAACAATAGGAAAGGAGTCATGGGGCGGAGGACGAAGGTCCGGAGCAGTGATGTCATAGATAAGGATGCGGAACCCCGCTCGGAAGTCCGGGCAATGACGTCGTTGAAGCATGTGATGCAAGGGAAAGTCATGTGCCGTGACACGTCGCGTGTACGAGGTCTGCAAACGAAGAGAGAAATGGAGCGATCCGTGACAACGAACACAAGATCCGCCAGGCAGTAAAAGCCGGCTACCTCACCAAGAAACTCCTCGGCCGTCGCCCCATCGCGGCGGACTTCTTCTAGACCATCATCACGTCCTCCACAGCCCCTCGTCCCCCCACCCCGAACCTTCCCCCAGGCGTCTTTCGAGACTACTGTCCTGAAGAATACTATATCCTCACCTCGCAGCAGACTAAGGAATCCGTACGTTGGCTACACGACGAACCAAACCGGCAACGTCGAGACTGGTACTTCGACGACCGCGACGAACAACCCTACGTCGAAGAATCGGATTTTGCCACCGCTGCGGACGTTCTACAGCGCTTCCTGAACCCCCCTCCGACCAACTCGCCCCCACCCCGTCGACGTACTGTAATCGAAGTCCCAGAAGGGATCAACCACAACGACACAACTGGGAAGTGGTACGCCTATAGACGGAACAAGAACGGAACCCCAGGACGATCAGTAGTTGAGTGGCAGCCCACTTCGTTCAGTCCCGTCCAAGATCACTGGTCGTGGCATCATAACCAGCAATTCCTCACCCCCGCCGACTTCCTTGTCGCAAAACAAGTTGAGGACGAAGTTGAAGAAGCAGAAGAATGCCGACGAGAAACTCTACGCCGCCTTGATCAAGAACTTGCCCAATCCCTCACCGTCCCCCTCCCCTTCGACAAGATGTCCGACGCCGAATCCAAACCTGCCGTCTCCAAGCGGGAGATCGGCCCCAAGCCAAAGCCATTCAAAGGCGATAGACGCGACACCCTCCGGTTCTCCCTTGAGCTCCGCATGTTCCTGCGCGTTAACAAGGATGTTTATGCCACAGATGACGCCAAGATGATGCTCCTCCTCAGCCTGATGGAGGACGACACGGCGAAAGCCTGGGCCACGCATCGCCGCATGGAACTCTTCGCCGACGAAGACGAGAAGGAAGACGCCGACACCCTCGACCCCACGCCCCCCACACTCCACTATAGCTCCTACAAAGAGCTCTTCGAGAGGTTTGGCAAAGACTTCGTGCCCGTCGATCCGAAGATAGAGGCTCAGCGTAAGATCAACGAGCTCGCAATGACCACCCGGGACGTCACTGACTTTATCACCGAGTTTGAGATGCTGGCAACCATGTCAGCGTACGACGACGAGGCGCTAATCCACTTTTTCAAGAAGGGACTTCAGCGTGACCTCGGCAAGCAGGTGGCCCGGTCGTACCCGTTCCCCACCAAGCTCGCGGAGTGGAAGGAGCGCGCCTGCCGCATCAACCACCAGTGGCTCGAAGAGAACCCGGAGAGGAAGAGCAGTCAGTCCAAGGGGGCTGTCGCGCTCACCTCGAACGGTTCGACCAACGACTCCTCGTCGCGCCGAGTCGGCGCCTTCACCAACACCTCGACCCGCCCTGCAAAGCTGACGGACGACGAGCGCGCAAAGATGATGCGCGAAGGCAAGTGCTTCATGTGTCGACAAGCCGGTCACGTCTCTCGCGACTGCCCCAACCGCGACTCGAGCGCGCGACGGGTGGGCGCAGTAGAGACTGGGTCCAAGGCCCCTCCCCTGCCGACGAACACGGCTCCGTCCACTGCGAAAGCAGCTCCCGACCCATCCAAAACCATCGCGGCGATCACTCGCCAGCTGAAGGATCTGGACGCGGAAGGCAAGGAGCAGGCAGTAGCGCTGTTGAAGGACATCCTGGAATCGCAGGATTTTTGAAACGCCCCCCAGTCGCGTCGTCTGGTGGAGGCAAAGGACTTTTGGTATCATCGTCGAATCGTTTCGCTGTATTATCATCCATGCATACCTGTGAGCAATCGTATCCCCCGTGTTTGTATCTGTCTACTGTCACCAAGAACAGGCAAACACCATCGATCACGCTCAAAGTCAAGCTGATCGGACGAGTCACCAAAAGAGAAATCGACGCAGACGCGCTGCTTGATAGCGGCGCAGAAGGAATTATCCTGAACCGAAGCTTCGTTGAACGCAAGAAGCTCACCACAAGAAAACTAGAAAACCAGTTCCCCGTGCGTAATGTGGATGGCACCGAGAACGTCATGGGCTGGGTACGCGACACAACGACCCAGCGGATCCGGATATACTCGCAAGATTCAAAGGCGTACCATGAGGAAGAAGCTGAGTTCTTCATCACCGACATCGGCGATCATGACATGATCCTTGGAACAGACTGGCTCGACGAGCACAATCCCACCATAGACTGGCAACGAGACCGTGTTGACATGCTCCGCTGCCCTCCCTCGTGCACTCTGTCCAAACCTCCTGTGACGAACCTCGCAACCAAGCCACGGAAACCATCATCGGTCCAATCACAGCGTAAGGTTGAAGCAGGTAAAACCCCGAGGACACCTCTCGTCGTGGACGATCCCTTCCCAGAGCCGGCATATGTGTCCTGGACCCCAGTCCCCACTTATGTTATTCCTGCACGCAGAGTCAAAGGTGTTCGCGTCCGCACGGTCCATCGCTCCCCTCTACCCGCACGACTCTTCACTGAAGACGACGACGAGCGGCCCATGGTATTCCGAGACTGGGAGATCAATGGACTACGCCGCGCCGGAATCCTCCCTGAAACCGATGGTCCTAATCCAGATGCAATACCCATCCGCGCGGGCTTTACAAAAGCGCAGGAGCTTGCAGAGCATTCGAAAGAGAACGCACGCCCGCAAACCTTTGAAGACTTAGTCCCCCCGCCGTACCGCGACTTTGCGCCTGTATTCGACAAGAAAACCTCCGAGCGACTTCCTGACCGGCGGCCATGGGACCATGCTATCGACATGAAAGACGGCTTTGAACCCAAACCGTGCAAGATCTACCCCCTCTCACCTTCCGAGCAGATCGAACTCGACACCTTCCTCGACGACCACCTGAAGAAGGGCTATATCCGCCCATCGAAGTCACCTCAGGCGAGTCCGTTCTTCTTTGTGAAGAAAAAGGATGGAAAGCTGCGTCCCGTACAGGACTATCGAGAATTAAACAAGGGCACTGTCAAGAATGAATACCCCTTGCCACTGATCTCTGAAATCGTCGACCGCCTCAAAGGTGCAGAAATCTTCTCCAAGATGGATGTTCGCTGGGGCTACAACAATGTCCGCATCAAGGAAGGCGACGAGTGGAAGGCTGCGTTCAAGACGAATCGCGGTCTCTTCGAACCTACGGTGATGTTCTTTGGGCTTATGAACTCCCCTGCAACATTTCAGGCAATGATGAATGAACTGTTCAAGGATCTCATCGACTCGGGCAAGGTCATCATCTACATGGACGACATCTTGGTGTTCACTCGCACCATGGACGAACACCGTGCCATAGTGCGGCAGGTTCTGCAGCGTTTGCAAGACAACGACCTCTTCCTCAAACCGGAGAAATGCGTCTTTGAGCAAGACTCTGTCGAATACCTCGGACTCATCATCTCGCACGACAAGATCGCTATGGACCCCGTCAAGGTAGCAGGTATTCAGGACTGGCCGACACCACGAACGGTCAAAGATGTGCAATCCTTCCTCGGCTTTGGCAACTTCTACCGACGTTTCATCAAGGACTTCTCCAAGGTTGCACGGCCCCTATTTGATCTGACAAAGAAGGACTGCACATGGGACTGGTCGACGGACTGCCAAACTGCGTTTGACGCACTGAAAGCTGCGTTTACTTCCTCCCCCGTCTTAGTCATGCCTGACCCAAAGAAGCCTTACCTCGTTGAAGTCGATGCCTCGGACTTTGCTACTGGAGGTATACTCTCGCAGAAAGGCGACGACGGTCACTGGCATCCAGTGGCGTATCTGTCCAAGGCCCTATCGGAACCGGAACGGAACTACGACATCTACGACAAGGAGCTGCTTGCGATCATCCGTGCGCTTGAAGCCTGGCGCCACTACCTCGAAGGCGCCCCCGACACCGTCGAAATCTGGACAGATCACAAGAACCTGGAGCACTTCAAGACGGCACAGAAGCTGAGCCGCCGACAGGCACGTTGGGCTCTATTCCTCACTCGATTTGACTTCTCGCTCGTTCATAAACCAGGAATTTCCCACCGCCCAGATCCAATGTCTCGACGACCCGATCACAAGGATGGTGTTGAAAACGACAACAAGGAACGCGTATTGCTTGACCCCAAGTACTTCCAAGTACGCGCAACAAGGCCAGGAGCAGTAACCTCCCTCGGTGATGTCGAACTCCGACGACGCATCCGCGACTGCAAAACCAAGGACATCGAGGTCGTTCAAGCCCTGGACGCCATCTTACGAAACGGACCACGTACACTCGTCAAGAACCTTCAAGAGTGGAACTACGAAGAAGGCCTGGTCCTGTTTAGAGGAAAGGTATATGTCCCTGTGGATGACGAGTTGCGACGCGACATTGTCAAAATGTACCATGAATCGCCCCTGGCTGGACACCCCGGTCGCTTCAAGACTTACGAGCTTGTGAGTCGTGAATATTGGTGGCCTGGCATGTCTGTCTTTGTCCGCGACTTTGTAGCAGGATGCGCAACCTGCCAGTCGACGAAGACACAGAGCAGCCGACCCCACGTCGACATGATCCCAAACGAAGTACCCGATCGACCATTTGGCGTCATCTCCACCGACTTCATCGTCGAACTCCCTGACTGCGAAGGCTATAACGCCGTCAATGTCGTGGTCGATCGCCTCACCAAGATGGTGGTTACCACCCCATGTACAACGAAGATCACCAGCGATGGCACGGCCGACATTCTCTTCGATAAGGTATACCGACACTACGGCTTAGCAGACAAGATCATCTCGGATCGTGGACCCCAATTTGCTGGACAGGTGATGCGTACACTCAACGAGAAGCTCGGGATCAAGTCCGCCCTCAGCACAGCGTATCACCCACAGACAGACGGCCAAACCGAACGCGAGAACCAGAACCTCGAGCAGTTTCTGCGAGTATTCTGCAACTACCGTCAAGACGACTGGGTGAAGTGGTTGCCCTTCTTCGAGTTTTCTCACAACTCTCGCACCCATGCAGCTACTGGAAAGGCTCCCTTTGAAGTCCTCTACGGCTTCCTCCCCAGGATGTACCCGTCCGTAAACCCGTCCTCAAAGGTCCCTGCAGTTGAAGAACGCCTCCGTCAACTTGAAGAAGTCCGACAAGAGATCAAAGCCAGCCTTGCCCTCGCATCTGACTTAATGAAGCACTACAATGGTGACACGATCAGCAAATCGACACTGTTCGCCGTTGGAGACAAGGTCTGGCTCGAAGGCAAAAACCTGAAGACGACGAGGCCGAAAGCTAAGCTTGCTGCCAAACGATTTGGACCCTTCGAGATCGTTGACGTCATTAGCCCAGTGAATTACCGCCTGAAGCTGCCGAAGACGTGGAGAATCCACCCAGTCTTCCATGCTTCGCTGCTCACCGCATACAAGGAGACAACGGCACATGGTCCAAACTATGAACAACCGCCGCCTGACCTCGTTGATGACGAAGAAGAATATGACGTTGAAGACATCATCGACTCGAAGCCGACCCGCAACAAGAAAGGCATACAATACCTCGTCAAGTGGGTAGGCTATCCTGACTCCGAGAATACCTGGCTCCCTCGCTCCTCGCTCTCAAAGGTCACCGACATGATCGACGCCTTCCACAAACGCCATCCAAACGCACCCCGCCCTGTGCGTTCCCTCGGCATCTCCTTTGACGATTTTCTCGCATCTACCCTTGCAGATGACATCGCGCTCCAGGCGAAAGCGCGTCTTAAAGGGGGGGGTAATGTCACGGATCGCTCCATTTCTCTCTTCGTTTGCAGACCTCGTACACGCGACGTGTCACGGCACATGACTTTCCCTTGCATCACATGCTTCAACGACGTCATTGCCCGGACTTCCGAGCGGGGTTCCGCATCCTTATCTATGACATCACTGCTCCGGACCTTCGTCCTCCGCCCCATGACTCCTTTCCTATTGTTCCCCCCGCTCGCACCACTATTGCATCGCATCGCACCATCGTTCCCACTTGTATATAAGGACAGTGTTTCTCTTCCCTTTTCCCTAGACTGTCCATCTCGTCATACGGTACTGTAGCGCACGTTGCACTACCCTAGACCCCGGCACTCTCGAATCTATTTTCTTCTCGCTCCTCTCATCGTCGCGACTTAGGCGGTTCATCGGTCTCATAAACTGCGTTTCTGACATTCGTGGTGGCGGCGACGAAGGGTCTTACCCTTGATGGTGGGACGGAGGACTGGTGGCGGGGTGGATTCGGGGGTCCGGCGGTTAAACTGGGAGACAGAGGTGAAACTGGTTTGGAGGATCGGGTTGGGGGCGTCTTGGATGAGGTATGTGTGGTAGGTGGGGGCGTGGAGGGTGAATTCAAGGCGTTCGAGATCTACGTTGATGCACGTAGTGATCCGGACGTATAGGGCGAGGACGACAGTACCGTGATCCTTGTGCCACCTCCACTCGAAGATGCGGAAGTTGAGGCCGTGCGCGGTCCAGGGATCTTTCTTGCAGAGGTTCTGTACAGGGACGAGGCAGTTGACGGTGACGGCGTCGGACCAAGGGTAGGGGAGTGGTGCGTCGTCGCGGGGGGTGATCGGCTTTCCGTTGAACGGGAGGAAGACCGGTGCGTTCGGGAGGTCCGTGGTGGGAGTTTTTAACATCGTAGAGACGGCAGAGGTAGATGGAGAGAGGGGTGCGAGGTAGGCGTAGGGGTAGACTGTCCAGGTGTCAGAAACACAGTTTATGAGACCGATGAATCGCCTAAGTCGCGACGATGGGAGGAGCGAGAAGAAAATAGATTCGAGAGTGCCGGGGTCTAGGGTAGTGCAACGTGCGCTACAGTACCATATGACGAGATGGACAGTCTGAGGAAAAGGGAAAAGGGATACTGTCCTTATATACAAGTGGGAACGATGGTGCGATGCGATGCGATAGTGGTGCGAGCGGGGGGAACAATAAGAAAGGAGTCATGGGGAGGAGGGCGGAAGTCCAGAGCAATGATGTCATAGATAAGAATGCGGAACCCCGTTCGGAAGTCCGGGCAGTGACGTCGTTGGAGCATGTGATGCGAAGGAAAGTCATGTGCCGTGACGCGTCGCGTGTACAAGGTCTGCAAACGAAGAAAGAAATGGAGCGATCCGTGACAAGTCCAAGAAGTGTCGTAAGCGATAGATGCGAGGGCGTAATGATGGGGGGAAGAGGGAAAGTCCGAGTGCATGATGATGGGTAAAGTCTGTCTGCGCGCTTACCAGGGCTCCGGCCAGTGAACCTTCGACTCCTCCGCTTCCTGCAAGTCCCAATCTTCCTTTTTCCAGAAGAGATCGTCGACGCGCCAGGAGTGATTGAAGTGCGAGGGGGGTTCTTGCTGAGTGCGGAGCATGGCGTCCTCCCAGTACAACCACTGTTCAGTGGCGTGCTGGGCGGCTTCGTGCGTCAGGTTCTCGCGTCGCGTGAGGAATACCAGGAGCTGTCGGTGGGCGCGGGCGGTAGCGTCGGTACGTCGGAGGCGGGGGTGGGACATCAGTGTTCCTGGACCGTAACTGATATCCGGACGGTCCGGGCGAGGGTGAGGGGGAAGAGTCTGTGGTCGAAGGGGATGGTAGGACCGAGATTGGGGGAAGTGAGGGGGAGCGTTCTTGCGACGGGGGCAGTCTCGGCGGAGATGGCCTCGCTTGCCGCATTTCCAGCAGCGTTTCCGCGGCTTCGAGGGAATCGCGTCCCACTCTTCCTGCGTCCACGTGGTCGGCTCGTTGCTCCATGGGTCCGAGGGATTCTCGGCTGCTTCCTTCGTCTCGTCGTCCTTCTCCGATCTGTCCGTCGAGCTGTCCGATTCGTCCGCTGAACTGTCCGACTCGTCCGTTAGGTTGAGTTCCTGTCTCCTGCGAGCGCGCTCCTCCATCATCCGATCGACTATCTTCTTGAGTTCTCTGAAGTTCTTCCTCACCCGATGCATCGGGGAGTCTGAACTCTCTGATCCGCTTGACTGGTCTTCCGTTGGGCTCGGTAGAATCATGTTTACGTCGCTGTGCGGTGACTCGGGGATCCTGGGCGACGGGATTTCGAGCGTAGTCGGGGTGCGGACGTGGGAATGAGGGATAAGGGGTGTGGTTTCCGTGCCAAGGCATGGGAGTGTCGCTAGTAGATAGTGGGAATGGAGTTGGCGTTCTATGCACGGCGGGCAGCTGAGGAGGTGTCCTAGGTACCGGTCGCGGACTGCTGGCCGGTCGTCCGGTTGATTGTCCGGGCTCTGGAAGGACCAGGGACTGTCCCGATAGCTCTCTTGGCAGGGGTTGTCTGAACTGCTCTCCGGGTAATCCGTTTCTAACGATGGGAGGCTGGACGGGGTTAAGCTGGGTGATGTCGGGGATGGGTAAGGATCCTGGTGGCGTAGGGGCGGTGACGGGTCGTGGAGGGGCGTTGGGAAGGAACGGGGGTCTGGTGAGGGCGGATGCGATGGGATCGGGTCGAACAGTGTAGCCCGGGGAGATGTGATGTCCATGGAAGATAAGGTCGATGTCGGGGCCTTCCTTTGAAGACATATGGGGAACTCCAGTAGTTTCCATTCGTCTTCGGAGGATTTCTCCTTCGTAGGCGGCGCGGAAGGTGTGTCTTTCCCAGTTAAGCCAGTTAACTCTGAGTCCGACTTCAGTGAGGAACCTTCGGAGTTCTGCGACGTTGAGTATAGCCGCTGCGCTAGCTTCCTGAATCGTCGAAGGAGCTTGACCTCTCGTTCCTCCATTTCGGTCGAGAGCGTCAGGTACCTCAAGTCCAGCTGGTGGAGTTCTTCGTCGAGCATCTTGTTGTGGTCTTCCAGGATGCCCTGGACGTCGGCCGACTCCCTCCTGAGGTCGTCGATCCGCTGCCTGGCCTGTTCGATCGCTACTCCGGCTATCATGTGGGCTATCTGGTTCTCTAGGATCGGGGAATCGGGCGTTGGGACTTCCGTAGCTCCGGGCCACGGGGATTGCATTAGCACCTGTGAGGAATCCGGGTGCTTCAGTTAGGGTTCTTCTGTGTGCTTCTAAGCGGCTTACCCCTTGCTCTTCCGTCTGTTCTTCCGTCTGGTCCTGACCTAGACGGAGAAGGTACTGACTTAATTGCAAGGATTGCTGCCGATCGAGCGATGAAGCAGTCTCCGCAGAGGGCGCGTTCCTGTTGAGAGTGGTGAACTCGGTTGCAGACGAGGCGGAGGTGGTCGACATTGCTAGATGAGACGATCGGATTGGTGGAGGAAGTGTTGGCTGCGTTTGGGGTGGTGGACATTGGTGATCTATCTTGTTGAACCCGTAGGGTTTTTATCCCCCCCTTGTTGGCAGTGCATTCGCCTGAATGCCGTTGAGTCTCACTAATGTCTTACTTTCGTCTTGCGTTTCTTTCGTCTTGTTGGTCTTCGTTCTCGCTGCGTTGCGTCGGTTTCGTCGCGATCAGTGGTTTCTGTGTTGGTATCTTTGATTGGCTGTGGTGGCAACTTCGGTGCCTTGGGGTTATTCCGATGGAACTCTGTGATCGCATCTTTTGATCCCTCTAGATTAGATGCTGGTTCCCATGTGTTACCGGAGTCTGGGTATCCTTTCCATTTTACGAAGTAATGTAGCGGTTCTGAATATCGTTTGTCTAATTTTGAGGCTACTATCGTTTCTAGTTCGTAGAGTTCTTCATCATTTACTAGTTCTGGAGGTGGTCTTTCGTAAGCTTCGCCGTATTGTTCTGTTTCTTTGAATGGAATCAACAATGCTGCGTGGAATACTGGATGTATTTTCCACTTCGTCGGTAGTTCTAGGCGGTAGGTTACCAGTCCTATAACCTTTTCGATTTTGAATGGGCCGAATCGTTTCGGTGCTAGCTTGGTTTTCGGGTATACCGTGTTAAGGTTTTTTCCGTCTAACCATACTTGGTCGCCTTGTTTGAGTTGATCTCTTAGCGTGAACGTTTGATCATGCTGCATTTTCATCAATTTAGCAGCTATTTCCAGACTTGCTTCCGCGTTGTCCCATGCGTCCTTAAAGTTTTTAATTCTTTCTTCGGCCGTCGGTATTCGCGGATCGGTTGGTATTGCCGGATTGAAAACCGGTTGATACCCGTGTAGGAGTTCGAATGGGGAAGCTTTCGTAGCTGAATGTTGCCTTATGTTGTGTGCAAATTCTGCTTTTGGTAGGAGTTTCGCCCAATTCGTTTGATCTCCGTTGCAGAATGCTCGAAGATATTGTTCTAACTCTTGATTCACTCTTTCTGTTTCGCCATCTGTTTGGGGATGATACGCTGTACTGAGCGATGAAATAACTCCGAGGCTTTCGCAGATGGATTGGAATACTTTGGATGCGAATTGAGGACCTCGGTCCGATATCATTCTTTTCCATAGTCCAAATCGTCTGTAAACATTGTCGATCAGAAGGTCGGCTGTTTCTTCTGCGTTGATCGTCTTTAGGCACGGTGTGAATACTGCGGTTTTGGTGAACCTATCGACGACTACGTTGATCGAATCGAATCCGTTGGAGATCGGAAGATCTGTAATGAAATCTGATGTGATTGTTTCCCATGGTCGTTCTGGTATTTCCGTAGGTTGTAATGGGTGTTTCGCCGGATGCGTGACATTCTTCGTTGACTGGCATACGGGACATCCTTGAACATAATCTTTTACGAAGGAAATCATCTTTGGCCACCAAAAGTTTCTTTGTACTAGTTCTAGAGTTTTCATTTCGCCTGGATGTCCAATCGTTTCTAGATCATGATGCGATTTTAGGATCATGCGCCTGAGTTCGAGATTCTGTGGTACATAGATTTTTCCTTTTCTTCCTCTTGTGGTTCCGAAGATGTCGTCAGGTGATTGGGATCTTGTTGAGTTCTCTGTATGTTCTTTCGTTTCTGCTGCGCTCGATGGGCTGCTTTCTCGACTTCCTCCGGGATCGGACTTAATTTGGGGGTTTGATATAGTTCTCTTAGGTTCTGGCGCGGTTTCCTCTGGAGGTGGTGCGGCTGTTGCGGGTTCTTGAGGATGCTGGAGTTCGGTTCGAGGGTTCTGTGGTTCGGTTGTCGTATCGGTTGTGTCTGTTACAACTCCAATAAGGTATCTCATTTTCCCTTACCTTATTCGGAAGGACGTCGCTAAACGACGGATTACGACTGTGCCCCAGCTCGTAACCGTCCCGACGACATAGCCACGACCGCGCCACAGCTCGTCGGCATCTCGACAACACAGCTCCGGCAGTGCCACTGTTCGTCAACATGTCGACAACATAGCCACGACGGTGCCACAGTCGCGTCCCCGTAGATACTTGATACGATCGTTGCTTTATGTACATTTATTTACTTGATCTCCTTTCATATAAAAGGAGGCTCAACGAACGAGCTATTCCTCAGCTCGTTCTCTTTGTAAATACAGGACTGTTCTAATAAGAACCTCCTCTTAAGCATACTAAAGAGAATCCAAACTAAGTTAATAAGCTCGCCTAAGTCTTCCGTGAAGACTTACTGCTTCGCTTATTGACCTTTACCTTCGTATAAACCGAGACGTCTGGATCACCTGATCCCACCTCTCACGCATAAGAGTACTGTAGCCTGAGCCGCTTGTCACGTGATAAGGACCGTCCTTAACACTAGAACGAGCTCTCCTCTACACTAGCTCACCCTACAGTTTGGCGCAGAGCGTCAAACGAAACACCCACCACGGAGTCAGCGGAACAACCCGCTGAAAAAAGACCATCAGATTTTGAGATCCCTCAACTCCAATCAAACTGCAGTCGAGAATTCCCTAACGGAAACGAAGATCATCGCTGGACATTCGACCCCTATCATCTCCTTTTTTACTACGACGGAGCCCTTGTCGCGAAAGAAAGCAAAGGGACATACGCATACCAGTGGAACCCACCCATATACAGATTCCCTGAAGATTGTAATATAATCTTTGGTTTCCATAGTCCCTTGTTCTAGGCGCTGTATATTGAATCTAGCGTAAGAGCGCTAGATTCAATATACAGCGCCTAGAACAAGGGACTATGGAAACCAAAGATTATATTACAATCTTCAGGGACTACGCCATGGAAGCTGGCTACGATCATAAGGCACTGATCGACCAATTCAAGAGAGGACTGCGCAATGATATCGTGGTTGAGATCCTCAAGAGAGACCACATCTCGAACGATATTGATGAATGGTACGAACTCGCATTACGCATTGACAATAACTGGAGAGAAGCGCAAGCGTTCCAACGACATTACACGAGACCGATGAACCCGACGAGTGATCTCACACTCCTGTACAAGAAACCACAGACATATATTCCATTCAGAAGGGGAAATGGGAATAAAGGAAACACGACCACCGCCAGAGTGGCACAAACCGGAAACAACGGCCGAAACTTCAGACGCCTTACCCCGCAAGAACGTACCGAACTCCAGAAATCAGGATCATGCTTCTATTGCCGGAAACCAGGACACATCTCCAGGAACTGCCCAGAGAAACGTACCCAAACAACGATCAATGCACGAACAGCGAATCTAACAGAGGAAGGATCCCCGATTGATCAAATCACCAAGCTTGTGAACAAGATGGACAGTGAAACGTTCGCACGCACTGCCAACATGTTCAAAGACAATCAGGGTTTTTGAATCGTCCTTCAACCGCGGCTGTTGAAAGGACACAGACAATGAACTTTTCAAATCAATCTCCTGTGCAGGAAACAGGAGATGACATAAATAGAACAGTGTATATAAGGTCATACCAAGATGGAGCAACGCACGCTCCATCAATTCATATACCTGTTATGTTTCATGGAAAGTTCCGTAAGGCCGCAGCAAAAGCGCTACTAGATAGCGAAGCAAGCAGTACCCTAATCCATCCAGATTTCGTACGAAAACACAAGATGAATCTGATCCAACTTAAGAAACCGATACCGATATACAATGTTGATGGATCTAGGAACACTCTAGGAGAGATCAAACAGAAAGTGTACCTTCCAATGACGATGGAAGGGATCAACGGGGAAATTCATCGCGAAAACTTAGGATTATTCGTCACAGCCCTGGGAGGAGACGAAGTAATCTTAGGAACCCCTTGGCTCAAGAAACACAATCCTCATATCGATTGGAGAAAGAGACAGATTACACTACAGACATGTCCAGGTACGTGCTCCACTACCAGTAAAACAATGATCGTCCAAGGAAAAGACGAACACCCTCTACAATCATTCGAAGAACAAAAGATCAACCATCACACAACGATAGAAGAACAAGAAGACCCCGAATTCGACTCCGATCTCGCCGATATCAGGACAATCAGAACGTTCCATGGAAAGACTGACGTAGAAACAATGCCGATTGCAGAAGAAACAAACGAACCCGGTATTTGGATAACAGCAAGAGCAACCAAGGCACAAGAACTCGCAGAAAGAGCGGCCATAGGAGAGAAGAAGAAGACACTCGATGAGATGATTCCGTCTAGTTACAAACAGTATCAGAAGGTATTCGAAAAGAAAGCGTCGGAACGCTTTCCAATCAGCAGACCTTGGGATCACGCGATAGACCTGACTGAGGGATGGAAACCTCGAAATTGTAAAGTGTACCCAATGACGGTACCGGAACGGAAGGAACTGGACACATTCATAGATGAACATCTACGAAAAGGGTACATCCGAGAATCAAAATCAGAGATATCATCGCCCTTCTTCTTTATCAAGAAGAAAGATGGATCTCTTCGACCAGTACAGGACTATCGCTATCTCAACTTGATCACGGTCAAAAATGAATACCCGATACCACTCATCTCAGATCTCATCGACAAATTAAAAGGCGCTAAGATCTTCTCAAAGCTCGATCTCCGATGGGGATACAACAATGTTCGGATCAAAGAAGGAGATCAATGGAAAGCCGCGTTCAAAACAAACAGAGGCCTTTTCGAACCAATGGTAATGTTCTTCGGACTAACCAACTCACCCGCAACATTCCAAGCAATGATGAACGCACTGTTCAAAGAATTAATAGACACCGGAAAAGTGGTGGTCTATATGGATGACATACTGATATTTACAGAAACACTCGACGAACATAGGAAACTGATGAAAGAAACCCTCCAACTTCTAGAACGGAACGATCTATTCCTGAAACCAGAGAAGTGCTTCTTCGAACAACCATCGATCGAATACCTAGGCGTGATAATCACACACAACAAGGTACAGATGGACCCGGTCAAAGTCCAAGGACTAGCCGAATGGCCCACACCGAGGAAAGTAAAAGAAGTCCAATCATTCCTCGGATTTGGAAATTTCTATCGACGCTTCATCAAAGACTATTCTAAGATCGCCAGACCCCTATTCCAGCTCACAAAGAAAGACCACAAATGGAACTGGACGGCCGAATGTGAACGTACCTTCGAAAGACTGAAACGAGAATTCACATCGTCCCCAATCTTAATCATGCCCGATGAAAACAAACCATTCCGCATAGAGAGTGACGCCTCCGATTTTGCGTACGGAGCTATCCTATCGCAGCCAGACGAGATCGAAAGATGGCATCCGGTCGCGTACCTATCCAAATCACTGTCTCCCGCGGAACAGAATTACGAGATACACGACAAAGAACTCTTAGGAGTAGTGAAAGCCTTAGAACACTGGCGACACTATCTAGAAGGAGCGAACCACAAGGTCGAAATCTGGACAGATCATAAAAACCTAGAATATTTCACAACAGCTCAGAAACTCAATCGACGACAAGCACGATGGAGCTTGTACCTGTCCCGTTTCAACTACACCTTGGTACACAAACCAGGGAGTACAAACAAAGCAGATGGACTTTCTAGAAGACCAGATCATAAGGAAGACATTCCAGACAACGACGACCGCATCCTGCTCCACCCTTCGGTTTTCAGGGCTAGAGCCACCGGAAGGGGAACAGTCGAAGCAGTCGGAGACAAAGAACTTCTCAAAGAACTAAGAAACTTCTCACACCTAGATGATGAAGTTTGGACAGCGTTAGATACGATCAAAACATCGGGACCACGCACCCTCGCAAAAGGAATCGAAGATTGGAACTTCGAGAACGATCTGATCATCAGAAAAGGAAAGATCTATGTGCCACAGAATCTCGAACTTAGACGTATGATCCTAAAATCGCATCATGATCTGGAAACGATTGGACATCCAGGCGAAATGAAAACTCTAGAACTGGTACAAAGAAACTTTTGGTGGCCAAAGATGATTTCCTTCGTAAAAGGCTATGTTTAAGGATGTCCCGTATGCCAGTCAACAAAGAATGTCACGCATCCGGCAAAACATCCATTACAACCTACGGAAATACCAGAACGACCATGGGAAACAATCACATCAGATTTCATTACAGATCTTCCGATCTCCAATGGATTTGATTCGATCAACGTAGTAGTCGACAGGTTCACCAAAACCGCAGTATTCACACCGTGCCTAAAGACGATCAACGCAGAAGAAACGGCGGATCTTCTGATCGACAACGTATACAGATGATTTGGACTATGGAAAAGAATGATATCAGACAGAGGTCCTCAATTCGCATCCAAAGTATTCCAATCAATTTGTGAAAGCCTCGGAATTGTCTCGTCACTCAGTACAGTGTATCATCCCCAAACAGATGGCGAGACAGAAAGAGTAAATCAAGAATTAGAACAATATCTTCGGGCGTTTTGCAATGGAGATCAAACGAATTGGGCAAAACTTTTACCAAAAGCGGAATTTGCACACAATATACGACAACATTCAGCCACGAAAACTTCCCCATTTGAACTCCTACACGGATACCAACCGGTGTTTAACCCGACAATACCAACCGATCCACGGATACCAACGGCCGAAGAAAGGATAAAGAACTTCAAGAACGCGTGGGACAACGCAGAGGCAAGCCTAGAAATAGCGGCTAAATTGATGAAGATGCAGCATGACCAAACCTTCACGCTAAGAGATCAACTCAAACAAGGCGACCAAGTATGGTTAGACGGAAAAAACCTTAACACGGTATACCCGAAAACCAAACTAGCACCAAAACGATTCGGCCCGTTCAAAATTGAAAAGGTTATAGAACCAGTAACCTATCGCCTAGAACTACCGACGAAGTGGAAAATACACCCGGTATTCCACGCAGCATTATTGATCCCGTTCAAAGAGACAGAACAATACGGCGAAGCTTACGAAAGACCACCTCCGGAACTAGTAAACGATGAAGAACTCTACGAACTAGAAACAATAATAGCCTCAAAATTAGACAAACGATATTCAGAACCGCTACATTACTTCGTAAAATGGAAAGAATACCCTGATTCCGGTAACACATGGGAACCAGCATCTAATCTCGAAGGATCAAAAGATGCGATCACAGAGTTCCATCGGAATAACCCCAAGGCACCGAAGTTACCATCACAGCCAATCAGAAATACCAACACAGAAGCCACTGATCGTGACGAAACCGACGCAACGCAGCAAGAACAAAGACCAACGAGACGAAAGAAACGCAAGACGAAAGTAAGACATTAGTGAGACTCAACGGCATTCAGGCGAATGCACTGCCAACAAGGGGGGGATAAAAACCCTACGGGTTCAACAAGACAGATCACCAATGTCCACCACCCCAAACGCAACCAACACCTCCTCTACCAATCAAACCGTCTCACCCAACAATGTCGACCGCATCCGCCTCGTCTGCAACAGAGCACACCACACTCAACAGGAACGCGCCCTCTGTGGAGACTGCTTCATCGCTCGATCGGCAGCAATCTTCGCAATTAAGTCAGTACCTCCTCCGTCTAGGTCAGGACCAGACGGAAGAACAGGGGGTAAGCCGATTAGAAGCATACAGAAGAACCCTAACTGAAGCACCCGGATTCCTCACAGGTGCTAATGCAATCCCCGTGGCCCGGAGCTACGGAAGTCCCAACGCCCGATTCCCCGATCCTAGAGAGCCAGATAGCCCGCATGATAGCCGGAGTAGCGATCGAACAGGCCAGAGAACGGATCGACGACCTCAAGAGGGAGTCAACCGACGTCAGGAACATCCTGGAGAACCACATCAAGATGCTCGACGGAGAACTCCGCCAGTTAGACTCGAGGTACCTGACGCTCTCGACCGAAATGGAGGAGCGAGAGGTCAAGCTTCTTCGACGATTCAGGAAACTAGCGCAGCGGCTATACTCAATGTCGCAGAACTTCGAAAGTTCCTCACCGAGGTCGGACTCCGAGTCAACTGGCTCAACTGGGAAAGACATACCTTCCGTGCCGCCTACGAAGGAGAAATCCTCCGGAGACGAATGGAAACTACCGGAGTTCCCCATATGTCGTCACACGAAGGCCCCGACATCGACCTCATCTTCCATGGACATCACATCTCCCCGGGCTATACTGTTCGACCCGATCCCATCACATCCACCCTCACCAGACCCCCATTCCTTCCTAACGCCCCTCCACGACCCGTCACCGCTCCCACGCCGCCAGGATCCTTACCCATCCCCGGCATCACCCAGATTAACCCCGTCCAGCCTCCCGTCACTAGAAACGGATTACCCGGAGAGCGATCCGGACAGCCCCTGGCTCCCTCAGAGCCCAGACAACGGACCGGCGATCCGCGACCAATACCTGGGACATCTTCTCGGCTGCCCACGATGCCTAGACCGCCAACTCCATTCCCGGTATCTTCTAGCGACACTCCCATGCCATGGCACGGAGGTCCCCCTGCTTATCCCTCATTCCTACATTCGCACTCCGACCACGATCGAGATTCCATCGCCCAGGATCCCCGAGTCACCTCACAGCGACGTAAACATGAATCTGTCGACCCCGACGGAAGACCGCTCAAGCGAATCCGAAACGTCGGACTCCCCGATACGTCGAGCGATGAAGAACTGCGACAAGATCCAGGAGATAATCGAGGAAATGAGGGAAACCCGCGCCCGCTGGAAATGCGACCGCGAGTCAACGGACAAATCGGACAGCTCGGCGGACAAACCGGAGAAGGACGACAAGACGAAGGAAGCAGCCGAGAATCCCTCGGACCCATGGAGCGACGAACCGACCACGTGGACGCAAGAGAAGTGGGACGCGATTCCCGCGAAGCCGCGGAAACGCTGCTGGAAATGCGGCGAGCGAGGCCATCTCCGCCGAGACTGTCCCCGTCGCAAGAACGCTCCCCCTCACTTCCCCCGATCACGGTCTTGCTATCCCCTCCGACCACAGACCCCTCTTCCTCACCCTCGCCCGAGCCGTCCGGATATCAGCTACGGTCCAGGAACACTGATGTCCCACCCCCACCTCCGACGTACCGACGCTACCGCCCGCGCCCACAGGCAGCTTCTGGGATTCCTCGCACGACGTGAGAGTCTGACGCACGAAGCCGCCCAACACGCCACCGAACAATGGTTGTACTGGGAGGACGCCATGCTTCGCACTCAACGAGAACCCCCTTCACGCTTCAACCACTCCTGGTGCGTCGACGATCTCTTCTGGAAGGAAGAAGATTGGGACTTGCAGGAAGCGGAGGAGTCGAAGGATCACTGGCCGGAGCCCTGGTAAATGCACGGACGAACTCTCATCCATCGTACGCACTCGGACTTTCCCCATCATCATCATTTACGTCTCTATCTCGCCCCTATCATCCCGTTTTTACGATTTCTCATTATGATACTCCTTGGACTGATCACGGACTGCGCCCTCACTCGCACGCATATTTTCCTCGGACTTCTCCATTGTACAGGTTCCTATCGCTACGAGGAAGGCGAAACGTTTAGCATCTCTCCCTGCGAAGCGCTGGACGCATCGCTTACTTACGACTCATGTCTGATTATGTACAAACTTTCACTTACGATTAACGGCAATGATTACATCATTGCCCCTCCACATCGCAAGCATAAAAGGAAAGCCACAAAGACGATAACATGCTCAGACATCGTCTAACAAACCCACTCGCACCACCCAAACCAACCAAATATGTCGTCTACTCTCACCTCCTCTTCGCGCAATCTCTCCACCACCGACTGCACCCCTCCTACCACTCCTCCTCCTTCGCCCGTCCTCTCGCGCACTCCCACGCCCGACCCACAAGACGAAGAACTCCTTCATCATCTCAAACGAGTCACGGAACTCCTAAGCCGTCCGGACGTCGCTCGCGCCATGAAGAGGCCGAGAAGCCTAGACGAAGAAGCCATGCAAGAGTCGAAGGGAAGATGCGGCATCAAGGGACTCTTCCGAAAATGCGGGCCTCGGTTCAAGAGCCCGGATCACGCGACGACGGCAAGGATAGGACATCGGTTAGGGGCTACTACGATAGACGAGGAGGACCTGAAAGTAGTAGAGGCGTTGTTAAAGCGATAGAACAGAATTCTATCGTTGAGGTCAGGGCAAGGATATAAAGAGTGAACATCAGAAAACGACAAACCCAGAAGCATGATGCAATCAGCACAATCACCCGATCTCGCGATTTTCAATACGCCCACTCCACGCTGGCTCATCGCCGTCATCAGCATCATCGTAGGACTTACGATCCTCACATTCATCGCATCAACAATATTCCTTCTCCAATGGCGAAGAGCGAGCGATCGACAACATGTTCAAGACATCCCTCTTGAACCGCTTCGATTCAGGAATCTACGAGACGTAGATTCTAGAGAGGGGGATAGTGTTACAACTTGTCCAAGGTACTTCATTTTCCATTGCCTTACTAGGAAGGACGTCGCTAAACGACGGATTACGACTGTGCCCCAGTTCGTAACCGTCTCAACGACGCGACGAGGACAGTGCCACAGATCGTCACCATCCCGACGACAGTGCCACAGATCGTCACCGTCTCAATGGCATAGCCGCGACGGTGCCACAGTCTTATCCCCGTAGATACTTGATGCGACCGTCGCTCAATGTACATATATTTACTCGACCTCCTTTCTTATAAAAGGAGGCTCATCGAACGAGCCATTCCCCAGCTCGTTCTCTTTGTAAATACAGGACTGTTCTGAATAAGAACCTCCTCTTAAACACTAAAGAGAATCCTAAGCATACTAAGTCGACAGACTCGCCTAAGTCTTCCGCGAAGACTTACTGCTTCGTCTATCGACCTTCATCTTCGTATAAACCGAGACGTCTGGATCACCTAATCCCACCTCTCACGCGTAAGAGTACTGTAGCCTGAGCCGCTTGTCACGTGATAAGGACCGTCCCTAACAGAGTCCCATGGCTTGTCATTCATGGCATTTCCCCTTCCCAAGCATTCCCAAGACTCAACAACAGCATCGACACCCGAGCGCCATCGCACACGAGGAAAACCTTCTCTAGACCTTCCGTGACCCTTCTCGGCGCTTCATCCTCTTCACAACTTGAAGCTGTCCATGCCCGATGAACACCGCGGAGCGGGTCACCCCGGCAGGACGGTGTAAAGCTTTGAGAGAAGATCTTAGATCACATATGTGTCTCGTATGTCCTCTTCTTCGCTCAACGTGTGCTCCAGGCCCTTATCCTCATCCCTCCGCCCAGACCCCTTCCGCTCCCCGTGCGCTGCTGCGCCTAGACCCACACTTCCACCGCCAAATACCAGTTTGTACGCGCTTTCTTTCTTCCCTTCATGCATGCTTAGCTCACACTTCTTAGCTTTCAGGGATTTGCCTCTTGCTGCCTCGGCCACATCCACCTCCGCACCGATATAGTCGGCCTGCAAAGCTGTCCTCCTGCCCTCTTCCGTCGCACACGAAGTGGCGGATTTTTCACTGCGAACCACCGCGATTCAGGGATACTTCAGGACTATGTAGGCCACCGGGCTCTCTTGATCGTACTTACACGTCAATGAAAAACATCTCTTTCCAAAGGCCCACGCGTTGCTGCATTCATCATGTCCTCTTCCAAGGTGCCTACCCACACAAACCACTCATGTCACGAAGCCTTCTGGCTCTTCTCGGCCTCCTCTATCTCCTTGCCGACCACGCCTTTCCGTGCTCGTACTTGTTACTCTTTCCCTGACGATGCCTTGAGCTCAGCAAGAAAAATCAAACCGGATTTCTCTCAAGCACGTCGACCTGTAGCCACGCTCGAAAGGTCCATCCATATCTATCCTACGCCCTTCGACTACTTACTCGGTTCCGTCACGATATTGACCGCTCTTCTCCAAGAATTCTACACCTGCCTTGAGGTACATGGCCGAGTATTCCAAAGTGAGCGCCCTGATTTCTTCGTCGTCCGATTCGAAGGCCTCCAAGTCCTTCCTGGCCTCCTTGGCGATCACCATCCACTCTTTCATAATGTCATATATAGCGTCCCAGAATATCAAGGGGCGGGCCACAACCCCGACCTTGTTCTTCCTCTTGCTCACGTGGTCCCTCTCGCTGAACCAGCCTACGATTGCGTGTTTCTTGGTATTGACTGTATCGACGTCGTCGGAGGACAGAGCTTTATGCCAAACCATTTCGCGCCTTTCCCGGTCTGCATGAGTCACGATCTTCCACATGACAATCCACAGAACTCCCTCGACGTCATCCAGCACACTGTGCGTGAGACCGGACACGTCCCGTGCCGACAACCCGCGTCGAGACATGAATTTCAGGACCGTCTAAGGCGGCATACAGTGAGCGAGGTACTGTTTGGATGTACACAGGGGAGGGAATGAATCACATACAGGATCATGGTGGTACGCCGAACACCCGCGTATGAGTCCACCGTAAACGACCGCGTCGACATCTATAACAACCGCCTTGCACACGCGGAGATGTCTCTCGAGAAACGCAAAACACGTTGGGTCCTCGCCGCGCATGCACAGCATGGCTTCGATCACGCCGTTCGTGTGCCGTGCGGGCGTTGTTCTCGCCTTTATCGTTCTGATGGAGGGAGCAGAGTCCACGGTAATGCCTTCAAGATAGGCGTTCAGAATAACTGTGCTTCGGATTAGAGGGAGCGCAGAAACCGCATAGCCCGAGATTGTGACGAAAGCTCACTGATCATGACGTCCACAGCGATGTAGACACAGTCGATCAAGCTCACGTCCTCTGAGAGCAACGAAATGCTTTCCATCGGACCTGAGGGCGTCTTTGCATCGGAAGCGCCGTGGGAAGTGGAAATGTCATTCGTGGCGGGAAATTGGTCTGAATTGGAGTCATCCATACGCCGGGGCGGAGAGACAGATAGGGAAGGGAGGGTAGCTTGAAGTCCGAGTCTGCTTGAAGTATTTACAGGAGATGATACACGCGAGAGGAGCGTGCACACTGCGCACGGCTTTCCCAACCAATGCGCACCGCTCATGACCACGAGATGAATGCATGCCACCCCATCAGATGTCTACACAAAACAGAAAATTGATAGACGTACATACGATATCTCCTTTCACGCCGGTGTCCTCCTCGTCAGGCTCCCCTCCGTCCCGTCCTAAAACCACCCCTTCGAACGCTACGTGTCACAAACAGCTAGCATCCCCACATCATGCC
This sequence comes from Amylostereum areolatum, assembly GCA_012932865.1. Classification (NCBI taxonomy): domain Eukaryota; kingdom Fungi; phylum Basidiomycota; class Agaricomycetes; order Russulales; family Stereaceae; genus Amylostereum; species Amylostereum areolatum. The sequence goes on along the minus strand of SAXG01000016.1, from coordinate 604,322 downwards.
CGTACGCCTTGCACACTGGATGATAGATAAAGTAGTCAATCATTATGATGATTTATGGCACGCACCTGTGGATCGACGTCGACTTCCTCAGTCAGATTTATTATAAAATGAAAAGGTGAGATCTGAGAGATCATCGTGATTGTAGTATGATCTCCAATCTAATCGTATCTCAACCACGGTCAAAGTCGACGACCCCCGCCTTGGGAGTTGGCAGTTGACCCCACATTCTGTCAACGTTCACTGTCCGTCTACACAACGGGGGGTATACTCGAGGGATCCTCGGTGGGCTGTATGCCTGAACGGAGCTCTCCCCGCGAAACCGAGAGCGCCCATCTACCGTCGTATAAACGTTCTTCGTCGATACTACAGCTCATACACTAAACACTGGCAGCAGGGCCATACTGACCGGCACCCTCCAGGAAATCCACCCCCACTTTGAGATACCGGACGAACAGCTCCAACGTGAGCTCCCTGATCCCCTCCTCGGCGGGGACCCCGTCCATCACCAATTTCTCCAGGCGAACGTCCCCCTTGACGTCCTCCCATCTCGCCATCGCCGAGCACCGTTTCGCGATCACGCCGGCCGCCGCGTCGTCCGAAATCTTCAACCACCGCTCGAAGACGTCGAACACGGACTGGAAGGCGGCGGACAGCTCGCACGTCCGGATGGTGCGGTAGGCAAAGGCCATGGAAAGACCGGCTTTCTCCCCTAGGACCGACAGGGTGACGTCGGCCTAGAGCCCGCGGGTCCAGTGCTCCTCCCGAGGCGACGCACCCGGTTTCTTCGCCAGGCTCCACAGCGCCACCCACATGATGCCGTCGAGGTCGTCGATCACATGGTGGAGGAACGGGGACCCGTAGTATACCAACTGTCCGTCTCACGACAAGACAAGAACGGGGTGATTTTCTGGGAACAAAGACGGTGAGCGGCGGGCAACGTTCGCGTGAGTGGAACGCACAGGTCGCTTCAACACTTACAGGATCGTGCTCCCAGTACCCGCGCCCCATTCTCCCGTCCACGGCCGGGGCGACGTCCGGGATGACCGCTTTGCACACGCGGAGGTGCTTTTCCAGGAATGCAAACCGCCCGTCCGCGACGCGCATGCACGGCATGGCCGCGATCGTCGCGGGCGTGCGTCGGGCGTGCGAGTGGCTCAGCCGCATGGATTGAGCGGAGGGCGGACGGCTCAGCTCTGCGTTCTCGATGTAGGCGTTCAGGGCGACTACACGGGCTCCAGTCAGAGAGGTCGCCGAGCGGAGAGAAGGATGGGAGCGCACCGGTCATCATGTCCACCGCGACGTAGATGCAGTCGACGGGATCCACGAGGGATATGCCGTTCGTCGAACTGGACAGCTCTTTGAACCGGGCCGCCATGTCATCGACCCCGCTGACAGATTGGGGGTTCATAGGGAAACGATATGGTGGGGAGAGGAGTTGGGGGTGGGCCGGCGCGGCTCAGGCGGTATTTAAGCTCGTGATAGGGAGAATTATGGAGGGGGTGAATCACCCCTATTCGCCCCCTTTGGTATCGTGCAGCGGCGCGGAAATCTGGACAGGAGTCGATCGAGTCGTCTGAGACTATCCGGAAGAGGCCGTTTAGTACTCGGATGTTTGCTTTGGCTGGGGGAATTATAGCATATCAGTGGACCGACTGGGGTCCTGTGCGCGTGGATCCACGCTGAGCTGGAGATACAAAATACTGAAGTGCACATCGTGAGAGACATTGCGTCGAGTCGCCACATCTGAATCTGTGGGAGACCGTGACCGTCGTCGGGCTCATCACCACGCACTGCATTCAAACCGCATCCCAGCCCCCGCCCGCCCCCACGTTGCTCCGAGTCATCCATGCGCGCGCAGGATAGCCAACAACGCCCTCCCCGAATTGACTCTAAACGAGGAGGAAACAAGCGCCCTCCGTGGACCCTTGGGCTCGACGACACTTCCGACACCGACGGACGACGCGCGACCGATTCCTACTTGAAGCTCAGCGCTCAGCGCTCAACCCGTACCCGGCAAGGAGGGCGCGGGGTGGTACTTAAGGCTGCGCACGGTGCGCTTGAGGGTGCCTGGGCGTTGAGCGCGCCGGGCGCTGAGCACGTTCCCAGTATACTTGTGGCGTGCACGCGTATTTTTGAGGTTCGTTCGTGAGGCGCGGACGGAGTCCTGGTAGGGCCAGGCGCGGAGGCGTCTGTGCGTGCGTGCGTGCGAATCGAGGTCAGGTCGTGACGAGAGAGGGCGCGCGGGTGAGAAATGTCCAAAGATGGGTTGAACGCAGCGGCGAGGGTCCTGTACCCTGCAGAGCGAAGAGTCGATCGGAGCGGGAGACTCGAGTCGTTGCGATTCATCCGTGGGCGTGCGCGAGACCAAGGCCGTACTCTTACTGAACAAGGTGAATGCAAATGCTAAATTGGTGGGCGAGCAGCGCAGGCCCAAATTAAAGGCGCGCGCGAGGGTGCGCGATCCAGACTCCTTTGAGGTTCAAGGGACAGGGGAGAAGGGGGAGGACAAGCCTCGTGGGCGCGGGTGCGGATTGTCGACAAGACGACGCGGGGACAGGAAAGGTGCAGGACAGGGGTGGTATAAAATGAAGGGGAGGCCTCGTGGGGGGAGGGAGGTGGTGATTGGTCCTGGGCGTTGGGTTGGGAAGTTGAACGGTGCAGGGCGGGGGCCACACAGGGGGCGGACGTTGTGTCGTGGAATTGAGACGGCGATGAGGGTGAGAAGGTGGAGAGGGTTCAGGGCAGGCTGAGGGCGTTGAAGGCGGGGGAGACGAGGGCGGGCGGCAGCGGTGCAGGGGCCGATGTCGATTGCGAGCGTTTGTTGGAATGCGAAAGGAGAAGTGGCGATGGTCGATTGTAGAGCTCGTTCCTGGGCAACTCTCGATGGCAGGGCCCGATATAACCTCGTGGGTGCAACGAGGTGTCCGGGATCGGGAAGGGCCAGGGGGACCAATGGGAAGACGAGGGAGAAGCTGGCAGAAGGCGGTGTGGCGAGCGCGCCGAGCTGTTGGTCCACTTGCGCGTGGGGAAGACGCGATGACGTCGTGAGACTCGAGAGGTGGTGCGAGCGGGCGCAGGCGCGGTGAGTAAGAGAGCAAGTGTGATCTGCCACGTTACCATCCAGCAGCGGTGCAGGTGCGCAGGTGCGGGTGCGGAGGCCGAATGAGTGGGGCGTCTATCGTGATAGCCACGGCAGCATGACCGGTCGTCGACATGCGAAGTGATCAGAACTGCGTGGACGGAAGATTCAGCGCGCGCGTGGCTGCCTCGTTCGCTGGGGGACGGGCCTGCGCCGGGGGTGAGGTGGTGAGATGGCGGCTGTGGCCTCAGCATGTGGGTGGGAAGGCGCAGTCGAGGGAGAGAGAAAAGGAGAAAGCAAAATACGATATAGACTCGGTGCCTGGATGAGTCCCCGCTCGGTGATCAGGCACATACCAGGCACCTCCCTCCTCTTTGCTCCCCATCTTCCCTCCATTCGGGACTAGTCCCGCAGTGCCCTCGCAATTCGTTCCGCATGCGGACAGGATTGAGGGGGAAGCGGGCTTGGTGACATTATTCCGCGCATGGCCCAGTTTTATTTATCTGGCTTTAGCTGTCCTCCTCCGCCTGCCGACCCCCCGCCCGCCTCCTCCTCCTCCTTGCCCGCGCAACTCTCCACCCATGCGTCAGCGCGAGATACAGCCGTTTGCATAACCGACTGGAATCCGCGCGTCGAGAAACTTGTTTGTCAGAGCCAAACATTGCCTTATTGGGAGTGCTTATCACATTCGTCACGCAGTGACTCATTTGTGACTTCGTGCTGTTCAGGAGCGGGCTTCCTGATCTTTGCGATGACCATTGACGACATGTTCCATCTACTTTCCACCCAAATGACCTCTCCAGAGTGATCAACACTCTCCGTGTCGGGCTTCGGGAGTCATGAAAACTCCTCATAGCTGGCCTAGAAGCCTTCAATACCCTGAAAAACCTCAACAACGAGCACAAACCACCCTTGTTGCTTGGATACTCGGTGAGTGAGGAGTCGGGAGCCTCGGAGACGTCCCCCTCGTGGTCTTGGATGCTTACACTTAATTTGGATCTCTCTAGAAACCAAAACTGCGCATGATTGAAGGGCAACAACGAGGGTGGGATTCTGGTGGATGACAGGAGCACGGCGAAGTTGCGGTGAAGTTGGCGAAGATGATAAAAAGCCTCGGGTTTTGAGCTTGTGAGTTCCATCCCCATCTTTTTCCCGCTCCCTCCCTCATGTCCTCTCCAGACCCTCGTGGACCGTCTCGTCCTTTGACACCGCGATTCGTTCCTTATCGACACCCGCAGGCTCC